>CM066033.1:412178681-412541123 GCA_033557465.1 Ichthyophis bannanicus
GATCTACTGTATCCTCATGCTTACTAATAGTATGGACTCCTCAGCATTCACTTCGTTTCTGTAGTGTCAAGAAATTCAAAACCATCACGAAGGGCTTTGCTCAGTAGAAATGTTAGACATTGCTGCCTTTCCAGAAGTGAATTTAGGCAGGGAAAGTTTGCTTTCTTAGCTTTTGTTGCATTCAGCAAATGTTAAGTTTTCCCACTGAAAAGTATTTTTGCTGATTCCACTAGGCAGCTGTGATGAGCCAAATGATGAAGTGACATCATTTAACACTTCTCCCTAGTCAAAGAAAACCTTTGTTTTAATTCACTAAACGTAAAATCTCAGCGAATGTAGTCACAAGGGATGCAGTCCTATATAATGTAATATGCTAGAAGCCCAGTGCTGACTAATGGCACATAAAATATCTATGCACTTGCCAATGACTCCTCACAAGGGCCCATGAGTTCCTTCAAATACAGGAGTGCATTTTTTAGGTTGCATTCCATTCATTGGTGCGCCTTAAAAAATGTAGCACATGCTCAATTGATTTGATGAGCATTAACCAAGGAATTAACTCACATTAAATCAGGCTAATGGTTAATCCAGACTATCTACAACTATGTCCCATTGAATAACATGGGACCTAGTTGTTGATAGCCCACAAGTCTATTAGCAAGCATTCAAAAGCTCTATTGCACATTCCAAATCATCCTGCTAGACCAGTCCAGACTAGCGGGTAGTGTCCCCCTGCCAGCAGATGGTGAGACAGAGAAATTACAGAAGCTTTGAGCCCTCCCCTTTGGCATATATTATCGGACCCCTAGGGGTCAGCTTCAGTAGTTTTTCTGTCTCAGCAGTTGGTGGACTTCTTAGCTCCTGATGGTCCCAAGAATTCTCTGTCAGTATAGCTTCCTGTTAAGATTTTGCCATTTGTCACACATGGTGGTGCCTCCTGCTTCTTAGCCTTGCGCCTTATCCTAGGATTCCAGGGGTGCTCCTGGTCTAGAGGATCAATGGAGCACCTCTGAGGGGAAGTACTCCTGTTCAGGAGGAACAGTGCAGCTGTCCAGGCCAGCTTATATCTCAGCATCACTCAAGCATAACTTACCAGGGCTCCTGTTCTTCTTTCTTGTTTAAAAACAAACAAACAAATAAAAACCCACATAATCATAAACGCAAATCAGTAGGATTAAGGCTCCGACGTCGAGGATCAGCACTCTTCAGGCTGTGGGCAGAACAGATCCCTCTCTTCCTACTCAGGGCAGTGAGTGTTTTCTTCCCCTCAGCAGGCAGTTCTGCCGCCGCAGTTCTCGGGCTCACATTACCGCCGCGCATCTCCCCCCCCCCCCATTTTTTCTGCTGTGGAGGGAAACTCTTCTGGGGTCGCGTTCCTCACTGTCAGGGTCCTATATCGGGGCTCCAGATGCCAAATTAGTTTCCTCTCCCTCTGAGACAACCGCCATTCAGGTTTCTCTCCTAGGTCCCACCAAAATGCTCGCTCTGCAGCGGCTGCGGTGGCCATTTTGTGGGGGGAATTGCTCCTGTTGTTTCCCTTATTGGCAAAAACAATTGTTCTGTGGTGGCCATTTTAAAGAGGGAATCACATGGCATTTCTTCTGCCAGTATGCCTCCCTCATTCCATCACTCTATGGCTTGTGGTAGGAAGTGTAAATCACTTCAAAATAGCATTTGTGCCGCTGACCAGGGGGATCCTTCCATCAGCGTGCCTTTGTCTCCTGCTATGCCTCCTGCCCCGGGTCCCTCAGCATGCCAGCTGCTTGGGGAAGCTCCTCCACGTCTTCTACCTCCTGAGACTGGTGTTCTGCTACCATCCAGATTACCCCCGGCACAGCCTGCCTCTGCTTATCTGGCACATCCTCCACAGTGGCAGCATCCCTCTTCACAGCTGACACACCCTCCGCAGTGGGAAGTCAATGGCAGTGAGGTTGTACTATTGACCGCCTGGCCAGAATGCACAATTGGATGATGAAATGCTCAAAGAAATCAGGGAAGCTAACAAAAGTTAGAGAAAAGTAATAGTAATGGGTGATTTCAATTACCCCGGTATTGACTGGGTCAGTGTCACAGCAGGACATGCTAGGGAGATAAAGTTTATAGATGAAATAAATGACTACTTCTTGGAGCAGCTAGTTCATGAACCGACCAGAGGGGAAGCTATTTTGGACTTAGTTCTTAGGGGAACACCAGATCTGGTGCAAGAAATTAGGGTGTTGGGGTCACTTGGCAATATTGATCATCACATGATCGCATTTGATTTAATTAATGGAGGAGGGATGGTAAGGAAATCCACAGTACTACCTTTTAACTTTCAAAGGGGAGACTATAATAAAATGAAGAAAATAGTGAAGAAAAAACTAAAAGGAACAGTTGCAAAGGTTAAAGACCTACTTCAAGCTTGGGTGATGTTTAAAAATACTATCTTGGAAGCCTAGACCAGCTGTATTCCACAATTTAAGAAAAGTGGAAGGAAGTCCAAAATACTGCCAGCCTGGTTTAAAGGTGAGGTCAGAGAGGCTGTTGTTGCCAAAAAAGCATCTTTCAGGAAATGGAAAAAAAAGCCAAATGACGAAAACTGGAAACAGCACAAGCACTGGCAAGTTAAATGCAAGGCATTGATAAGGCAGGCAAAGAGAGAATTTGAGAAGAAACTTGTTGTGGAAGCAAAAATGCATAATAAAGTACATTCGTAGCAAGAAACCTATGAGAGAGTCAGTTGGACCATTAGATGAAAGAGGGGACAAGGCTATAGCGGAGAGACTGAATGAATTCTTTGCTTCGGTCTTTACTGAGAAAGATGTAGGGATGTTACCCATGACTGAAGTGGTATTTAAAGATGATTCTGTGGAAGAATTGAAAGAAATATCAATACACCGGGAAGATGTATTACAACTATTTGATAAACTGAAGAATATCAAGTCACCTGGTCTGGATCGTATACATCCAAGGATGTTGAAAGAACTGAAATATGAGATTGCAGACCTCCTATTAGCAATCTGTGAACTATCATTGGAATCATCTGTAATACCTGAAGATTGGAGGATCGCCAATGTAACACCAATTTTTAAAAAGGGTTCCAGTGGTGATCCGGGAAACTACAGACCGGTGAGCCTGATGTCAGTACCAGGAAAAATGGTAGAAACCATCATAAAGAACACAATTACTCAACATGTAGATAGTCATGGCTTAATGTGAGACAGCCAACATGGCTTTAGACAAGGAAGATCTTGTCTTACTGATCTGTTATGTTTTTTGAAGGTGTGAATAAACAGGGAGACAAGGGTGAGTCAGTTGATATAGTGTATCTCGACTTTCAGAAAGCCTTTAACAAGGTTCCTCATCAGAGACTTTTGGCAAAACTAAACAGTCATGGGATAGGAGGCAGTGTACTATTGTGGATCAGGAACTGGTTAAAAGACAGAAAGCAGAGGGTAGGGCTAAATGGCCAATTTTCCATTTGGAAAAAGGTGAATAGTGGAGTACCACAGGGATCTGTGCTGGGTCTGCTGCTTTTTGAAATATTCATAAATGACCTGGAAAAGGGAATAAGGAGTGAGGTTATCAAATTTGCAGATGACACAAAACAATTTAAAGTTGTTAAAACCCAAGAGGATTGTGGAAAATTGCATCTTGATAAATTGAAAGACTGGGCATCCAAATGGCAAATGAAATTTAATGTGGACAAGTGCAAAGTTATGCACCTAGGAAAGAACAACTCAAACAATGGTTACTCGATGCAAGGTTCCACATTGGCAATCGCCACCTAGGAAAAAGATTTAGGCGTCATCGTGGATAACATGTTAAAACCCTCCGCCCAGTGTGAAGCGGCAGCCACGAGAGCAAATAGAATACTAGGTATCATAAGGAAAGGAATGGAAAATAAAAAAAAGGATATTATAATGCCTCTGTATCGTTCCATGGTGCAACCGCACATTGAATATTGTGTGCATTTCTGGTCGCCGTATCTTAAAAAGGATATAGCATTATTAGAAAAGGTACAGAGAAGAGCCACCAAAATGGTAAAGGGGATGGAAGGACACTCCTGTGAAGAGAGGCTAAAAAGGTTAGGGCTCTTCAACCTAGAAAAGAGACGGTTAAGGGGAGATATGATAGAGGTCTATAAATTAATGAATGGAGTGGAACGGGTAAACGTAGATCGATTGTTTATGTCATCAGAATATAAAAAGACTAGGGGATATGCAATGAAGCTACAGGGTAACCTATTTAAGATTAATAAAAGAAAATATATTTTCACTCAACGTGTAATCAAGCTCTGGAATTTGGTACCAGAGGATGTAATAAAAACTGTCAGTGTAGCTGGGTTTAAAAAAGGTTTGGATAAGTACCTGGAGGAAAGGTCCATAAACCATTATTAAAAGGGACCCAGGATATCACTGCTTGACCCAATACAAGTATTGAGGAACCTGTGTCTTTTGGGGAGACTGCTAGGTACTGTGATGGCGAAAGTGTTTCTGAGCCTATGGAAATAGGAGAAAAACACCCATTTACCTTTAGGGAGAGAGACAGGTAGGAAAGCTGTAGCTTTCATGCTGAAGCTAAACAGAAAAAAACACACGTAGCTCCTGGTTACCAGTCATGCCCAAGCTCCGAAGCAAGTAGTAAAGTTAATGAGAGCCACTTGGGGGAGGAGCACGGGACCCTAGTTCAGGCACACTCATTTAAACACAGGGGAATAGAAGGAAAAGGAACCACCAGGGAAATAGAAGGAAGCAGAAACTCGAGGAAGTCTGAAGGAAGGAAGACCTTCAGGGCAGCTGAAGAGAAGAGTATTTCCAAGGACAACACTAGAGAGGGTTCCAGAGGGAAGGAAGCTGTGAGGCCGAGTCATAGCAAACGTTTAACCACAGGGAACGCTGAGGAATGCAGTGGAGCTCTCAGTGGTAGAAGCCATAACCCAGAGAGGAGCCAGTGCTACAGAGAAACTGCTTTGGGCTCTGGAGGGAGGAGATTTATAGCTGAAAGAAGTCCTGACGAGGAGCAAGATACTTTGGCAGTAATCCAGGAAGCTATTGGAAATTTGCCAGCTCAAAAAGGGAACATGAGTAAATTTGTGACTAAAAGTAATTTAAGTCAGTTAGAGGCACTGTGTCACTTAATGAGAGAGAAGAAGCTTCACGTGCCTGCTGAAAAGCCTGTGTGCAAAGAGAAGTCTTATTGGAGGAAAATACTAGAGCTGCTGGAAGGGGTTAAACCTGAGTTTGTACAGGGAGAATTAAAGCAGGATACAGAAAGCACTAATGGTGAAGAAATGCAAACTGAATGTTATAAATCTGACCAGGAATCCGAGTCTTCTATAATGGACTGTTATTTATGTCATAAGACTTTGTAATGGTCTTAACTGAAAGGAGAAAGGCCTAGAATCTTACTGTCTGGTAAAGCGGAAAAGAAAACAGGCTGGACGTTGTTTAAGTCAGTATTGCTCAAGAATCCTGTTTGCCTTTTAAAAGAAAGAAACAGCTACACGTGCTTTATGCTGAGTGCAGAAGCTAAAACCTTATGTTGAAGGCTGGAACTTTAAAAAAAACAGCTACATGTCTTTAATGCTGAAGGAAGCAATTAAAGCTTTGTTCTGAATGCTGGAAGTTGTAAGAAAAGTAACTACAAAATGTTTTAACCTGACAGAAACAGTTACTATGCGGTGCTGTATGTAAAAGTCTTTTCTTTTGTGGAAAACATGGTTTTGGGAGAAAGAATCCTATATTAATGGGTTTACCATGCGTTGAGCTTTTAAAGGCTCTTTTTGGAAGGTGGAAAACAAAAATAAATATTCCTGTGTATGCCTTAAACTCTCGGGCCTCAATATTATTTGAACCCACAACTACAATCCCCAGAAGCCCTGGCTCTGGACTATATTAAGGCACATCCCCTCCTCTAGGCAGCCGCCTGGACAGAAGGGGGCGCGACAGTACTTATGACCTAGATTGGCCACTGTTGGAAATAGGATACTGGGCTTGATGGACCTTGGTCTTAGTGGGATTCGGGTAGTTCAGACCAACAGTTTATGGCCTTTTTTCACCAAGCCTGGGACTTACAGTGCTCAGGTTCGGGGCAGAAGGCATTTTCTGCACCTTCTTCACTTAGAAAGCAGATCCTGCTCATTTCTTCTGATGCAGCTGCCAGTCTCCCTTCTACCCAACTCAGGAGTACCTCCTCTTCTCCAGGGGACTTGCATCCTGCTGGAGAGGACGGTGAGTGCCCTTCGGAGAACATCTCTCTTCACTCAACATCTTACCACAAAGAAGGTGAGCTTTTACCTCCAGAGGAACAGCAGGAGGAGTAAGATCTATGGGATGACTATCAGGATATCTGTCTATTCCGGAAGGAAGAACTCTCAGCTTTGATCACCCTGGTCACTGAAGTTCTTCACTTGACCGAGTCGCAGATTCCTTAGAGTTCCAATAAGCCTCAAGTGGATCCCATCATTGAGGGTATTAAAAAGCCTTCAAAGGCTTTCCCCTTCCCTATCACCTTGCAGCAAATGGTCACCATGGCATGGGACTCGCTTGATGCCTCTCTGCATTCCGCATGGCGGTTAGGCCGCTGTTACCTCTGATCCCCAGAAGATCTGGATAAATGTCTACGATTTCCCAGGGTAGATGCTGTCATGATGGCTGTCACTAAACACACTAATATTCCCATCCAAGGGGACCAGGTTGATAGAAAAGTGGAAGGTCTGATGAAAACCCCCTTTTCCTCATCGTCCTTAGCACTACAGGCAGTAGTATGTGGATGTCTGGAGACCAGGGACTTGCTGAGGTGGCTACTGTTCCTCTTGGAGGACCCCACCTTACCATGTCTGGAATTCCTCGCCACCTTCATAGCAGATGCATTTTATGATCTCTTGCATCTGTCTGTATGATCAGTGGTAGCGCGTACAGTGGCACATCACTGACTTTGGCTCCGGCATTAGAATGCAGATGTGGCTTCCAAGTCTCACCTCGCTAAACTACCGTTTAAGGGGTGACTTCTTTTCGGGGATCTCGAGAAGTTAGTGAAGGATCTCGGGGAGGTAAAGCTCCAGAGCTTACCAGAGGACCGGCCAAAGGCAATGTTGCGTTGCCGTTCGGCTTCTGCCTCTTCTTTCTCAGCCTAAAGAGCATGCTTCAGAGATGTTCGCTGATATCATCCTGGCAAATCTTCTGCTCCCTCAAGCAAGTCGGGTGCCAGGCCGCAGTCCTTTTGGGGTGCATGTCGCAACAGGGATGCTTACTTCTCCGCTACCAAGTTCTCCGGCCCTTCCCAGCCCTCCCATTGACGGGGTCGGGGCCCATTCTGGGTTGCCACCTGTCGGAGGTTGTCTGCTTCTCTTCTCCCGCAAGTGGACCCAAATAACGTCAGAGAGATGGGTGCTTGAAGTGATTGCGAAGGGCTATGCCCTGAACTTGGCTGCGCCTGTACCGAGAGCCTTCCTGGTTTCCCTATGTGGCTCTGCCTCCAAAAAGGTGGCCATGCTATCAACGCTTCAGCACTTGCGCCAACTTCAAACTATTCATCCAGTTCCTCCTGCCGAAAGAGGCGCCAGACACTATTCCATCTACTTTGTGGTACTCAAGGTGGATGGCCCCTTCCACCCCATTCTGGAATGCAAAGGAGTCAATCACTGTCTTCATTTGTCATGGTTCCATATGGAAACACTCAGATCCATCATCAAAGTGGTTCGCCTGGGGGACTTGTTTGCCTCCCTGGATCTGGCAGAGGCATATTTCCACATTCTAATTCACTCAGAGCAGTACTTAAGGTTTATGGTCCTCGGCCAACACTACCAATTTCAGGCTTTGCCTTTTGGGCTCACTACAGCTCCCAGGACCTTCTCCAAGGTCATGATGGTGGTTGCAGTAGTGCTGAGGCACAAAGGCATCTGGGAGCACCCATACCTGTACAATTGGCTCATCCAGGCCACGTATTATCAGGAGGCACTGTCCACAGTGTCTCAGGTAGTCAATTTCCTGTGGCATCTAAGCTGGGTAGTCAACTGGGCCAAGAGCCATCTGATGCCAAAGCAGTCAATTGATTTTTTAAGGGCTCACTTCGACACGGCAACAGGTTGGGTCTCACTCACTCAGGACTGGTGCAGGAATCTCTGTTCTCAGCTACATGCCTTCCTGCGCCTATGTCCAAGTTCTCGGCTAAATGGCATCCACCCTCAATGTAGTGCCCTGGGCCCGAGCGCACATGCGCCTATTGCAACACGCCCTCCTATCCCGCTGGTCCCCCACTTCCCAGACTTATCAGGCTCGATTACCCCTTAAGCAGTCCTTGCATCTCAGCCTAAAGCATAAACCAAGGGAAGTTGTAGGTGGGATGTGTACAACTTGATTTTTTGGGTGTCAGTGAACTGAAGTAGACTGGCATTGAACACTTTGCATCTGATGATCGCATGGTATACTAGAGTATGCTGGAAATGAAAAACAAAGAAGAAATAGTGTTGCAATTATAATTAAGAAGAAATTTACAAGAACTATAATGAAATACAATGCAATCAGTGAACACTTAGGGGTATGTTTACTAAACCATCTTAACGTCGCAGCGGTGGCATTATCGCGTGATAAGTGACGTTATTGCACGATAATGTAACATTATCGCGCGATAACGTCACTTAGCGCATGATAACGCAGCGGCGGCATTAAGGCACACTAACGCTGTGAAATCCGGGTCTGAAGGGTTGAGTAAGGCTTCCCAGAGGGCGTAGAGAAGGGGTCAATGGGTGGAGAGTGGGAGGGAAGAGGCTCCAGGCACACTAACGCTGTGAAATCCGGGTCTAAACACTAACACCAGTGAAACCCTCGCGTTAAGGCACATTTGCAGGAAAGAGAAACCATTTAAGTCAGCAATGTGCAGCAAGGGCAGGGAAAACAGAAAAGTGATAGTTGTGATACATGTGCAGGGAACAAAGAGGCAAATAAACATATAAAAGGACCATAACCACATCTAAAATCCCAATAACCAAGCTGGCCAATAGTGATATTAATGATAAACATAAAGCAACACTACTGACAAAGCGTATAAATTAAGATATCATGTTTGGAAGGGTCTATGCTCTGTCCCCCTACAAAGCGAATGATTCCACATTGAAATAGCGCTGATCAGGGTATCTGTCATTTAGACTGGGCAGGTTTGTTATGGCGTGCACATGTGCAGCAACAGCAGAGTGGGCACATAGGCAAGGGCAACTGTACTGATGCTGTAAATGGGATACAGGGGGCTGCAGGCGGCACATGCTGTGGTCCAGTTGGAGCACAGTGCGGACTAGGCAGATGCCTAGGTGGCACATAGGAATGCTGAAACTGTAAAGCAGCAAGACAGCAACTGATGAGGGTCCAATATGGGCACGAGTGTGTGTCCCACAGTGTCACAGGGGAGATTACCCAGCAGCTACCCCCAAGAGCAGGCGGTGTGGGGGAGGGGGGAAGCACGCATGTCCAAGTAGGCACCCCTACCTGAGAACCCACACCATAGGCAGCTGCCTACCGGCATACTGGATGGCCTGGGACTGAGCACCACCAGCACCACCGCATAATGGCATGGCAGCATAGTGGCAGAGGGGTGCTGGTGGTAGTGGGGCAGTGGCATCTGCCCACAGCAGACCATGGCCTAGCCCCGTTTAGGTGGGTGCCGTGCAATGCAACAGACAGGGTCTGTCTGACGAACAGTCATGGTATCCCCAGGGAATGAACTGTCCGTGTGGTGCACTACACACAGCCAGTGTGTTCAGGAGCAGAAGGTCACAAGTTCAAGTACCAGCTGTGGCTCCTGCCAACCCTTTCCTCATATTTTAGCCAGTACTAAACTGTGGTAATAAAGATGGAACCTTTATTGCAGATAAAAATAAACATGCCTGAATGCCTATATTTTTCCCTACAGAGCACAGACACCATAAACATGTGCAATCCCTAGAGCAGAGTTTCCCAATTGCAGTCCTGGAGGCCCAAACACCATTCAGGTTTCATGCTGTCCCTAATAAATATGCCTGTGCTGCATTAGTATGCGCTGTCCCCATTGTATGCAAATGTATCTCATGCATATTCATTAGGGAAAGCATGAAAACCTGAACAGTGTTTGCCCCACCAGTTGGGAACCTCTGCCCTGAGCAGCGGCCAACAGGGGCATAAATACCCACACCCACAGGCTCCACTATCCAAAGCCTCATGGAGAGTCAGGCTGTTGGGCCCTGCGCGCAGCCGCATCTTCCAATACTAGCACTTGCATACCTTAGCAATGCCATCATAAACTTGGGAATACATTACACCTATATCAAAAGGTTGCTATGATTAATGGCAGATATCAATTCCTAAGTTAAGCACAATTTGCTGATAGAGCTGCATCATAGTAACCTTTCTGATATCTGTGGAGTGTGTTTCAGTTTTGGTTTCTGACAGTGTTTACCACCCCGGGGAGTGACCCCAACAGTATTGCGTACCATAGCCATGCCTGCACTGTGCCCAGGACTGGGATGGTGGCCAGGGCTGCCAAAAGTCTCTATATTTGCACAATGCTGGCATAGGTGTGGGAGTGTGTGTCTGTCTATCCAGTGTGTTGTGGCTGCCTACACCTTACTGAGCCCACACTGCTTGCACTGTTTCCAGTGTTAGCCTGGCAATGTGCATATTGAGGAGCAAGGTACTGTGGGTATGGCCCGGACAGGGTGGCCTGGCAGGATGCATCTGCAAAGGGCATAAGACAATGGCTGGAACATTGTAGTGCCCAGCCACCACCTGCATGGACAGGGTGGCCACAGCATGTCCTGCTGGGAAGTCATTCTCACCCTGACTGAGCAGTGACCACGGCATGGCTAGGTTCCCCCATAGTGCTATATAGTATTTCTCTCAAGTGATATTTATGGGTTCTCTTTTCTGGGGCCTAATCACTGACTTATCTACTTGGTGTGTGTGTTCACGTCCCAGTTTTGGGTGCATGCATCTCCTCCAGGAACATGCACTATGGACTAGCTAGCAGACTGCCTGCAGTTAGTATGTGTATGGCTGGAACACCTTGCAGGGTGCAGTGGCTGGAGATGCACTGTGCTTTCTGCTGGAGAATGTCAGATGGTGGTGGGGGGGGGGCAGCTGAGCATTTCCAGGCCTACTGTCTGTCTGCTATTGCCTTATGGATGCATACAGATCTACATTGACTGCCCCGTAGGGTGCCTGTTCCCCAGAAGGGCTGGAGTTGATGGTCCCCTCTACTGCCACCATTGCAGGGATGTAGAATGTGGATCTGTTGGTGGGAGATCCTGTCCCCCACCCTGAGCCCCAGAGGGCGGGTTAGGTGGTTCTACATAATCTGCCTATGGGTCTAAACACCCCCCCCTTCACTTAAATCATGTGACCATGGCACCCACACAGGGTATGCACTTTTCTGGGTGCATCATAGTCCACGAGGGCTAGACGTGACTGGAAAATACAGATAGACTATGCTGCAGGTTGCCATCATTGCCAGTGTGTGATAGGTAGTCCTTGCAGACACACCTAGGATACACCTGGGTCCATCTGTATTTCTCAGAGACACAGGTGTAGCCTAGGTGTGCCTGCAAGGACTACCTATCACACACTGGCACTGATGGCAACCTGCAGCATAGCCCATCTCAGCTAAGCCAGGTGTTGCGGACCTGGTGCTGGGTGCCCCACCTCGCCCTCAGGGTGAGCACAGTACCCCCACAATGTGTCGGTCTGTAGCTACTCTGTGCCAGTAACACACACGGTCAGTTCCCCCTACCAGGCTGAGGTGCTGTGGGGATGCATACCCCATCTTGTGATCATCTGTAGACTGCTGATCTGCATGTGCAGTGCATCATGGGTACGGGTGGGTTAACCCTATCCTGGTAACCACAGCAGACAGTTTCTGTGGTGACCTGCAGTCCTTCTGTAGCCAGCCAGGGTTTTTTTAGTAGCTATCGAGATGTAGCCCACTGGTTACTTCACTGACTGTAGAGGCCGAGGTCATGGGTTTGATTCCACAGTAGTGTTATTTGATAGGTCTGTCTGAGGCATTTCCTTTTTTAATTTAGATTAGTGCTGCTAGCAAAAACACCCTCACAGTGCTGTAACCTTAAGGTGCCTCATAAGGCACCCTATATGGTGCCCTATAGGGAACATTATAAGGTGCCTTATGCGGCACCTTAGGTTACGGCACAATGAGGGTGTGTTTGCTGGCAGCACTAATTTAAATTAAAAAAGAAAATGCCTCAGACAGCACTGATTTAAAGTAAAGGGTAATGCCTCAGACAGCCTTACTCATTAAGCCCACTGGGGGATCAAACTCATGACCCCTGTTTTATCAGTCAATGTATTAACCACTGTGCTACACCTCTGTTGCTGTGCTTATAGGTCAGCGTGCCTAATTAAGGCTAATGCGCGTTAACGTGCCACGGCTCCTTCTATCACACGATAGCGGACTTTATCGCGCGATAATCCAAAATGCTACCTTAAGACCGGAACGCCCACTACCTTATATGGCATTCATCACAGTAAGACTGCAACTAACGCCGATAACATTAAGACGGTTTAGAAAACATACCCCTTAATTTCTATTCGTCTATGAGGAATGCCCATCAACACAACTATTATTCAGGTATATGTCCCAACAATAGCTGCAGAAGAGGATGAAGTCAATGAGTTTTTTGAACAAGTACAAGCTGAAATTGGCAAACAGGATATCCTAATAGTCATGGGCGACTGGAATGCCAAAGTTGGCAACAAAGAGGAAGGCAAAGTGTTTGGTAAATAGGGACTTGGCAACAGAAATGAAGCTAGAGAAAGACTGATAGAATTCTGCAAAACCAATGATCTCAAACATCTTCTTCCAGCAACACAAGCGGTGACTGTACACATGGACTCCACACAATGGATTGTACAAAAATCAAATTGACTACAACTGTGATCGTCAGCAATGGAAAAGCTCAATAACATCAATAAAGACAAAACCTGGAGCTGGAGCACGTCACTCATGAATATAGCAAAATATGACCTTGAGAATATACCACTGGAATTTAAAGACTACCTATGAAATCAATTTACTCATTCCAATCATAACTCACTATCTTAACAATCCCCAGCAACTCTCCTCCCCCAACCCCCCTAATGGAGCCCCACAAACCCTGGCACTCAACCATATGTACTCACTTCCTAATACTATCCATTATCTCAGCCCTACTGTCTAATGTATTAGTAATGAAACAAAACACGGGCTGCCACTGACTTATTAAATATCGTCTAGTGGACCAATGCCACTACTACATCAACAACCTTTACCACAGCCTTTGAAACGTTCTTAAAGTAACTTCAAAAATACAAAAATGCAGTAGTAGTGGCATTGGTCCACTTGACGATATTTAATAAGTCAGTGGCAGCCCGAGTTTCTGAGACCTACGGCATCTTTGAATTTGATACATTGACTCTAGTCAAGAAGATACATTGTACTTTCTAGTTTCATTACAGAGTATCAAGTTATAATAGCCATATTAACTCTGTTAAGAGAAGACCAGGATTGGAGTTATGAAACAAAACATAACAAACTTAATTCCAATAATCCACACATACAGACCACCACCCATCTCCAACATCCTACCCTATCTGTACTCATATCAAACCCCACAGAAATGAAAAACTACTAAAATCACCACCAGCCCCATCCCCACCCCTTCTCTATCACTGAACCCAACCACCCTCCACTCCTATGTGCACTGATCAGTATACGCTCAACCAGAAATAAGATCCCCCTCATAGCAGACTTAATCATTAATCACCACCTGGATATACTCTGCCTCACTGAGACATGGTTCCAGGAAACAGACTCTGGCCTCTTAAACCAGCTCTGCCTACCCATTCACTCAATGCACAACTGCAATAGGACAACCAATGAGGGGGAGGAGTCTCCGTTATATAAAAAAAAAGAACTGAACTTCACTACCATTGAAGCAGTCTCTACCCCATGTATGGATGGCATCAAAGTTTCTAATAACACACTCTCACTGTGCCTCATATATAGGGCTCCCCAAACGGATACTTTCGACTTTTCCACAATACTCAAAGCAGCTTGCATTCCCAAATCCTACACACACACCCTCGTCATCCTAGGAGACTTTAACCCTTCCTCCTTCTTAGATGCCGTGGAAGCCTTATACTTCTCCCTGATCCTCAAATCTCCAACCCACAACAAGGATGATATCCTAGCTCTGATCTTTATAGCACACAACATCTTAGCCAACACTCATATTCCACACTCCATTCACCCCATCCCTTGGTCTGACCACTCTGTGATACTATTCTCCCTCACAACACATCACAAAATAAATCCCATACCTGCTGCACCTCCACAGACTCGGAAATTCAAACAACTCAATATCAACTCATTCTTTTTTTTTTTTAAATGCTTTATTTTCATTTTATAACAACAAAGGAAAAGGAAGACATACAGCTAAAAGACAGATACATAAAGTGTAATACATACACCAAAGTAAACCCCTGCCACCCCCCTCCCCCCTGCTTCTTCTCTAGAGAACTAATCATTCCCGAAACGGGCGTGTACTTACATTATTGTGTTACAAAACCTAACGGTGATCTGAAACATGATGAGTGCGCATTATACAGGCATGTTGGAGCAATGAGCAGATTGTACATAATCATTAAGCATCTGCCATTTAGACAGGTGAGAGTGAGATTGGGCATGGGGAATAGCTCTCCGAGATATCTGCTCATATTTGCTATATAAGCAGACGAGGTTCCACCATTCATTGACAGTAAGTCGAGAGCTATCCTTCCAATTCCTCGTGATTAAGCATATGGCTATACCCAGCATGAAATCAAGGAGAAAGCGACCCTTCTTAGGAAGAGAGGGGACCTCCGCCACAGAGCGGAGTCTCACGATCTTCCAAGAGAGAGGCTCGTGAAGGTGTAAGATAAATTGAATACGACCCCAGACCCGCCCCCAATAAACCTGTAGTTGAGGACATTCATAAATAACATGAGCGAAGGTTCCCACAGCAGTATGGCAAGACCAACACTGGTCCCTAGCATTTGTGTTCCATTTGGCGATTTTTTTCTGGGGTATAAAAGCATCTATGTGCAAAAAAGAAGAGAGTTTGGGTAACTGAGGCAGACCGGGAAACCCGCACTACTTTGCTCCAGAAAACGCTCCATTGCACCGGGGTTAAAGTGGTTTGCAGTTCGCGCTCCCAGGCTTGTTGGGCTCTAAAAGTGGCCATATCTGTCCCCTGACATAATATTTTATAAAAGTTAGAGGCTACCCCATGTGTGCTACTAATAGAGTGAACTATCTCTAATAGCCCGTCCTCAGTAGGGGCAGAGGGCGGCATGATTCGAGCACTTTTGAGGCAGTGTTGAAGCTGCATCAATTGAAAGTAGTGTTTCGCTGGTAACGCAAATTCCTTTTGTAAATCAGAAAAGGTTTTCCAACGAGCTGCAGAGAAAAGCTGTTGGGGTGTCCAGATCCCCCTTGAGTACCAGGGTTTCCATGCTATCGTTCTATTTAGGACTTGAATTCTGGGATTATTCCATAACGGGAGTCCGTCCTGAGGACATACGTTCGGGCCCAGTGATAGAATAAGAGTGTTAAAGGCCGCAAGAGTATCAACAATCATTGGTGGATGGCGGGTGTCTACTCGATAGGACATACCGGGGAGATGGGTCAACGGAATTGGGCTACTAAGCTCCTCTTCTATATCAAGCCAAACTGGTCTGCTGTCTGTTGAGGCATCTAGCCATCGGGCACCTTGCTTAAGTAGGAAGGCTTGATGATATCTAAGAAAATCAGGAAATCTGGCACCCCCTCTTTCCTTTGTAGACTGTAGTTTTTGTTTAGCTATCCTTGGTGGCTTGCCCTGCCAGAGATACCGAACGAGAAGGCCCTCAACATCTTTATAAGTATGTAGCGGGAGTAAGCATGGCAGCATTTCTAAAATGTAGTTCACTTTGGGGACTATCATCATTTTCACAGTTTCTAAGCGGCCCCACCATGTAAGAGATAAGGGAGACCAACGATTCGTGAGCTCACGGACTTTGGAGACTACCTCTTTGGCATTAAAACTGATAGTGTCTGCTAAAGGAGAACAGTAATGGACCCCGAGATACTTCACCATGCGGGATTTCCAAAGGAAGGGAAAGGCCTGCATGTCAGCCTCATGTACCCAGCGGTTTAGTGGGAATGCCACAGATTTGGTCCAGTTAATTTTATAGCCCGATAATTGTGAGTATCCGTCAATCAGATCCAAAACAGCTGGAACCGAATCGAGAGATACGAAAAGCATAAGGTCATCTGCGTATGCAGAGAGTTTAATCTCCCTATGACTGAAGGGGACACCTCGAATACGTGCGGACTGTCTAATAAGGAGGGCTAGGGGTTCAAGAGCTAGATCAAAGAGCATTGGTGATAGGGGGCAGCCTTGACGCGTGCCTCTTTGGAGATTAAATGGCTGAGACTTGATGGCATTTACACAAATACTGGCAGCGGGTTGAGTATACATGACTTGGAGATATCGGAGGAAGCCCTCCCCAAAGCCATACCATCTAAGAACTGCAAATAAGAAGGGCCATTCTAGGCGGTCAAAGGCTTTTTCGGCATCCAGGGAAAGACCCACCCATGGATGATCTAGATTGGCAGCACTGGATAGCACATGGCACAAGGTCCGAGCATTGTCAGCAGTTGATCTGCCGGGTATAAAACCGCATTGGTCGGGGTGAATTAGGGTGGCCATCCTGTCGGATAGCCGAGTGGCCAAGATCGTTGCGAAGATCTTATAATCGGCATTAAGTAGGGAGATTGGACGGTAGTTGGCGGTTAGTAGCGGGTCTCTGCCTTCCTTCTCAAATACTACCACATTAGCTGCAGAAAAGGATCCCAAAGAGGATGTATCTGCCGCAAGGGCAGTAAAGTAGAGTTTTAAATAGGGAACTAAATCCGCACTGAACGTTCTGTAGAATTCGGTCGGGAGACCATCGGGCCCTGCGGCACGGCCCGAGGCTGTTCGTTTTAGGGCAGATTGGATCTCTGAAGTAGAAAAGGGTTCATCCATCGCATCCCTATCATCGTCAGAGAGGGTCGGCCGCTGAATGCCAGAAAGCAATCGCTCAAATGTCTCTGACGAGAACTCACATTCAGATTGATATAGGCGGGTATAGAAATCCCGAAAGAGCTCTACAATGTCGGAGTCTGTGGTCACTATGCCCCCTCCCTGTGGAGCTCGAAGGGCCGCTACGCGTTTGGCTTCTTTTTGACCTTTCAAGGCGTTGGCTAAGAGTCGACCGGCTCGGTTATTTTCGCGATAATATGTCCCTTGCTGAAGCTCTATACTCTTAGAAGCTGCAGTTGAGAGGATTGAATTATATTGAAAACGGAGACGCTGTAATCGAATTAATACACATGTATCTGTACGTGAAGTTAGAACTCGTTCGCCTGCTTTGATTTGTTGGTCTAGTATGAGTAGCTGCTGTTTGCGTTGTTTCCGCAGGCGGATTTGATAGCTAGTGATCGTTGCTCGAATGGCCGCTTTGAAGCCCTCCCACCAAGCCCAATTCGCTGTATCCTGGGGTAGATTAAAATGGAAGTAATCCTGTATGGCTGCTCGAATTTCTAACTGGAACTCTGGCTGAGTTAACAGGGCTCTATCAAAGAACCAGGCCCCCGAGTTCCCTTGGGGTGCAGTGGTGTGTAATTGAAAGGAAATGGCGGCATGATCTGAAATATGTTGGGAGTGAATCCTTGCAGTGTCCACCTGAGGAACTAACAGTTTTGATATTAGAAAGAAGTCTATGCGAGACTGGGATTTATGAGGGGAAGAGAAGAAGGTGAAGTCAAGCTCATTGGGGTGTAATAACCTCCATAGATCAACTAAAGCAAGATCTTTGATCAGGGAGGTAAGCGTGGTGTGACTCTTGGGGGGACCACTTGTCCTAGGCGGCTGTTTGTCAATCAGAGGATCAAGGACTAAATTGAAATCCCCCCCAATTATCAATGAAGTATTAGCAGAGGCCTGCGCAACCTGAGCAATGGTAGCAAAAAAGGCAGGGTCATCCACATTAGGAGCGTAAAGGCATATACATGTAACTTCAAGGCTACCTATCTTGAGGTGAACTCTGGACCATCTACCTTCTGTATCTGAGCTAGTCGCAATAATAGTGGCATGCAAAGATTTCCTAACCAGTATGGCAACCCCACATTTCTTAGAAACGGCTGGGGAATAGGCGGCCACCATGTAAGGTTTAATATTGAGTTTAAGAGTTTCCTTCGAATTTAAATGCGTTTCTTGGAGAAAAATCAGATCCGCAGCTTCCTGACTTAGGTAGCTTAGGATTTTCTTCCGTTTTATCGGATTATTGATTCCTTTTACGTTCAATGAGAAAATCTTACATGGTGCCATCAATCAGTAGTAGACATTTTAGGTAAGGGCGCTTGAAAACATACAACATAATCAGAATCTGTGCAACAATGACATAATCACCGAGTATTTTGGCTAATACACCCCATATTGAAAAGTATGTACCAAAGTATCTTAGAGAAGAAGCAAAACCCCCAAAGAATATGGCGACCATATGTCTGCGGGAGGAGGCCCTAGAGAGGAATAGAAAGACATGAAAAAAAAGAAAAGAAACACCAGAGTCCATAATTAACACTGTCTCTGATACTCATCGAGGCTACTGTGGGTAGATGGAGTCGGGTCACAGATGCCATCAAAGTAAGGCAACAAACTGCCCTCGCCAGACTCATTGCAGGGCTGCGGCAGATCCAATATGGCAGGTACAGCGGATATGAGATTATTTGCAGGAATATTCTGGAAGTCAGCGCATCAAGTCGGCTTCTTTGGAATCCAAAAACTCCGCTAGTAGATCAGGGTCCTCAAATGTTCTTGTCTGATTGTGAAGCGTGACTCGGAGCTTGGCCGGGTACATCAGGCCATAGCGTGCTTGCAGTTGTTGAAGCCTCGGCCGGAATTCCAGAAAGCGCTTTCGGCGGTCGACCGTGGGTTTAGCCAAGTCAGGATAGAAGGAGATCTTGTGGCTCTCAAACTCCATATGGCCCTTTGCCCGAGAGGCATTTAGAATTTGCTCAACGTGTTGATATCTCAAAAGTCGAAAAAATGATAGGCCGCGGGGTCTTCCTGTTGAGCGTTATGCTTGTGGGTACACGATGAGCGCGATCGATCTCCAAATCTTTGGCAAAGGTGATTTGGAGCAGGGAAGGGAGGATTTTGCATAAAAACTCTTTCATGTCTCCCGATTCCGCTCCCTCCGGTATGCCCACGAGTCGTATGTTGTTACGGCACGCTCTATTATTGCCATCTTCCACTTCTTTCTGCAAGGCCCGCACCTGACGTTCAACTTTGTCGAGTTTGGACAACCGGGCCACATGGGAGTCCAATATGCTCTCCATTTTGTCCTGACGCGAAGAAAGCCCTTCTAGCTTGCTTTGCAGCACACCAAGATCTTCCCGCAGCGTTCGGAGTGCTTCACCGTTTGACTGCACGAGGTCTTTGACCCCTCTAATCTCTGCGAGAATTTTCTGCTGCATTTCGGGGCCCTCGCGCAAGGCCAGCCCCTTCTGCGTGGACGGAGGTTCAGTTTTGGAACGTTTGCCGTGAGAAGCCTCTGGAGATCCAAATTCCAGGCGCGTGGGTTTGGTCCCCGCCATCTCACCAATGTGCCCCGGCAAGATCAGAGTGGAAGTTCCAAGTATATACGGTGTTAATTCAGGATTCTGAGTAGGCCTCTCGGGAGCCTCAGCGTTATGCGACCATCCCGCTGGACATCAGGCTCCGCCCCTCCAACTCATTCTTAAAACATGTCACACCCCAACTAGAAATACTCACTGATGACAACAACACTAACTTAACATCCCATATTGATGAATGGAATAAGATTATGACTGCTGCTGCACAAGTTCCCCTCAGACCACCCCTACGCAAACACCAGAAAAGAGCACGAGTTAAAGAAGGAATTTAGGAGATTAGAACACCACTGGCATTGATTCCGAGACCCCTCTAGCCACACCAGCTACACAGAAAATCTCCATTTCTACTGCTCCGAAACTCTAAGACAGAAAAGAGAATACTACAAAAATATAATCTCACGTTCCCTAAACAAACCAAGGGAACTTTTCTCCATTGAGAAATCCCTACTAATGATCCATCAAAACAGAAACTGGATGCACAAATACCCCCACAGGTAATAGCAGACCACATCTGCTCTAAACACCACCTATCCCAATCTCAACTTAGCCACCATTCAGAGCTCTACACTTATAATGCAACATCCACAACAACTTGGAATGAGTTTGAC
The DNA here is from genome assembly GCA_033557465.1 of Ichthyophis bannanicus. NCBI lineage: Eukaryota > Metazoa > Chordata > Amphibia > Gymnophiona > Ichthyophiidae > Ichthyophis > Ichthyophis bannanicus. The sequence continues at coordinate 412,198,991 of CM066033.1, forward strand.
CCTCCATCCCTTGACAACATAATCATAGTACTCAAAAACCTCAATATATCAACCTCTGCCCTCAATCCATGTCCTGTCACTTGGACAAAGAGCACCAAGGAAACCCTTAGCTGCTACATTCGATCCATAGTAAAAACCTCCCTCTGCACTGGAACTATGCCAATGCCCCTCAAAAAGAGCTCTGTTTGCCCCATCCTAAAAGGAAACAAACTTGACCCTACCTCACCCGAATCTTCCAGACTGATATCAAGTATCCCCCTTATGGCAAAAATAATAGAAAAGATCGTTCAAACTCAACTTCAGAACTATATTGATGACCATGCCCCCTTGGATCCCTTCCAACATGGGTTCAAAAGGAACCATGGGGTGGAAACTCTGATCACGTCCTTTTTAGATTCAGTGATCACTTACACCCAAACACCTACCCAAGGCTGCCTACAAATCTTCCTTGACATATCATCTGCTTTTGACTCCCTCCCCCATGATCAACTCCTGGACAGACTACATGAAATCGGTCTAAGAGATACCACTCTAAGCTGGTTCTGCTCTTACCTTAACCATAGAACACAACAGGTATGAATCGGCGATAAGACATCCCTACCATTCACCCTCACACAAGGGGTTCCACAAGGTTCCAGCTTATCTGCACTCCTATTTAACATCTTCCTCCAACCCATATGCAAAATATTCCAAGAACACAATATAGAATACCAACTATATGCAGACAATATAATGTTCTTCTCCCCTTTCAACATTACAATACCAAACTTCACCAATATTAGCAACTGCTTCACCAAAATAAGACAATGGTTCCACCAATACAACCTTATAATTAACCAAGCAAAAACAGAAGCACTTCACATCTTCTCTAATCCATCCTTTGTTCCCCCAACATCTCTTGTTCTTGGTGATTACACTGTTGTAGTAAAGAGTAAAGTCAAATATCTCGGACTGACAATGGACCAGAATCTCACCTTCTAGGAACAGATACAAAAAACAACTAACTCTATGCCAAAATACACCCTACTAAATCCAGACTCTTTCCATACCGTTTGCCAGGCCCTAACCATACTGATCCTTGACTATTGCAACCTCATATATCATGGCCTCCCTAAACACGGTATCCAACCTCTCCACATGGCCCAGAATACAATTGCCTAATAACCAACACGTCCAGACAAGCCCACATCATTCCTATCCTCCAAGATCTCCTCTGGCTCCTCATGCTGGCCAGAATAAAATTTAAAACCATCACACTAATACACAAAGTAATACCCTCTGTCTGCTCTCCCTTCTCTCCAAACCGAACAACTACAGATCACGTAGACCAAACACTGCAAACATCCTAATCATACTACCTCAGAAGAAAAAGTGCAAACAGTCCATCTGCAACTGAGCCTTCTCCCTCTATGCCCTCTATGCCCCCTCCATTTGGAATGCCCTCCCATCTGACTTAAGAGGATGCTCCGACCACTCCAAATTCTGGAAAAGGCTCAAAACCTTCCTCTTTCAAGAATACTTTGCCCCGTCCCTAAACCTCAGCCATCCTATTCTAACATAAAACATCTACCCAGTACCCTTTAATCCCACCTCTCACATATACTCTTCCTCCCCCCACCACATCCCTGACTTGTAAATACGTAAAACGTTATCTGTTAAATTTGCCTATTCATTGTTAAGAAGTTATTGTTCTCTGTAAAACAGTGGTACCAACACTGTTACCTTCTGTTCCATGTAAACTGTCTTGAATAGTAGAAAGACGGTATATAAAAAGTATTAAATAAATAAATTGATCGCCCTCCCTTTCACTCACTTAACTTCTTTATCAACTCACTCAGCCCACTACCCACTCATAATCCTCCATCCATGCACTCATTCACACATACACACACTGACCATGCACTTGATCAGTCAAGGATGCCTCATTGCAATGCTTAAAGCATGAACTTTTTAACTTGTTTATTTTTTTAATTGAATTAGGATCTCTCTCTTTAGAGAGGCCTATCAGGGTACAGGATAAATATTTCCTTCTCAGTCATATTCCTTAAATATATGTTCCTTCTTATTCTTTATTAAACTATAAAATATGGAACCACTGTACTTTCTCTACAGTTGTTTTTATGCTTGAATTTATTATAGTAAAATTTAATAAAGATAAAGCTGAAAAAAAGGTACAAGAAAGAAATCAAATGTAGCAAAATCTAAAGCTAAAGTTGACGACACCTCGAATATCTTCAATTGTCTGGCCTGCTTCCTATGATTTTCTCTTAATTTGGATCATAAGCATTTAGGAACTGTGAGACATTCACTAGTGACAAGCTACTGGTTCATTGTAATTTCTTACATCAGGGATTTCTTGCAAATAGCCTGAAGCAGTTATTGCTGCTACAAAATATTGCAGCAAGATTGCTTACCAATGGTGAGAAGAGCGAGAATATTACTCCAATTGTTTGCAACACACATTGACTCCCTGTTATGGCAAGATCAAACTTTATGATTATTACTTTGATCCACAAATGCATAATTGCTTCTATGCAGCCCAATACTTTGAAACATAGCATCACTGGAATGTAGATTTGAACCCAATTATTTGTTCTTCAGAAATACAGGAACAGCAGATAAAGACCATATGGCATAGTCAGTCCACCAATCCATACCAGCTACTAATCTCTAAATTATTTTCTTCTTCCTCAGATCTTCTGTTCTTGTCTGCTGTTTTTATTAATTCATGTGTTGGCTGACTCAGTACGGGGCATGTCCGGGCCGTCTGGACATCCAGAAAATGAACGGGGCACATTTGAACCCGATTCTGCAACTGCGGGAGCTATATGTTCCCACGGTTGCAGAATCAGGGCACTTTGATGACCCAGCGTGCCCTCCATTTTGCCATGGGGACCATCCAGGGATTTGCATGGCCAGCCCCTCCGCACTCCTGCTGGTGTGCCTGTGCCATGGCATCCCTTCGCCATGGTACAGGCACATCCCGGTCAAGAAGACTCTTGTTTATTGTCGGATATTGTTTGTTCTATGTAAACCGCGCTGATCGCAAATAGTGCGGTATATAAGAGATGTAAATAAATAAATAAATAAATAAAGAAGCAAATACCTGCCCACAGTTAAAGGCCCTTTTCCCGCGGCCCTACTCTGGATCAGAAGGCGGAGGCTCCCTTGTGGTGTCCCTGTTCTTTTTGAGGGGTTGCATGGCCAGATCGCACTGGAGCCTGGCACTTTCTCCAGGACCAAGCAGGAAGTCAGTCCTCACATATGGGTGTCATCGGCGCCGATGAAGCCCCAGCAGAGCATTTCCCCAGCTTTCTATGAAAGCCTTTGGGAATGCAGACACGCATGCGCGGTTCCCTTCCCGCCTAAAGGTGCCATCTTACCCCAGTCTCTTTTTTTCCGTGAAGCCCACTGGACGTGTGTCCTGTTCTCCCAGTTAAAATTAGATTTTTTTGGCGATTTTCGCTATTTTTTCTCCCAGTTCGACGCCGGTTCCCCTCCCGCCGGGTTCGGTACACCGGTATCGAGCCCGATTCTTCTTTTTCGGTTTTTGCCCTTCGTGGCTGGCGTTCGCGCCCTTTTTTCCATTTTTCCCTGGAAGGCCAGTTCTTCGACCTCGCGGGGACTCTTTTTTCCCCGATGGCTTCCAGCAGTTTTAAAAAGTGTGATCGGTGTAAGAAACTGATGTCTCTCACCAACACACACGACTGCTGCCTTCGGTGCCTCGGCCCCGACCACGACCCTAAGTCATGAGGGCCATGTGGGAAGATGTCTTCCAAGGCACTCCGAAGTCGCCAGCAGCAAAAGGAAAGGCTTTTCTCGGACTCAGCCTCCGGCCGGGCCCGGACCTCGTCTGAGGCCTCAACATCTCGGGATTCTGATCCCGAGCGCCGTCGAAGCTCCTCGGACAGGGGGTCCCCCGACCGGGAATGTAAGAGGAAGAAGCGGCTCACAAGGGCATCGTCGGAGGAGGTCCCTGGCTCCTCGAGGGCCAGGTCTAAGACCCCCGACCGTCGTCCCGGGCCCGTGGAACACGAGAAGCCTGCAAAAGTTCCTCGCATGGAGCCGGAGTCTGCTGGACACGTAAGCCCCGTAGTCCTCGAGGACTCTCCTCCCAGGGAGCCGACGTCGGGCCCGGCGCCGCCGGGGCCCGAGTCGGTGGCTGCTGCATCTCCCGAGCTGAGTCTCAGGATGACAGCCTTGGAGAGCAGATTGTCTGCCTTCATGGAGCAGCAGCGGGCACTGATGGCCAGCCTGTCTGGTGCATCTGCCCCGACCACCGGGACATCGACTTCGAAGTCGACCCCAGAGACCAAGCCGATACTCGAGTCCATCGTGGCTCGGAGTCGACCTCGGTCGCGGTCTCCCTCGACCTCCCGTTCGGGACCGAGGGCGTCGACGCTGGTGCCTCCAGTGTCGGGGCAAGTGCTCCAGGGCCCCGCAGGGTCGGATCCTGACTCCTCCTCAGACGAGTCAGCTTGGGAGACGGAGGACGAGGAGTCTCCTGATACCTTCAAAACTCGGTGCGTCCCTTCGGACTCACTGCAGTCTGAGCCCCGGAGTAGGTCCCCCCCAGAGGACACTTGGTTCTCGGAGTTCGTCCGGGATATGGCCGCTGCCTTGGCTATTCCGGCGGACCCTGAGGAGGAGCCTCGAGCTGAAAAGCTCGAGACCCTACAGTATGACTCTCCTCCGAAGGAGGCCTTTACTGTTCCGGTTCCTCCGATGCTGGAACGGCTCCTCTTCCGTATGTGGGAGGCACCGGCCTCGGCACCGGTTCTAAGCAAGCGAGTCGATTCGATCTATCGACTCCGGAAGAGCCCTGGTTTTCAAAAGGCACAGCTACCACACAATTCTATGGTTGTGGAATCGGCCATGCATCGTCTAAAGAGCCAGAAGATGCAGTCTGCGGTGCCCCCCGGTAGGGGGGCCCAGAACCTCGATGGTGTTGGTAGAAAGTGCTTCCAGGGCTCGATGCTTGCCTGCCGTGTCCAGTCCTACCAGCTGTACATGGGCATATACTTGCGGGATCTGGCCAAGGAATTGGCCGGGTTCTCTGCTGGTCTCTCCGGAGAACCCTTGCAGAGATTTAAGTCCTTGTCCTCGGGGATTCGGGACTGCTTGAATTTCATTTCCCGCGCCGCCTACGATGGCTTCGAGGCTTCGGCCCGAGTTGCGGCACCCGGCATCGCGGCTCGACGCCAGGCATGGCTGCAGTCATCGGACCTCGAGCCATGGGTTCAGGACAAGTTGGTCGATGTCCCTTGCCGAGGTGAAAACCTTTTTGGCAAGCTCATGACCGAGAAGGCGGCTCAGCTCGAAACTGAGCACCTCACATGGACAAGGCTGTCGAGGAAGGCCTCTGCCCCTTCTCATAAAAAGAAGGGCTCGGGTAAAAAGCCCTTTTACCCGAGGAAGGGTACTGCCTACAAACAGTACCCGCAATATCAGGCTGCCCAAGCTGCCCCCAGGGTCAGCAAGCCAAGGGCCAGGGTAATGGGTCCCGTAGGCAGAGGACCCCCAAGCCTCAGGCCCCTGCTACCACTCAGCAGGGTGGGGGTTTTTGACTCCTTGAGCATAGCCTCTCCTCCACTGCTCTCCCAACCCTGCAAAGGAGGTCGCCTCGCCCTCTTTGCCCACCAGTGGCCCCTTATCACCGGGGACAGTTGGGTGCTGGAGATAGTCCACAAGGGCTATACCCTCCATTTTCACCAACTGCCTCCACCATATTTTCCAGGGGAGCCTCCAAGGCCTCCCCTGCACACAGACCTTCTTCTACAAGAGCTTCATTGTCTGTTGGTGGACAGGGCGGTGGAGCCTGTGCCTCCCCACTTGCAAGGTCACGGTTTCTACTCCAGGTATTTCCTGGTGCCCAAAAGAACCGGTGGCCTTCGACCCATTCTGGACCTCAGGAACCTCAACAAGTTCCTAGTGAAGGAGAAGTTCAAGATGCTTACTCTTGGGACACTTCTGCCCTACCTCCAGCAGGGAGATTGGCTATGCTCCTTAGATCTAAAGGATGCATACACTCACATCCTCATTCATCCAGACCACAGAAAGTACCCCAGGTTCATTGTGGGAGGAAACCATTATCAGTACAGAGTGCTGCCTTTCGGCCTCACCTCCGCCCCCAGAGTCTTTACAAAGTGCCTAGCGGTGGCGGCGGCCTACCTGAGAAATCAGGGAATCTTTGTCTTCCCCTATCTGGACAACTGGCTCATCAGGGGTCAGATGTGCCAGGAGGCCCAACAAGCCACCCTCAGGACTATTGCTCTTCTACAAAGTCTGGGGTTTGTCATAAACTTCGCAAAGTCCACTTTGCTCCCCTCCCAAAACTTGGAGTTCATAGGGGCAAGGCTGGACTCTCTGCTGGCAAAGGCTTTCTTGCCAGTAGACAGGGCCCAAAGGTTGATGGCCTTGGCAAATCAGTTTCTCAGCAGGTCCCTGGTCTCTGCCAGACTCTGCCTGAGGCTTCTAGGCCACATGGCTTCGACAGTACATGTGACCCCCAATGCCAGGCTCCATATGAGGCCTGCACAGTGGTGCCTTCGGTCTCAGTGGTCACAGGCCACAGGCAGCCTCAAAGACAGGATAAGGGTGTCCAGACAATTTCTGAACTCCCTCAACTGGTGGCTGCACCCACCCAATCTTCTGAAAGGGGTGCCTTTTCAGATTCCAGGGTACACAGTAGTGCTGACCACAGACGCCTCCCTACAAGGCTGGGGAGCTCATTGTCTGGGCAAGTGCACCCAGGGCCTGTGGTCTCCCTGGGAAGCTGCACAGCAGATCAATCTTCTCGAACTCCGAGCTATTCGGTTAGCACTCAAGGCTTTCACTCCTACCCTGGCTCACCAGTCTGTCCTGATTCAGACAGACAACCAAGTTGCCATGTTTTATGTGAACAAACAGGGCGGAACTGGGTCCAGGATCCTTTGTCGGGAAGCTCAGGACCTTTGTTCTTTTGCCCTCAAGCACAACATGCTCCTCAGGGCTGTGTACCTTCCAGGTCAAGAAAACTACCTGGCAGACAGATTAAGCAGAATACTGCAGCCCCACGAGTGGCAGCTGCATCCTTCAGTAGCTCAGAAGATCTTCCTGAAATGGGGTCTCCCTTTGATGGATCTCTTTGCCAGCCCCATGAACAAACAGCTGCCAAAGTTCTGCTCCAGGCAACCGCATCCTCTGCGGATAGCAGCGGATGCTTTTCTGATTTCCTGGTCTCAGGGCCTCCTGTATGCGTTTCCTCCCACGCCCTTGGTGGCCCGAACTCTCTTCAAGATTCTTCAGGACAAGGCCTCGGTCCTGCTGGTGGCTCCCAGGTGGCCGAGACAGCCTTGGTTTCCTCTTCTACTTCAACTGGCGGTGGATCCTCCACTACCTCTGGGGTGCAACCCGACCTTCTCTCACAGGAGCAGGGCTCCCTTCTGCACCCCAATCTCAAAGCTCTCAATTTGATGGCCTGGAGGCTGCAAGGGTAGACTTGGCTCCCTGGGGCCTGCCTCAGGATGTTGAGGAGGTTGTCCTAGCCTCTAGGAAACAGTCCACTAGGAAAACCTATACTCTCAAATGGAAACGGTTTTCTGTGTGGTGTCAGCTACGTACAGTTGATCCTTTTTCCTGTACTGTGCCAGTAGTCCTTCAGTACTTACTGCACTTGTCAAATAAAGGCCTTAAATCAAATTCTGTTCAGGTCCACCTCTCAGCTCTAGCAGCTCACCACTCACTGGTGGAGGGCCATTCTCTGTCTGGTCACCCCTTGGTGTCCCGCTTTCTTAGGGGCTTGCTTTTGCTCAAGCCTCCCATCCGTTCTCCTGCCCCTGAGTGGAAGCTGAATGTGGTCTTGCAGCAACTGACTCGCCCACCTTTTGAGCCGATGGCTACTTGTCCACTACGCTTCCTCTCCTGGAAGACACTCTTCCTGATAGCCCTTACCTCGGCTAGGCGAGTAAGTGAGCTGCAGGCCCTGGTCTGTGATAGGCCTTACACCAGGATTTATAGGAACAGGGTTGTCCTTAGGACTCATCCAAAGTTCCTCCCTAAGGTTGTCTCCTCTTTCCACCTCAACCAGGAGGTGGTTCTTCCAACATTCTTTCCTAGGCCTCATGCAAGCCAGGCTGAAGCAGTCCTGCATACCCTGGACTGTAGGAGGACCTTATCCTTCTACCTTGACCGTACGCAGGGGCATAGAAGGACTACTCAGCTCTTCGTCTCCTTTGACCCCAATAGGTTGGGGTTGGCTGTGTCCAAGCGTACCTTGTCCATCTGGGTAGCTGACTGTATAACCTGGGCTTATAAGGCGGCTGACCTTCCTTTGTAGGGTCGGGTTACGGCCCACTGTGTCAGGGCAATGGCTGCCTCAGTGGCTCATCTCCGCTCTGTGCCCTTGGTAGACATCTGCAGGGCTGCAACTTGGTCTTCAAGCCAGACCTTTGCGGCCCATTACTGCCTGGAGAGGGAGTCCCGTAGGGACAGTGCTTTTGGCCAAGCAGTACTCCGGAATCTCTTTGATGTTTATGCAACTCCTGCCCTCCTGCCCTCTGTTGAGCTACCGGTGGAGGTTGTATCCTTGAAAAGCCTTTCTTTGCTGCTGGGACTAGAGGGAGGCATCTTGTTCAGCCTGGGTTCCTCGGTAGCCCAGAGCTTGGGAGTCACCCATATGTGAGGACTGACTTCCTGCTTGGTCCTGGAGAAAGAGTAGTTACTCACCTGTAACAGGTGTTCTCCAGGAGCAGCAGGAATCAGTCCTCACAACCCTCCCTCCTCCCCTTGGAGTTGCAGTTGTACATAGTTTATTTTTCATTTTTGTGTGCTGTTCTTAGCTATGTCATTTGACTGAGGTAAGATGGCACCTTTAGGCGGGAAGGGAACCGCGCATGCGTGCCTGCATTCCCAAAGGCTTTCATAGAAAGCTGGGGAAATGCTCCGCTGGGGCTTCATCGGCGCCGATGACACCCATATGTGAGGACTGATTCCTGCTGCTCCTGGAGAACACCTGTTACAGGTGAGTAACTACTCTTACTCCACCTCCGAGGTCGAACAAGCCGGACGTCCAAATTGCCTCTACCAGGTATACAGAGGCCCGGCCGGAATGGCCTCTGTACATCTTGGCACCTCGGCCCGCCCCTGCTCTGCCTCCGTGCTACCCACTCCTGCTCCCGTCCAGCTCTCCATGCACAAATACCTCATACATGCATGGAGTGAACAGAATGGAATTGGGAGCAGCAACTGGGCCTAAGTTATACATACAACCCGGACGTACAACCCTGCTGTTCGAGGCACTGAACCTACCCCATAGTGTCCTCATCTCCACCAACTCTACTGAGAAGCTGCTTCTGGTATCCACCACCTTTTGTGTAAAGGAATATTTCATTAGATTACTTCTGAGTCTACCCTCTTTCATCCTCATTCTAGAGCTTCTTTAATGGAAAGAGGCTCATCTCCTGTAAATGTATATCTCAGAGGTATTTAAATGTCTCTATCATATCTTCCTATCCTGCTATTCTTCCAAAGAATACATATTAAGATCTTTATGTCTCTCCCCATATGCGTTATGACATAGACCATTGACCATTTTAGTAGCCACCCTCTGGACCAACTTCATCCTGTTTATATCCTTTTGAAGATGTGGCCTCCAGAACTACACACAGTATCCCAAATAAAGTCTTACCTAGGACTTATATAAAAGTATTATCACCCCCTTTTCATATTGACTATTCCTCTCCTTATGCGACCAGTTATTCCTCTTCTTTTGCCTCATTTTATTTACCCGTTTGGCCACCTTAAGATTATCAGTTGCAAACACCTTCAGATCCTGTTCTGCTTTCAGGCACGGAATAATTTCACCCCCTATAGTGAACCTGTCCCTTGGGTCACTGCAGCCCAAATGCATGACCCTGCATTTTTTGCATTAGCTCTTAGCTGCCATACTCTAGACCATTCCTCAAACTTCGCTAGATCCCTCTTCATGTTTCTCCTTTGTTCCAGGGTGTCTCCCCTGTTGCTGATATTGGTATCATCTGCAAAAAGCGAAACTTTTTATGATAATGATTTCACAATATTGCTGACAAAATTTTGAAAATAAGCTGAATAAAGGACCGATCTCTGGAGCACTTCACTGCTAATGTCTCTTTCCTCAAAATGAACTCTATTTACCACTATCCTTTGTTATATCCCTCTAGACCATTTTCTAACCCATTCAATGATTTTACCAAAGGTATTTAGTTTATTAAGTAATCTATGAGTATGAGTAACCGTCAAGGTTGCCAACTGGCTTTAGATTTTTTTTATTTATTTTATTTTATTTAGTGTACACTTATATCCCGCTACTTCCAGCGATCAGCAGCGGTATTCCAACACAGAAAAAGAGTGGCTGTACTGGCCATAATTTACAATACACAGGATGATTAGTGGAAGAGGTACAGTTCACAGCACACAGTATGATTAGTGGGAAAAGTACAGTTCACAGCACACAGGGATAAGGTTTAGACAAATTGAGAAGGGAATATTTACAATTAGTATTTACAAAAGAAGTTACATATTTACACAAGCAGATACATATTCACACATCAGTGAGTCTATTGGTGGCGATCTCATTGCTGACATGATTCATACAATTTGCTTTGTGGATTCAATGAACCGAGAGCATTGAGATTATGTAGTGTTGAAGTGTGACTGGAATAGGTACGTCTTGAGTTGTTTTCTGAAGACCATTAAGTCACTGCACGCTCTTAGATCTACTGGTAGCTTGTTCCAGAGTTGAGGTGCTATGAACGAGAATGCTCGGTTGCTGGTCTGGACATTGACGTGCCTCATGCGGCCGGGGACCAGTAGGGTGTTGAGGCTCGGGGAACGTCTGCTCCTGTTATTTGTTTGGGCTGACACAAGTGAGCCGAGGTAAGAGGGCGCGATGTTATGGAGGAGCTTGAATGTGGTATCTATGATTTTATACTGTATTCGGGCACTGATTGGGAGCCAATGCAGGTCAATTAAAGTAGGTGTGATGTGATCCTTTAGTCTTGTTCCCGTTATGATTCTAGCTGCCACATTCTGCGCCAACTGGAGGATACTGATGGTCTTTTTAGGGAGCCCCTGAAGTATGGCGTTGCAATAGTCTATGTGAGGAATGATGAGGGCTTGCGCTACGGTGCGGAAGTCCGCATGATCTAAGATAGAACGGAGAGGTTGTAAAATTCTTAACTTATGGAAAATGACCCGATTTGTAATTCTAAGATGCTTCTCCATCTTTAAGTTGCAGTCCAGCGTCACTCCAAGGTATTTAATTTCTTTTTTTGTTGCGTATACATTGCCGTTCATGGTTATTGTTGGTGGTGGGTTGAAGTCCGTTTTCCTGGATATGCACATCACTTCAGTTTTCTTGTGATTTATGGACATATTGTTGCGTCGCAACCAGGTTTGTAGCTCGTCAAGGCATTTCTCGAGCTGGCTGATGTTTGGGTGATCCACATCCAATTGGGTATAGAGCATAATGTCATCAGCATATATATGGTAACTGATGTCGTTGTTCTTGAAGATTTCACAGGCTGGTCTCAGATAAAGGTTGAACAGGAGCGAAGATAGTGCTGAGCCCTGCGGGATGCCTTGAGTTTGTGGGAATGGCGTCGCTGTTTCATCGCCAAAGTGAACTTGCTGCATTCGGTCTGTAATGTATGAGGCGAACCATTTCAGGGGGATTCCTCTAATGCCTAATGCATCGAGTCTTTTCAAGAGAGTGGGATGATGCACTGTGTCGAAAGCGGCAGATATATCTATGAATATGAGCATGAACATTTTGGTTCTGTTCTCAAGACCTATTAGAAGTTTGTCCATCAGGGCTAATAGGAGGGTTTCGACACCATGATGTTGTCGGAAACCGTATTGGTGGATGTCCAATGCGTTGGTGTCATCTATGTGGTCTTGAAGTTGTTGCTGCACTGCCTTTTCAGTGATCTTGGCAAGGAATGATATGCTTGATACCGGGCGGTATGATGTTGGATCATTCTTGTTGAGTGATTTGTTTTTCAGTATGGGTCTGATGACTGATTTTTTGAGGTGTGTTGGCATTATTCCTTGTTGTAAAGATTGGTTCACTATGATGGTGATGATTTGTGCAAGATCCTGCTTTGCACCCTTGACCCATGCCGCTGGGCAGGGGTCCAGTGGGGAGGTAGTGGTCCTTAATGCAGTGATTACGCCTAGAATTTGCTTCTCATCTAGTTTAGTGAATGCAGCCCACTCGTGGTAGAGTGTAGGGCTTCCAGTGGGGTTAGTTGTTTGTAGCATGGTGCCCGTATTTAGATCTTGTGAGGGATCTTCAGGAGTCAGTGTTATTATGCTTCTGGTTTGAGGGTTGAGTTTACCTGCATAATGGTCTGCCAGGATTTGTGCAGACATCTCCCCAAAAGTATTAGATTCTTGTGTATTCCTCGTGAGTGATTTGACCAGCGCAAAGAGTTCCCTGGGTCGATTGAGAGCTTTATTAAGCGTGTTGGTGTGGTGAGTTCTTTTCGCAAGATTGATTGCATTCTTGTATTCAGCCAGAGTTTTGTTGTATGCAATCTTATGGTCATCGGTTGCATGGCGTCTCCACTTCCTTTCCTGTTTCCGTAGTAATTTCTTGAGCTCGCGGAGTGCTGGGGAGAACCATGGTTCGCTCTTGCTTCTGGGTGGGTTTCTTGGGTGCGTCTGTGTTGCGACAGATACTGCTTCAATGGCTTCATTCCATTGGCTTACTAGCGTGTCCATGTCTCTGAGATCCGTATTTATGTGCGTTGCTATGGATGACACCAGTGTTGGTTTGTCGTACTTCTGGAATCTCCTTTTTTGGCTTGCAGTTGGATTGTGTGATGTATGTTCATGGATGGTGGAAAGGAGTAATGTGAACTCAATTTGGTGATGGTCAGACCATGGTACTGGGGTTATGTGTACATTGGGTTTTCGCACCCCGTGGTGCTTGGTGGGTAAAAACACCATGTCCAATATGTTGCCTTTGGCGTGGGTGGCCCCGCAGATTATTTGTTCATAGCCGAGTTGGGTCATGGTTTCATGAAAGATTTCTGTTTGAGCTGTTGGGACCGATGCCATGTTTAGGTCGCCAAGGATGATTTGCTGTTTCTTGATTGCAGTGGTGGTGATAACTTCCAGCGCATCTGCCAGGGTCTCATAGGGAGCTGATGGCGGTCTGTAAATAAGACATATCGCCATGGATTTATTTTCTACTCTGAGTATGTCAATACTGGTGTCTGTGCTTTGGGACGTGGTTGCTAGGGCAAAGGAGTCCTTAGCAAGGATGATTACTCCTCCCCTTTTCCTGTCACGGGGACAATTGAAGATCCGGTATCCTGGCTTCACAATTTGATTGATGATGGCTGAGTCTGCATCAGTGATCCATGTTTCTGTGATACATAGAATATCGGGTTGTATATCTGTGAGGATGTTGTATATGATGTGTGTCTTGTTTCGGATGGATCTTGCGTTTATAAGCATAAAAGATATTGTGGTTGGTATGGGCTCGCTGGCATTAGAGCTGATTTTTAACTTAGGTCCTTGTTTAACGGTTCCCCTACGGCTCCTCCCCTTGTGTGATCTAGTATGTGGGCTCACTGGGGCGTTTATGAGTGGTGCGTTCTCGTCTTGGTTGTGTGATGGCGTTGCTGGCCAGTGTGTAGTTGGTGGTGAGTTAGGTAAAATTTCAGGTGTGAGTATGACTGGGTAATAGAGGTGTACTGGCCTCCATAGTAACATAGCATGATATTGATAAACATGGTTGCAGTTACATGCGATTAGTAGGGTATAAATACACCATATGAGGCAGGCGCTGATGTGGGCCATTTTTAGTGGGCAGCTCGCCTCAAAATACAGGGCGGTCAGCTTCGCCTTGGGGTACGCTTTATTCCACTACGTTCAGGTATCTTTATAGCACCTGTCTTGGCAAGTTACGTTTAGGCAGAATATACAGTGATGGGTGCTATTAGCAGTACTCTTGGGACACAAGATGCTGATTCAGAGTCTATGCAAGTCAGTTAGGCATGAGAATATCAATACTCAGCAAAATTTGCCGCTAACTGTATGAGGTATCTAGATAATGTAGCTAACTGCAATACGTGAATTAAGCAATGCAACAGTCACTATACATGTATTATCGAAAGTTGTACAAGTTATTTAGGTGCTTGAAATCAAAGGAACATCGAGCTTCCGGTAATGCAGTTATCGTTTTACATAACTATTACAGTTTTCTATTTGGACTAGGATCAGTCAACGGGCCCCGTATAATAAGTAGCTACCGTTCACTTAAGAGGCAAATCAACAAACAATTGCAACAATCAAATGCAACAAACAAATGCAAGTAAAATCCGTTTGAACAACATGTTATACTGTCATTTAGTCATTTCATTGTGTTAGCTGACGTTTAGCTTTGCCCGATTTCGTGCTTAGTAGACAAAGAATTTTTTTATTTTTTTATTTTTTTTTTTTACCTGGATTGAGAGGTGGAGAGGTGGTGGTTGCGCAGTGTCCGCTGCCCTCGCAATTTCGACCTTCTCAGAGAGCTTACCCTCCAGGCGCTTTCTGTGATTGTTGTAGTGGCGCGGTTTGCTCTCAAGGTCCCTGCCGTTGGGTGGAGCGTCAGTTTGCTTGCATCTGACCACTATCTAATGTGTCTGGCGTTCGGGGAGCTCATACCCAATCAGGGGAGCTCATACCCTCTGATTTTCTTTGGACCCTGTTGCTGCCTTGAGTTCTCTTAGGTAGGTGGCGTTGGTTGACGGTGCTGTGTGCTGTGCGGTGTGTTGCAGTAGGCGCTGATGTTCTGCGCTTTGCAGGTTTGCCAGGACCGGGAGGTCTCAATATGTTAGGTAGGTGTTGCCGGCGAGCTTATATCCACTTCTGGGGTTCAAGCCAAGGTTGGGCGCGATCCAGCTATCACTGCTTTATGGACCTCAACCGTTGCACAGCCTCTCCGCGGGATGGGCCACGCTACCGGCCACGTCCTAAGGGCCACGCCAAAGGGCCCTCAGGCGCGGGCCCGCCAGGCGCGGGCGCGCCCCGTATGGACGCCGCTTTTTATGGCCCTCTGTATCTCGGCTCCCCCTCTCCCACTGCTCGGATTGAGCAGGAGCAACTCCCACTGACCGCGATTGGCCAGGAGTGGAGGTAGTGGGCAGCGTGCGGTTTCTCGCGAAGCGGCTCCCTCTGTGTGGGGACGCCGCTTTTTATGGCCCTATGGATCTCGGCTCCCCCTCTCCCACTGCTCGGATTGAGCAGGAGCAACTCCCACTGACCGCGATTGGCCAGGAGTGGAGGTAGTGGGCAGCGTGCGGTTTCTCGCGAAGCGGCTCCCTCTGTGTGGGGACGCCGCTTTTTATGGCCCTCTGGATCTCGGCTCCCCCTCTCCCACTGCTCGGATTGAGCAGGAGCAACTCCCACTGACCGCGATTGGCCAGGTAGATGTGTCTGACCGGCTTAATCCAATTCTGGGTTTACCCCGTTGCATGCAGGGATATGTTGTTCTGATTTTTCTATTGCACTTCATAGGAAAAACAAGACGAAAAGTCTTTGCCTAGTTGGGGTAAACACAGGAGAGGATTAAGCCTGTCAGGTGCATCTGGAACCAGTTGGCACCCCTAGTAACCGTATCAAGAGCTTTGCTGAAATCTGTTGATCATATCTAGCTGTCTCCCCCAATTCAACTCTCTGGCCACACCCCAAAGAATTGGATCATATTTGTCTGAAAAGACCTATCATTGGTAAAACCATCTTGCCTCTATAATCCATTAGTTTCCAGAAGTTGCACTGTCTTCTGTTTTAGCATTGATTCTATTAATGTACTCATCACCAAAGTTGGAGTCAGAGAATTAAAGCTTGGTGGTATGATCTATTAGTTATGGATGGGGATTTACTACTATTTTTCTATGTCTAAAATATTGGAATTATCATACCCATATGTCACTGGAATTAAATTAGGAAGCACCTATGAGACAATGAAGATCATATTCTTTTGGAATGTGATGGTAAATTTATTATCGGTGTGTGTGTGTGTGTGTGTGTTTTATTGTAGTTTGTTTTGGTGTATCAGCAAATTAAGAAGGAAGCCAAATTTTAATAAATAGATTAAAACTTTAACATCTTGATCATATCTCAAAAATGTTGGATATATTTTCAGAAGGCAAATTATTGCCTTTTATTCATCACCTGTTTCACAGATAAATGTTTTATGTTTAGGAACAGCCTTGTTATTAAACTGCCTGGAGTATCAGCACATATACATATGGGTATCCAATCTGCATGAATGCAAGTTTATCTGACCTAAGCAGCAGAATTCTGTGGGTGGGGTTGGGGAGAGATTAGCGTTACATGAATGCTTTTGTAAAACATATGTTTATGCATATAAAATAACCCATGAAAGCTGTGTGCACCAAACAGAAGCTATAAATTTGTATGTGTACTTTACATGGAGTAATTTTGAAAGGAAAACCTGCACAGACTTTTCCTTAGACAATTGGTAGAACATATCTGCATATTTGGTGCAGGTGTTACATGGCCTGTAATAAAATTACTCTCAGTGTTTATCAGTCTTTGATCAGTATCATAGATGGATGAAAACTACCAACAACTTCCCAAAAGGGATGAGGCTGAAACAGGCTGATAAGAAATGAAGACTAAGGAAATAAGGTGGAGGAAACAATTTCTCTTTTCGTAAAGGACAGGTCTTCAGTGAATGACCTTGTTCCTCCTACTCAGTACAGAAATGATGAAACAGGTTGAACGTAATTTACCTGGGAAATCAGATCTGGATTTCAGCTTTTAGCAGATTGCTGTCACTTTCTCATCTGAAATGATTTATTGAGTACTTCTCCTGAATGATGATGAAAGCTTTTCCCATGGAGTACTGAAAGTCTTGTAATAGTAGCAGTAGTATGAGCAACCATTTCTGTATTAAAGATCTGCATTCTTTCTCATCCTCTTCTGGGATTCAAAAAGTGAGGAAAAAAAATTCGATACAGCTTATACCTCTTTCAGAAGTTCAAATTGAGTTACATTTAGGTAGAGTAGAATTTGGCTGGTGAGCAATTTATAATTATACAAATATGGAGGCAAATATTCAAAACCTCACTTAGAAGATAAGTTAACTGACCCTTTTAGACAATTAGGATTTCAGTTGACTATTTTCCTTATCTAGCAGACTGCAATTGATTGACTGGGTTTTCTAGCAGACTGCAATACGACTGGATTTTCTGATTAAGTATAGCTGATTAGTGCTGAAAATCAGGTAGTCACCAGCTCAGTATTCTTTTACTGTTAAAATTTTAAAAATTGCCCCAGCACAGTCTGACCTCCCTCTCTTTCTCCCTCTGACTTAAGTTTGAAAAATTGACTCCTGGAGCCATCGATTCCTCTCAGCTCCTTAACTTTGAAAAATTGCTCCCCTAGACTGTTTTATGCCTCCTTTCCTCCTTTCAGAATGGCCTTTAAAATAGTTTTTGCAGATCCATCTTACTTCCCTAAATCATTACTGATTTTTTAAAATAAACTACAGCCTCACATGTATCTCCTCCCTCTCTCTATTCTGAGCCGTGACTCTATCCACCCTGCCTCATACCTTCCAATGATCCTTGTAAAAAGGATTTCTGTTACAGATGTTAACTTTTACCAATGCTGTCTAGTGACTTTCTGCTGTATCTCACTGTTTTCCTATTTCCTTGTTCTTGTCACCTTTGACCTTCTGATGTAATACTTCATGGTTCCTGTCCTCCAACTGTCTTCAGTGTGTCTTTATTTTGAACTCTGAAACATGGTGGCAAAAAGTCTGAACCTGAGCTGTTTTCCTGCCTCTGACAGAAAGAGCTTCTAGAATGTGGTAAGCTGCAGTGCTAAGAGTGCACAACAAAACAGTGATCAGCCTAGAACAGGGCACCTCAAGGCAATCTGCTGTCTGAGGCGAGGGATGAGATGGTGCCCACCCCCCAGAACAGGGGAGGGGGCTTCCTCGAAACTCCAGTCAGGGACTGAACCAAACCAAAAAGCCAATTTAGATAATGTGGAGGAAATGCAAGATGTTCGCACACCAAGGATCTAAATGAAAGAGCGAGAATCATTTTTATTTTGCTGTTAAACTGTGTTATGGCTCTTGCTTTTTTTTTTTGAAGATACATTTTGCATGCACAGAACCCCCTCCCTCAGCAGTGGGTGTAGAGCAGAACTAGGACATTCACCCACAGAACTCAAGATCTAAAAAACAAAAAATTTGATTCTGATCATCTCACCAACAATTAACATTCTCCAGTAACAGGCATATTGTGAACTAATACAACACTCTACAACAAAGTCACTGAGGATCTATAGAGCAAATCTACCACAACATACCAGCATCAACTTGCAAAATTTACATAAGGCTGCCTAGGGAAAGGAGGTTGCAGGAAGGGAATGACACAGGGTGAAGATTGAGGCAGGAAGGCAGCTGAGAGAGGGGGAAAGGAGGTGGCAGGAAAGGACTGACATGGGGGAATGTGGAGGCAAGAGGGCAGCTAAAAGGGGGGGGGGAAGAGGTGGTTGGAAGGGAGCTGAAAGAGGAGGGAAGGTGAGGGCTAGAAGGGAGCTGATATGGGGGGGAAGGAGGTGACAGGAATGGAGCTGACAGAGGGGGGAAGGAGGGGCTGGAAGGGAGCTGACACCTGGAGATGGTACTGGAGGGGGACTGGAAGGGAGATGACACCTGGGGGGGGGGACTGGTAGGGAGCTAACACCTCGGGGGGAGGGACTGGAAGGGAGCTGAACTTGCAGATGGGCCTGGCAGGTGGCTGGGTAATGGGGGGGTTGGAAGGAAGGGCACACATGTGGATGGCACTGGAAGGAGGATGGACAGAAGTTAGGGGGACTGAAAGGGAGCTGACACAGGGATGGCACTGGGAGTGGACGTGAACTGACAGTTCTTATGTATGCCTCAGATAAGGATGAGTATGATCAGAGAATAAAAAGGTCAGACAACAAAGGTAGAAAAATAT
The DNA here is from genome assembly GCA_033557465.1 of Ichthyophis bannanicus. Lineage (NCBI taxonomy): Eukaryota > Metazoa > Chordata > Amphibia > Gymnophiona > Ichthyophiidae > Ichthyophis > Ichthyophis bannanicus. Next base: position 412,217,986 of record CM066033.1, read on the forward strand.
TTTATTTTCAATTTAGTGATTGGACTTTCTGCTATCTTTATATTTTACACAGTATGAGAACATAAGAACATAAGATATGCCATACTGGGTCAGACCAAGGTCCATCAAGCCCAGTATCCTGTTTCCAACAGTGGCCAATCTAGGTCATACGTACCTAGCAGTTTCCCCAAAAGACACAGGTTCCGCAATGCTTGTACTGGGTCAAGCATTGATATCCTGGGTCCCTTCTTAATAATGGTTTATGGAGCTTTCCTCCAGGAACTTGTCCAAACCTTTTTTAAACCCAGCTACACTAACAGCCTTTGCAGATGAGGAACTGCATCTCTTATTTATCTGATATTGCACTGCATGCAGACTCTGGCTTCTTAGGATTTCAATTTAATTTTTGTCTATATATTTCTCTTTTTGTTTTGTGCTCATTTATTAATGAAGGCCTGTCTTTATTGTGTGTGTGTGTGTACAACCAATGCTGGGTATTCTGTTAGTATGGAATTTCTGTTTAAGAATCTGTAGCAATCTTGCTTGTTCAATTTGCACATTGCCCTCTCAGCAATTATTTTTTGGGGACAGGGAGTGGGATGGGGGCGGGACGGGGCAGGAAAAGGGTGGGGTGGGGTGGGCATGGGCAGAGCATAACTAGCCACAGGTGGCGGGTTTTTCTCTTTCAAAAAGTTGGCAACCCTACATACAATTTCCATTTTAACAGAACACCTGGCATGGTCACACACTCAGAACACAGACTCTCACCAAGTATAGAATAAGCGACCATAACCTAAAAATAAACATATGTAGATAAAAACTGCAACCCCAAGAAGCCAGATTCTGCATACTGTATAAAATATAAAGATAACACTAAATCCGATCACTAAATTGAAAATGAAATTCTCCAGGAACAAGCAGGAAGTCAGTCCTCACATATGGGTGACGTCGGCACCGACGGAGCCCTCGTGCGGAGCAATTCCCCAGCTTTCAAAGAAAGCCTTAGGGATTGCACCGCGCATGCGCAGTCCCCTTCCCGCCCAAGGGTACCATCTTGCTCAGTCTTCCTTTTTCCACAGAGCCCAACGGACGTGGTCCTGTTTTCACCGTGGAAAAAGTAGAAAAGTTGATTTATTTTTTTCAGCTTCCCGGTTCGACACCGGTTTCTCCTTCCCGCCTTCGGCTCGGTACACCGATATCGGGTCCGGTCATATTTTTCATTTTTGTCCTTCGTGACTAGCATTCGTGCTCTTTTTATTTTTCTCTGGCACCCCGGTCGTTTGACCTCGCAGGGGCCCTTTTTCCCCCGATGGCTGCCAGCGGGTTTAAAAAGTGTGATCGGTGTAAGAAGTTGATGTCTCTCACTGATACACACGACTGCTGCCTCCGATGCCTCGGTCTGTGGGCCATGTGGTAAGATGTCTTCGAAATCTTTGAAGAGCAGGCAGCATCAGCGTGATAGGATTTTTCCTGAGTACGCGTCTGCCTGGGCCTGGACCTTGTCAGAAGCTTCGACATCTCGGGAATCAGAGCCCGAGCACCGTTGTGGGTCTTCTGAGCAGGGGTCTCCCTCCAGGGAACACCAGAGGAAGATCGTGAGGGCGGCGTCACTCGATGCCTCTGATCAGCTTGGGCACTCAGGTTCCAGGCCGCGGAGCCCGGACCGCCGCACCGGGTCCTCGGAGTTGGAGTGGCCGGCTAACAACCTTGCAAGGAGCCGGAGACGTCGGAAAAGGTAACTTCTGTTGTCCTCGTGGACTCTCCTCCGGGAGAGCCGCCATCAGGCCCGACGACATCAGCACCCGAGCCGGGAGCTGCGGAGCCTTCTGAGTTCGGCCTCAGGTTGGCAGCCCTGGAGAGCAGCATGGCTCGACCACCGGGACTTCAACGTTGAAGTTGACACCGGAGGCCGAGCCGATCCTCGAGTCGATCAGGTCTCGAGTCGATCCTCGGCCAAGGTCCCCCTCGACCTCCCGTTTGGGACCGAGGTCATTGAAACCTGTGCCCTCGGCATCGGGGCGGTTGGGCTCGAAGCTCTCGATGCCGGAGCCCATCGAGTCCTCCTCGGAGGACTCGGCGTGGGAGATGGAGGAGGAAGACTCCCCAGACACCTACCGAACCCAGTGTAACCCATCGGACTCTCCGGGTTCGGAGCCTCGGAATAGGTCGCCTCCGGAGGACACTCAGTTCTCTGACTTTGTCAGGGACATGGCCAAGGCTTTAGCATTCCCTGCAGATGCTGAGGAGGAGCCTCGAGCCTCGAAGCTCGATGCCCTCCAGTATGACTCTTCCCCTGAAGGAGGCCCTTACTGTACCGGTGCCTCTGATGTTGGAATGGCTGATGCTCCGCATGTGGGAGTCCCCGGCCTCAATGCCGGTGCTCAGCAAGCGGGTCGATTCCATCTATCGAGTCCGCAAGAGTCCTGGGTTCCAGAAAGCGCAGCCGCTGCACAACTCCATGGTTGTGGAATCGGCCATATAACAGCTGAAAAGCCAAAAGACGCACTCCTCGGTGCCTCCCAGCTGGGAGGCCCGGAACCTGGATGCCCTTGGAAGAAAGTGCTACCAGGGCTCGATGCTGTCATGCCGTGTCCAAACTTACCAGCTGTACATGAGCATGTACTTGTGGGACCTGGCAAAGGAGATTGCTGGGTTCTCAGCTGGCCTATCCGAGGAACCCTTGCAGTGCTTCAAAGCCCTGTCCATGGGGATCCGAGAGTGCTCGAAGTTCATGTCTCGAGCAGCTTACGATGGCTTTGAGGCTTCGGCCCGAGTAGCCGCGGCCGGCATCGGTGCACGCCGTCAGGCCTGGCTGATGCCATCGGACCTGGAGCCATGTGTTCAGGACAGGTTGGTCGATGTCCCGTGCCAAGGAGACAACCTCGTCGGCAAACCCATGACTGAGAAAGCTGCAGAAATCGAGTCCGAGTACTTGACCCGGACAAGGTTGTCGAAGAAGACATCTGTACCTTCTCACAAGAAGAAGGCCTCGGAGAAAAAGCCCTTTTTACGGAGGAAGGGTGCGGCTTACAGAAACTACCCCACTTACCAGACCACCCCAGCTCCCCAACAGGGGCAGCAGGCCAGGGGACAGGGGCATGGCCGAAGTAAGCCGAAGACCCCCAAGCCTCCAGCTCCGGCTCTCACCAGCCGGGAGGGGTTTTTTGATTCCCAGTGCATAGCTCCTCTCCCACCAGTGGTTTGGCCCTGAACAAGAGGAAGGCTGGCCCTGTACGCTCACAGGTGGCCGGTGATTACTACCGATGCCTTGGTTTTGAAAGTAGTCCAGCAGGGCTATTTACTTCATATCAACCAGGTGCCCACCTCCTTTTTCCCAGGAGAGCCTCTCAGGCCCCCTCTTCACAGGAACCTCCTCCTGCAGGAGTTGACAGGTCTGCTAAAGGATCAGGCGGTGGAAATGGTGCCCTACCACCTGCAGGGGCAAGGCTTCTACTCCAGGTATTTCCTCATACCAAAAAGAAAAGGAGGCCTACGCCCCATCCTGGACTTGCGAAATCTGAACAAGTTCCTGGTGAGGGAAAAGTTCAAGATGCTTTCCCTTGGGATCCTGTTGCCTTACCTCCACCAGGGAGACTGGCTATGCTCCTTAGATTTAAAGGATGCTTATACTCGCATCCTCATACATCCAGACCACAGACAATACCTCAGGTTTGTGGTCGGAGGAAACCACTTCCAGTACAAGGTGTTTCCCTTTGGCATAGCTTTCACTCCCAGAGTATTTACCAAATGCCTAGCAGTGGTGGCGGCCTTCCTCAGAAGCCAGGGAGTCTTTATCTTTCCATATCTGGACGACTGGCTCATCAGGGGCCAATCGGCACAGGAGGCACAGCAGGCCACTGCTCACACAGTCACCCTACTCCAGCAGCTAGGGTTTGTTATAAATCACGAAAAGTCCACTTTACTCCCCACTCAGAACTTGGAGTTCATAGGGGCAAGACTGGATACACTTCAGGCAAGGGCTTACCTACCGCTGGACAGGGCAAGGCGGTTGCTGAACTTGGTACAGCAGGTCCAGCACAAACCTCAAGTCTCCGCAAGGGTCTTCCTATGCCTCCTGGGCCACATGGCCTCCATAGTGCATGTGACTCCATATGCTCGATTCCACATGTGCACAGCTCACTGGAGCCTCAGAGACCAGTGGACGCAAGCCACTGGCTGCCTCAGAGACAGAGTAGCGATTTCCAAGCTACTGGTGACAGCCTTGCAATGGCAGCTTCACCCCCCCAACTTGCTTCAGGGAGCACCATTCCAACCTCCCTCTCACACCAGAGTGCTGACAACAGATGCCTCCTTGCTGGGCTGGGGTGCCCATTGCCAGGATTCATGCACTCAGGGTCTGTGGTCCTTGCGAGAGGCCGCACTTCAGATCAATCTTCTAGAGCTTCGAGCCATCCGCCTAGCTCTTCAAGCTTTCTGTCATCTTCTTGCACATCAGTCGATGCTGATACAGACAGGCAATCAGGTAGCGATGTTCTACATCAACAAACAGGGGGGCACAGGATCTCGCATCCTATGCCAGGAAACTCTGGACCTCTGCTCTTTTGCAGTGGCACATCACATGTCCCTAAGGGCAGTTTATCTGCCCGGTCAGGAGAACCTCCTGGCCGACAAGTTGAGCAGTATCCTTCAGCCTCACGAATGGCAACTGGACAGGGATGTAGCCCAGTGGATCTTTGACCGTTGGGGTCTCCCATCCATGGATTTCTTTGCCAGTCTGCAAAATCATCAGTTGCCCCGGTTCTGCTCGAGGCAGCTGCATCCGCTGAGCGTGGCGGTGGATGCTTTCCTGATCTCGTGGGCACAGGGCCTTCTCTATGCATTCCCACTCATGCCCCTGGTGGCACGCACTCTGTTCAAGATTCTTCTGGACAAGGCCTAGGGCATCCTGGTAGCCCCCAGGGGGCCCAGACAGCCTTGGTTCCCTCTACTCCTTCAACTGGCAGTCAAAACTTCACTCCCACTGGGGGTGCAGCCCGACCTCTTTTACCCAGGAACAGGGTTCCTTGCTACACCCCAATCTCAGATCCCTCAACTTAATGGCATGGCTGCTGAGAGGGTAGTACTTGCTCCTCTACTCCTTCCTAAGACAGTTGAGGAGGTGTTGCTGGCCTCTAGGAGGCAATCCACTAGAAAATCCTATGTGTTCAAGTGGCGTAGATTTGAAGGATGGTGTGCTCAGCATCAGGAGAACCCATTCACTTGTCAAGTACCTCAGGTATTGCAGTACTTGCTCCACCTCTCGGAGTTAGGCCTCAAGTCTAACTCTGTCAGGTTCCACCTGAGTGCGCTATCAGCTCACCACTCTCCAGTGGACGGGCAACCTCTTTCGGCTCACCATTTGGTATCCCGATTCCTCAGAGGCCTCCTCCTCTTAAAGCCTCCAATTCACCCACCGGCTACAGAGTGGGACTTAAATGTGATCTTGCAGCGGCTTAATTGCCCACTTTTTGAACCAATGTCCACCTGTCCTCTCTGCTTCCTTTCCTGGAAAGCACTATTTCTGGTGGCGCTCACGTTTGCTCGACGTGTGAGCGAGCTGCAAGCTTTGGTATCAGATAGACCGTATACACGGTTTTACAAGAACAGAGTGGTCCTATGTACTCACCCTAAGTTCCTCCCAAAAGTGGTTTCCTCGTTTCACCTTAACCAAGAGGTGGTTCTTCCAACCTTCTTCCCCAGGCCACATACCAGCAGGGCAGAAGAGGTTCTGCATACCCTGGCCTATAAGAGGGTGCTCGCCTTTTACCTGGAGTGTACGCGGGGACATCGGAGAGCTTCCCAGCTCTTAGTCTCTTATGACCCTAGTAAACCGGGTCTACCTGTCTCCAAGCGCACGTTATCCACCTGGGTGGCAGACTGCTTAGCCTGGGCGTATAGGGCAGTTGACCTCCAGTTGCAGGGCCAAATCACGGCCCACTCTGTCAGGGCTAAGGCCGCATCAGTGGCTAACCACCGCTCTGTTCCATTGGCACACATCTGCCGGACCGCAACTTGGTCTTCAAGCCAGACTTTTGCAGGTCACTACTGCCTGGAAAGAGAGTCCTGGCAGGACAGTGTTTTCGGTCAGGCGGTACTCCGTAACCTATTCGAGGTTTAGGCAACTCCTACCCTCTGAACCTTTGGTGTCAGGCTACCGCGGGGGTTGCGTTCTCGGAGAAAAATCCTATCACTGCTGCTGCGGCTCTTCTAGAGGGAGCCATTTTCAGCTATGGGTTCTCGGTAGCCTATAGCTAGGGAGTCCCATATGTGAGGACTGACTTCCTGCTTGTTCCTGGAGAAAGTGTAGTTACTCACCTGTAACAGGTGTTCTCCAGGGACAGCAGGAATCAAATACAATCATTGTGTGTGGAGGTATCCGTGATAGATGGGTATCTAAAAGGATTAAGATTATCAAGGATATTGAGGAAGATCCAAAACATCAAGCTGAAGCATGCTGTATTAACAGAAGAAGACCTAAAATTTATATGTTCCAACACAATTGAAAGTAGCAGCAGAAGTGCAAAAACTTTGGCAATATAAAGAAAATAGAAAAGAAAGATATCAAAATAAACTATTTAGAGAGAACCCAAAACAATTCTACAGGGAATTGGGAAAGAGCATTAATATGATAAAAGTACCACCAACCAAAGCTGAAACAGAAACCTTCTGAAGAAACCTATATAAGGACCCTATAGAGCACAATTAAGAAGCAGAATGATTATCCTGCCTACAGGAGCATTTAGAGGAAGCAAACATCAAACCTATGGAATCGCCTGTAGTAACAATGAAAGAGCTGGGAAGAAGGCTAAAATGACCCCCAAACTGGAAGAGCCCTGGCACAGATGGAATAACCAATGTTTGGCTCAAATAGGTCTCATCACTCCACCAAGACATGGTGAACTGTAAAAATCAATTGTTCAAGCAGCTAGATTTAATACCATGATGGCTTATAACAGAAAGAACATTTTTCCTTCCAAAGGGGGACCCGAGTAATATTCCTAATAATTACAGATCAATAACTTGTTTACCTACAACCTATAAGCTGTTCACTGCAATAGATACAGACAGAATATATGATCATATCAAGTCCAATAACATCATGGCAATATAGAAAAAGGGCAATGAGAGGGGAGCATATGGAACCAAAGACCAGTTAATGTTGAATAAGGCCATCATGGCCAGTGCTAAGAAAGGAAGAACTCTCAGTATAGAATGGATTGATTATAAGAAAGCTTTTGACAGTATCCCCACACTCTTGGATATTAAATTGCCTTGCAATGTATAAAATAAGTCCTACTCTGATAGAGTACATTATGTTCACCATGACAATGTGGCAAACCACACTCTTTTTGAGATATGAAGATGGGCAGTACATCATTCCTAACATTAAGATCCAGCGAGGAATATTTCAGGAAGATGTCCTGTCGCCCCTTCTGTTTTTTGTGGTGCTTATTCCAATGAGTACTCTCATCAACTCTTTGGGATACAGATTTAGCCTCAATCCTAAAGAAGATAACAATCCAGAAACAACATCTCTATTATTTGTAGATGATCTGAAACTCTACCGTTCCAGCAACCAACAATTAGCAGAGCAACTCTGTGTGGTGAAAAGTTTTTCTGATGACATCAGAATAGCCTTGACAAATGTGCTAAGGCAACTTTTTTAAGAGGAAAATTGAACAAAACTGAAAACATCTTCCTGACTGAGGGCTGTGACATCAAGGAAGGCTTATATAAGTATCTCAAAGCAGAGGAAGGAATGACTCTCATGCAGAAATTATTGAGAGAAAAGATCAGTAAAGAATACTACAGGAGATTAAAATCATTATTGAAAAGTGCTTTAACATCACAGAATAAGATACAAGCCATTAATCAGCTGGCAATTCCTGTACTCTTATACAGTTTTGGGATTGTGGACTGGCCTCTCCATGATATTGAAAAACTGTATGTGCGAACAAGAAAACTCCTCCATGCCCATGAATTAATTTACAAGAATCAGTATATGCCAAAATTGTACATCCCTAGAGCTGAAGGAGGGCTAGGCCTCATAGAGATTGATTATACATGCAGAGCTACTATCATAGGCCTGCAGGCCTACATAACTGCATCTTCAGATCCAACTATGCAAAAAGTGCTGAAATATGAAAGTAAATGTTCAGAATCTGTCTCCATCATCAAATTTGGACAACCATTGCAATGACTAGAAGGAATGAGTGAGAAGCCACAGGCATATACAGGGAAGGAAGTAACAGAATTTGCAAAACAAGACAAAAAACTCTACAAAGAATTGAATCAACAAGCAAGGAAAACAAGTGGAAAATGCATAAATACAGTAGGAAATACAGAGTATTACTCCAGGAACCCTTTGTCAAACAAGAGCGGACACATGAATGGTTGAGGAGAGGTGAACTGAAACCAAAGAATGAGAGGTTGATAGTTGCAGCCCAGGACAGCGGCTTACGAATGAGATCGTTTACAACAAGCATTGAAAAAACTAGCAAAACAGACAGACATATGTCTATAACCGAGGCACAGCGGACACGGAACTCTCCTTTCCACCCCCCAACCCCCTCCCCAAACCGCCTCCCCCCCCCCCCACCCCTAATAATCACATAACTCTAAGGTTGGCATAACACCGGTCGCAGCTTTATTAACTTTTATTCGTATCCAACAACAATTCCAACAATCAACTTAAACCTCCGCTTCAACAGAAATGTCTCACCAGCCATGTGGGTAGCAAAGTGAAGTCATTTCTGTTTCGACCGCAGAGAGATCACGGCCACCAACCTACCACCCCTCTTTGGACTTTGACATATTATTAGTAAAAGCCCCACCGGGGTTATCTGGGTTGGGGGTACCCCACCCCCGCCCTACTAATAGCTAAGGCTCCGGACCCCGGACACCTCCGGGATCTCGCCACCCCCTCCAGCTGCAACACCCCTTAACCACCAGACACCCAACCCCTTGTCAAAGGGTGGTAGGGTGGGACACCCGCTGCCTTCTCCCGCTTTGCCTGCCTGGAATGAAGGTCCTGCCGGCTTGCTCATCCTCTTCCCTCTCTCCTCCATCCCTCCTCACTCCTGATTGGCTCCCACGACTGCCCTTCACCTGCGGGAGCCAATCATTTTAAATAATGCCGCCCAGCCTCCCATACTGCCTCGCACCACTCAGCATGCTGCCTGGCCGGGATCATCGCGGGCCACTTGCCCGGTTACCATCGGCCTGCAGTTACGGGCCCCGCGGCCATCGTAATAACTGAGGCACAGTGGACATGGAACTCTCCTTTCCACCCCCCACCCCCCTCCCCAACCAGCCTCTCCCCCCCACCCCTAATAATCACACAACTCCAAGGTTGGCATAACTCCGGTCACAGCTTTATTAACTTTTAATTGTATCCAACAACAATTCCAACAATCAGCTTAAACCTACGCTTCAACAGAAATGTCTCACCAGTCATGTGCGTAGCAAAGTGAAGTCATTTCCGTTTTGACCGCAGAGAGACCACGGCTACCAACCTACCACCCCTCTTCTGGCTTCGCCATATTATCAGTAAAAGCCCCACCGGGGTTATCCGGGTTGGGGGTACCCCACCCCCGCCCTACTAATAGCTAAGGCTCCAGACCCCGGACACCTCCGGGATCCCACCACCGGCTCAGGCAACCATAGATCCCTCCCAAAGCTGCAATCAGCGTACAGCCCGTCCAAGACAGATTCCAAGGCCTCCTGCCAGTCATTAAGGAGCAAGTCTAAACCTACCAGGGATAAATGCACCCCATACTGCCAGTATAAACCCACACAGGAGATCTCTACTCAGGGATGCTGTATCTGGTAACCCCCTTGCTCCACCCCAATGCCCGATCTGGCGATTGACCTTCGTCACTCCCCGGGACCACCTCCTCTGCTCCCAACAGGCAGGCCGTGGAATGATATCCGACCATAACAAAATTACATCCAGAAACATCATCAATACTGCTCTCATATCCCGTTTTGCTGCACGTATCAACTGTTTACAGGTCCAGAAACCCAAGTCGTTGCCTCCCAAATGTATCAGAATCAATGCCGGCCACTCCTTCATTCGACCGTGGTGCCTCAGCAAAGGCAAGAGCTGTGGCCAACGCAGACCGCACTCCCCCAGCCATAACATCACCACTTCTGTTGCGTCTATTCCCAGATGAGGCCTCACCGGCCGCACTGCCGCTCGTTGTTCCACCCAGTGCAAAGGAGTGACCGATTAACCAGCAAGTACCAGGATTCCTTTCCCCATCTGCAAGAAAAAATAACAGTTAGCAGCTACCCCGTACCCCTCCTCCCGCTCAGATCCGCACATAACCCTGAAACGCTTGCGAGCACCATCGATCTATTTGTTGGATCTCTTGCGGAGGCAACCCCGCTATCGCCACAATTGTAGCGGCACCAATACGGAAGGAATGTGGGGCGAAACCAAGAGGATAAACACCTAGCCGCCACAAAGCCAACCATAGCACTGCTGCAAACTGAAAGCGCGTCAGCAGGCTAGAATCTTCATGCAAGAATAATCACCCTTCCACCGCTGGCCGCACCCTCAAGTGGTCCATTAACGACGACACCGGGCATGTCGGGGAGTTGCTGATCGCCCTTAACACTACCCACTGACCTCTGCCCATCTGGTCTGTCTTGGACTTTTCCAGCAATATGCGCATCTCTTCTTCCAGAACACATACCTGTTGCCTCCCAATCCCATTCCCTCAAAATGCCCGGTGGGAATATGCAACTAATTCCCCCACCGTGAAGGCACCAAAAAATGCCAAGCAGTAAACTGCCCGAAACAAACAAGCATCATAGCGGGAGCGCATCACTCATGGCAATACTTCACAGATCCGCCCCAGGAAGTCATGCGTGATTGGCATCCTCCCGTCCCGCAGAGTCGACTGAGACCACTCCCACCCCTGCAAAAGTCTACGCGTCAGAAACCCGCCTACCTGAAAGCCCCAACCCACCGCTCGCGCAAAAAAGGTAAACCCTGCCAGGTTCGCCCGCACCGATGCTTTTGACACCCCTGTAGCCTTTGCAGAGGTCACATATTCCGCCATCAACTGGTCGGACACCTACCCCTTCCGCCACCCCCGCATCAAGAGGAAGTCCACCACTCTATCGCAGTCTCGCTGATGCTTCACCTGGGCCGGATGGTATACATCCAAGGGTGTTGAAAGAACTGAAATATGAGATTGCAGACCTGCTATTAGTAATCTGTGAACTATCATTAAAATCATCTCTAATACCTGAAGATTGGAGAATCGCCAATGTAACACCAATTTTTAAAAAGGGTTCCAAGGGTGATCTGGGAAACTACAGACCGGTGAGCCTGACATCAGTACCGGGAAAAATGGTAGAAACCATCATAAAGAATAAAATTACTCAGCATGTAGATAGTCATGGCCTAATGGGAGACAGCCAACATGGCTTTAGACAAGGAAGATCTTGTCTTACTAATCTGTTATGTTTTTTTGAAAGTGTGAATAAACAGGTGGACAAAGGTGAGTTGGTTGATATAGTGTATCTGGACTTTCAGAAAGCCTTTGACAAGGTCCCTCATCAGAGACTTTTAGCAAAACTAAAGAGTCATGGGATAGGAGGCAGTGTACTACTGTGGATCAAGAACTGGTTAAAAGATAGAAAGCAGAGGGTTGGGCTAAATGGCCAATTTCCCCAATGGAGAAAGGTGAATAGTGGTGTACCACAGGGATCTGTGCTGGGTCCGCTGCTTTTTGACATATTCATAAATGACCTGGAAAGTGGAATAACAAGTGAGGTTATCAAATTTGCAGATGACACAAAACTATTTAAAGTTGTTAAAACCCAAGAGGATTGTGGAAAATTGCAAGAGGATCTTGATAAATTAGAAGACTGGGCATCAAAATGGCAGATGAAATTTAATGTGGACAAGTGCAAAGTTATGCACCTAGGGAAGAACAACCCAAACTATGGTTACACAATGCAAAGTTCCGCATTAGGAACCACCATCCAGGAAAAAGATTTAGGCGTCATTGTGGATAACATGTTAAAACCCTCGGCCCAGTGTGCAGCGGCGGCCAAGAGAGCAAATAGAATGTTAGGTATGATAAGGAAAGGAATGGAAAATAAAATAAAAGATATTATAATGCCTCTATATCGTTCCATGGTGAGACCGCACCTTGAATATTGTGTGCAATTCTGGTCGCCGTATCTTAAAAAGGATATAGCGTTATTAGAAAAGGTTCAGAGAAGAGCCACCAAAATGGTAAAGGGGATAGAAGGATACTCCTATGAAGAAAGGCTAAAAAGGTTAGGGCTCTTTAACCTGGAAAAGAGACGGCTGAGGGGAGATATGATAGAAGCCTATAAATTAATGAATGGAGTGGAATGGGTAAACGTAGATCGATTGTTTACGTTATCAGAATATAGAAAGACTAGGGGACATGCAATGAAGCTACAGGGTAAACTATTTAAGACTAATAAAAGAAAATATTTTTTCACTCAACGTGTAATCAAACTCTGGAATTTGTTACCGGAGGATGTAGTAAAGGCTGTTAGTGTAGCTGGGTTTAAAAAAGGTTTGGACAAGTTCCTGGAGGAAAGCTCCATAAACCATTATTAAGAAGGGACCCAGGATATCGATGCTTGACCCAGTAAAAGCATTACGGAACCTGTGTCTTTTGGGGAAACTGCTAGGTACGTATGACCTAGATTGGCCACTGTTGGAAACAGGATACTGGGCTTGATGGACCTTGGTCTGACTCGGTATGGCATATCTTATGTTATGTTCTTATGTTGCTGGTGACACCGACTTCTGCAGCAGCATCAGCATCTCCGCAGGCCAAGCTGCCATAAGTGCTCCAGGACCTTTGCAACCTCGGCGTCTGCTTCCGGCGCCAGCTTCCTGAACTGTTCCCTGTAAGTATGTGTCTCATATCCCCGCATGTTAAATGTATCTCCCAATTGTGTTGTGACCGCTTTGATTGAAGGATAAGGCGGTATACAAAACTGTCTAAATAAATAAAAAAATAAATCCCACTTAAAATGAGAAAGAGCATCAGCAATCCTGTTAGTGCTACCCGGTATATGATGGGCCCTTACCGACACATTCAAACACAAACAGGTTAAAACTAATGCTCTCATTAAGGTTGCGACCTGCAGACACCGCAGCACATAATGGTTGATCACGCTAACCACGGCCTCATTGTCACACCACCAAACCACTCTGCGATTATGCAACCTGTCTGGCCGCAGCTCCAACACTACCAAAAACGGAAACAGCTCTATGAAGGTGATATTGGTAATCAGCCCCTCGTCATGCCAGGCTTGTGGCCAAGACTCTGCACACCATGCCCTGCGAAAGTATATACCCAATCCTCCACTTCCCGCTGCATCTGTAAAAAGTTGCAGGTCCACTGTAGACATCGCCGCCTCCATCAATACCGATGTCCCATTGAACTCTTGCAAGAACACATCCCAGATCCCTAAATCTGCCTGAATACTCTGCGACAACCTGATAGGACGATGAGGCTTCCACACTCTGGCCGTAGCCACCGCTAAAAGCCACAGAAACACCCTTCCCATGGGTATCACCCTACAAGTAAAATTCAGCGAGCCTATTAAGGCCTGCATCTCCCTCAATGTGATCTTGCGCGATCCCAACACAGTGGCTACCAACGCTCGCAACCGCCCCACCTTCTCTGCCGATAAACTCGCCACCATTGCCACTGTATCCAGCTGTATGCCCAAAAATGTGATACTCGTTGCTGGACCCTCCGTCTTTCCTTCTGCCAAGGGCACCCCCCACTCATGGGACAATTCCTCAAATCCCTCCAGTAAAGCCTGGCACTGTAACGACTGCACCTCACCGACGAAGAGGAAGTCATCCAAGTAGTGTACTACGTTCGCGCATCCGACTGTTTGAACCACTTCTCAATGCAGAAACCTACTGAACATTTCAAAGTAGACACATGAAACAGAGCAGCCCATCGGCATGCATTTATCAAAATACCAGCAACCCCCAAAACGAAACCCCAACAACGGAAAGGCCAACGGGTGCACCGGCAACAATCGAAAGGCTGATTCAATGTCCACCTTTGCCATCCAACTTCCCGTACCGCATCTGCGGACCAAGTCCACCACTGCATCAAAGGATGCGTATCGCACCGTGCACCACTCCCTCGGAATCCGATCATTTATCGATGTCCCAGCAGGGAAAGAAAGGTTGTGAATCAGCCTGTACTTCCTTGGTTCCTTTTTTGGTATTATTCCCAATGGAGAGACCACCAAATTCTCAAACGGCAGACTCTGAAATGGGCCGGCAATTCTTCCCAATTCCAACTCTTTTCCCAATTTGTCCTGCATAATACTGAATAACCGTTTAACCACAACCGCGTTCGGATCTTGTACCAACTCAACTGTCCCTATCACCGGTATAGAAAATCCGTAACTAAAACCTTCCTCAAGCGCCACCCGGTCCCTCCGCCTCGGGTATCTCCAAAACCATGGCCGCAAGGCTTCTAACTGAATTGGCATGGAAGCCAGCCCCCCAAAATCTATGCTACTTGGAAGCCGGGAGTAAGGGGATGGCTGTCCCTCGCTTTGCACATTTGAGTGCGGAATGTCCCCCACTACAAATGGAAGGCACATGTCTAAACCTGCAGTCGGGAAATGGACAGGATGACTTGTTAAATCGCCAACAGACATTACCTGCTCCATCACCTCTTGGTCTCTGCAACACCGAGGCCCCTGCTGCTCGAAAGGATCTGGCCATCCCTGTCGCCCCCACTTCCCCCCCTTTCGCTCCCCCAATTCCCCCCAGCCCCCCTTGCACCCCGGTTCTGGCCGACATTTGGGTCAACCATAAACTAATATCTTGCGTCCCCCATGACAACAATTTATTTTCTTCCATTTTGTCTCAAAACGTCTCATCGTAGTTGAGCCATGCCCAACCTTCATGCGTCTGAGCCGCTTCCAAAGTAGAATCCGCATAGGCAAGCAGCATTCCATACTGTTCCGGGTACTGATGACCCCACACACTTGCCAGCCTCAAAAATGCCCTTGCCCAATTTACCACGTTATGGGAGACCCATTTGATCCTTCTCGCCTTCCTTTCTCTTCTTTTGGCTCTCACCTGATCTACGTCTCCCCTCCAGTAAACAGAAAATGTCTATATATCGCCTCTTCCGTATCTTCCGCTGCAAAGCCCGCGGGACCCCCTCCCATAACTCAGAAAAGGACGCTAACGTAGGGGCTCTCCCACTCCCCCCAACCCCTTCCACAACCGGCACCCTCCCCCCCCCCGGGCCGGTTCTTCCCCCGAGGTAGACGAAGAGGACTCTCTGGATGAGGATGAGGAAGTCGTATCACCTCAGTGCCGCCTACAAGAATGCTTCCGTTTCCTTCGTGCCTTACCTCCCCCCTTACGCTTGGCTCCTCCCCATTGTCCCTCACTACATCGCACCCTGCTGGCAACTCACCTGTTACCCCCGTTGCGTCCCTGACAGCCGGTGTCTCAGTCAGCCGCTCTGATGGCACTCCTGGATTCTGCTTGCCAGTCGTCCCCCCAGGATTCTGCTCGCCAGTCATCCCGCCAGCCGTATCCAACACTCCGTCCATCCTCGGAGCCATTCTCGCCATCCCAGTCTCCCCTCGCGCTGAACCACTCACTCCAAACCCGCCTGGATGCTGCCAGACTGTAGATGCCTGTGGAGATAAAAAAGGGGAAACGGGGGGGAACTGCTACGGGCCAGGCGGGTTGCCAGGCCCCCAGCCATTCTGCCCTAGATGAACCTTGCCCTCCACCTCTCCAATAATCCCATGCTGTGGGTGCGCCGAAAGGGTAATACCCCTCTTGGGTCGAGGGCCCGAACCCCAGGCCTGTGCTACTTTGACCCCCTGGGCTGGGCTGCTTGCCCCCCCCTCGCCCCAGCATGTCATACCCCCACCTCTGCACCGTAAGTGCCCCCTGCCCTTGTCCGGCCGCTATCTCCTCCCGTGTTACAGCCACACCAGATACGCTGCCCCCCCTTTCTGGTGCCTCACCCTCGTGCCCCACCAGCCCAAGACCCCAGGACTCCAAAGCCCTCATCCGACCCCTGCCTCTCCTGGGAACACCAGGACTAGCTCTGCGCTGCCTTGCGGTCCCATGCGCCCTCACAGCCCTTTCAGATGATGCCTCCAACCCCCGTATTCCCCCACCCCTGCTCCCTCTCCCCTCCCTGTGCACATGGCCCCTCGCACTCAGTGCAGGGCCCTCAATGCACTGCGCTGCGGTGCCCATCCTCCCTGCTCCTCTCCCTCTCACTGCCCATCCCCTGCGAATCGGCATGCCGCCGACCTATCTTTTATAATTCTTCACTTTGTTTAATTGTGCCACGAAGCAACTTGCCTGGGCTCCGGCAGATCCCCGCTCCTCGAATCACTCCTCTCCTGTATGCTGAAACCAGCTCCAGTAGGCCTCTACCGTGCGTCCACCTACCCCCGGGATCCTGCCTCGCAACGCCCGCTGCTTTCTCCCGCTTTGCCTGCCTGAAATGAAGGTCCCGCCGGCTTGCTCATCCTCTTCCCTCCCTCCTCCATCCCTCCTCACTCCTGATTGGCTCCCGCCACTGCCCTTCACCCGCGGGAGCCAATCATTTTAAATAATGCCACCCGGCCTCCCATGCTGCCTCGCACCACGCGGCATGCTGCCTGGCCGGGATTGTCGCACGCCACTGGCCCGGTTACCATCGACCTGCAGGTACGGGCCCCGCGGCCATCGTAATTCTGTGGGAAAGACCTGGAAGTGGTGACTCACCTCAAAGCTGGCTGTGAAATTCTGATGGCAGAAAATTTCTATATAGAAAGGCACAATAAAGTAGTGCACCTTATTCAAGGGAAACTCTGTAAGCACTACAACATCACTGTGCCTGAAAAGCATTGGGATCATGACCTTAAAAGAATTACAGAGAATGAGGAGGTTATGATCACCTGGTATTCTCCCATTCTGACTGATAAAAAGCTGAATGCGAGGAAGCCGGATATGAGAAAAACACCAGAATGGCATTGACTATAGAGATGTCAGTTACAAGTGATTTCTCTGTGAATTGCATTGAGAGGTAGAAAATATTCAAATGCCAAGAAATGTAGTCAGTGTTTAAGAAAATGTAACAGAAAGATACTGAGTTATTTCCCATTGTGTTGGGTGCCACAGGCCTAATTAAGAGGAATTTCCAAGCACACCTTGATAAATTACCCATACGCATAACATCTTACGAACTCCAGAAGGAGACTGTCTTTGTCACAATGCAAGTACTACACCGAGCATTAGCAGTAAATTTGAGAGACTGAGATCATTCTCCACATACCCTGGCTTAGAAATGAAGTTCATGACTGTCATGGTATGGGCAAAACTCATTAAGACCAAACCCATGCTCTAAGGACTACACTCATCAACAACCAAAACCAAAACTCCTTAGGAATGCCTCTATACCTTATCCCCAATCAACAAAAAATCTTACAAAAATGTCTAAACATTCTTACTTACATCAACATAAATCAACTTCCCACCATAATATAATAAGGGAGAAAGAGATCTCAGGATGACTACAATCCCACCACGCAGCGATTCAACTTGCCATAGGGGAAAAGCGAGACACTCACTTCACTGATCTCGGAAAACTCCCTATAAACTTTAATCTTTATTAATACTAATATTATTCAAAAAAAGTATTTTTTATTTTTTTAAAAACATTAATTATATAAATTTTACATTATCCAAACAGCTCAAAGTCAAGTATCTCCATAATGTATCATGAATAAGCATTCTTTTCTTTAGATACAATGACTGACTTCACTGGAGCCACAGACGTCCAGCTCACTAGCCCTGTAATCAGAAGAAAGGGCTACATTATAGTCTGTACAGCCACATCTTAGAGGTTCTCCATTAATACTTATCTTAGTACTTTCACTTTTTGTAAGATTTTTTTGTTGATTGGGGATAAGGTACAGAGGCATTTCTAAGGAGTTTTGGTTTTGGTTGTTGATGTGCAAAAATCACCCATTTGAAGAAATTGCCCCAGAGGTAAAATATAAAGATAGTGCAAAGTCCAATCACTAAATTGAAAACAAAATTAGTTTTTCTACCTTTGTTGTCTGACCATTTTAGTCTCTGATCATGCTGGTCCCAAACTGAGGCTTCTGCTTTCCTCTGTCTTCTCTTAGCTCTCCTTCTATGGTATGTAGTCCATCTGCCATTTCTTGTCTCTCTTTTTGTTTTTTTCACTTCCTTCCATTTTGGACAAGGCCGTACCAAGTCAGAAATGCACCCTGTGAGATTTGCACATCTGACGCCCCCCCAGGTTTGTCATTTGCCCCATGCCCAGCATCTTCCCATCTTAATCAACATCTCAACGTTCAGCTGGTTTCCCCCCTCTTCCCCCCCCCCCCCCGGTGTTGCCTGCCCTTGCCTCTCCGCTGCCATTTTTTAAGTTCCCTTGGCATCGGCGGTGGTGGTGGCAGCAGCAGAGCGGACCTCCAATTGAAATAAAAAACATGCGGGTCTTTCTGACTCCAGACTTGTATGCTGACACATTTAAATAGCTCCAAGGCATAAATGCACGGGAGGGTCTCTTTCAATTGAAGGCAAGCTCTGCTATGAGGGGACATAAGATGAGAGTGAAAGCGAATAGACTGAGGAGTAATATGCGGAAATATTTCTTTACGGAAAGAGTGGTAGATGCGTGGAATATCCCAGTGGAGGTGATGGACACAAGACAGTATCTGAATTCAAAAAAGCATGGGACAAACACAGAGAATCTCTAAAGGTAAAAAGGGGACTATTGTAGTTGATATGGAAGGGCAGACTAGGCCATGCGTTCTTTTTCTGCCGTTTTGTTTCTGTGTTTCTAATCTTAGAATAAAACTGAGTTATACTGTTAATTTGTTTCCCAATATGCCTGCTCTACTCAATCATTTAGTTTTAATCTCAGACTAAATTTGAGATAGCTCCTGCCATTTCTATATGAAGAAAGACATGCAATTATGGGGGTAACATGGTCAGATCAGACTTCAAATCAGGGCCTTCACCATCCACATTCAAAGAGCTAGCATCAGATTTGTCAACAACCCTTTCTGATCTGGAATATCTTTTGAAGCTCTGCTGAACTTAGAAACATGGCTGCATATGAAGGAACAACACAACAGAACAAAAACAAATCCAGTGGTGAGATGACACAGGAACAGTCCAGCATAACTCTTCAGATGCAAAAACAAGTGCTGAAGAGGAAGAGACATAAAAAAAGTCCAAACAGTATAATCCCGCAAGTTAGTGAACACATCATGGATTATCTTACATAACAAAAGCCTAACCTATTTAAACATCTCCTTTCCAGCATGGTACCTGTTTGGCAAAGCTTCCCCTTTGCTCACACCACTCTCCAGTGATGCAATTTCGCAAAGCCATATAACAGAGGCTAGCCCGCATCAGTCTCACTGCCTTTACAAGTCATCAGGGAGAAGTTCAGGAGAGGAGTCTCAGCGTTAATTAGCCATATTTTTGGGGCTTGCTAGTGCCCCCCCCCCCATTAAATACTCTTTCTACTTGTAAAACCCAGTTTTACACAGATAAAGCCTTTATAATATTATCTTTATAATCTGCCAATCCTAAGAAGTGGTGAGAGTGCAGTTATGTATATTATTTGTGTTGCAGATTTCCTTTAAAATATAGCATATACTGCAGATCTGAATTTGGATTTTAGATGTATCACTCCCTTTTCCAAATCCAAGCTCCATGCGAATTACATTCAGGTGCATGAGGTATTGCTCTCTAGACATACATATAATGATTCCTTGGCATTTGTTCATTATGGAATTTGAGTTTATGAGAGACTTTGAGATTGAAAGGGTGCATAGAGTACCTTCCTATACCAACAGCATGAAAAAAACCGCAAGGTCAATGGTGATTTGTATCTTGAGATACTCTCAGTTATTGGAAATCCTAAAAA
The DNA here is from genome assembly GCA_033557465.1 of Ichthyophis bannanicus. Taxonomy (NCBI): domain Eukaryota; kingdom Metazoa; phylum Chordata; class Amphibia; order Gymnophiona; family Ichthyophiidae; genus Ichthyophis; species Ichthyophis bannanicus. Next base: position 412,237,941 of record CM066033.1, read on the forward strand.
AGCTCATATATCAGCACTAGTTCTGTGGTAAGAACACTGAGATTCTTTTCTATCTAAAGTCATACCAAAGACAGAAAGAAATGTTGGGCAATTCAAGGGCACCAAATCAAAGAAATATGAAAGCACAGTTCAAACTATTCTATCCATTGAGGATAATAACCACTGTGAATAATAAGAGCAAAATCTTTGAAGATACTGAATAACTACAAGGTTGTATTGATTCTCTTTCAGAAAACAAAGTGGAGGTATGGTGATTCATATGTGCAGAAGGAAATAAACCGAGAATACCAGTCAGACTGAGTTTTATGTACTGTACTCCTAGCTAGATTACAACTGGATAGGAAAATGTGGAACTAAGAGACTTCAGAAGAGTTACTGTGAGTTGGTTCACATGAAACTTCTGTAGTTTAATACTTTGAGCTCTCCTTTTCTCCTTCTTCCTCTTGCTGTTTCACTTTATCTTTGAGAGGGAATAGATGGAGACGTGGGTAGGGGGATCCTCCAGAACTTTAAATGGGTGGAGGCAGGGCCGGATTTACCTTGAGTGAGGCCCTACGCCAACAAAAATTGTGGGCCCCCAGAAAAAATAAAAACGAGATCAACTTACCACTTTTACCAGTTACCACTTACAAAAATGTTTTCTTTCGCGATTTAGTTTGTGAAAACGTTTCAATAATTTTTTTAAAGTCAATGCAGAAGTAACGTCATTAAGGGGGGACTGAGAGAGACTGAGAGCGGAGGACAGCGGATGGAATAGCAGCGGAGTCAGGTCGGGCCAAAGATATTGAAAGAGTAGATATGATACGCTATTGTTGAGCAGCGTTATATTGGCAGCGTTACGGTTGGCAGTGAAATCGATACCCGGTGTAAAAAGCCATAGAGTCATGAATAGAATTCTATCGAAAGCAGACAAATTCTTATCAGCGTTATATTTCTGGCAGGCAGTATGAAGTCTAAAAAGATTTGAAATTTGGACGGCGAAGATTTGAAATTTCCAAGATATGGAATGAGCCAGGAGGCGCTCTTCCATCCTCAACTAGGCAAATGTAGCTATCTATGCCTTCGCTTCGAACTTCCTCGTCAGTATAGATATCCTAAGCCTTGTGGAGAGGTCGATATTGCGTAATGGTGAAAGCCTATGCGCGCCTACTACACTGTAGTAGGCGCGCATAGGCTTTCACCATTAACTAAGTATGTGTAGTGTATCAGGCACGTCTGTACATTAGTTCTCACCGTCTCCGAAAGCTAGTGCCTTCAGGATATTAGCATGAGTGATAACGTTGATTTTGATGTCATTCTGATTTAACTATTTCAAACTCAGGTGCTACAAACCTAAAAAGTCACTAACAATTTTTTTAACTATTCAATTTTTGTGGGCCCATGCCAGCTGTGGGCCCTACGCCACGGCGTACCTGGCGTATAGGTAAATCCGGTCCTGGGTGGAGGGGAAGAGAGTTCAAGAAGAACATGGACTTAAGCAAGGCCGAGCCAACCAGCAGGTAAACAAGGCAGTTGTCTAGGAGGGCAACTTCTGGGGGGTGAGAAAGAGCAGGGCATTCAAATCTAAACCATTGATTTTGACAGCCAGGAAGGCTGTAAAGTTTGCCTAGGCACAAACATCTTGAGTCAATTCTGGGGTCGGCCCTGGGCTTGAATATGAAGGATTTCTGAGGGTGGTGAATTTTCATTATCAGTGACAGTGTATTTTCTTTGTTCTATTTTTTCGAGGTGCCTGGGTAAGGTATTATATAAATACCTAAAGGAATAATATAATATTCATCCTTATGGGCATCAGCTCATGTGAGCCAAATAAAAGTGTGAATAAGTCCCCCAAATCCCCCCAGTCTTAACTTCTGCAATTTCAGTTGTACAAATAACATGTTACTTGACAGTGGGCCCTGGGATGAGAACAGAGACAATCAGCTAAATTACTTTTGCTTTCTGTAGGTTTGATCCTGACATTGTGGATAAGGGTTTCCTCTTATCTACTTCATTACTAAGCCTTCTATTTTATTCAACTTCATTTGAATTTATTTCATTATAGAAACTGGAGCAAATGAAAACCACAAAATGTTTGAGTTATTTTATTTAAAATATTTATATCCAGTAAATCTCAAATCATACTAAAGGGGTTTGCAAATACACATAAGAAATAATAAATATTGTAAACAAACCACCCACATAAGCAATACAATAAATATGCATATAACAGTCAAATTGTTAATATCAAATTACAAGTTAAAATCAGATGCATAATCAATTACTGTATCAGCGTACAGCAACAATGACATCTATATCTCTGCCACCCTTTCTATGGAAAAGAAGGACAGTGGGAAGAAAATAAAACTTGATTCCTCTCTCTTCCTTTGTCCATGTTGTCCCATAAATATCACTTTGTTCATATGTTCAGCAACAGCTATCTATTTAAGTAATACTGCTGAATATGGTAGTCATTTCTGAAGCCCTATTTGTGCTTTGGATGTGGTAGGCTATGGCCTGTAAACTAGGCCAAGGCCCCAACCCCCACCCGAGACTAGTGCTGAGAAGAACCAGAGTTTGAGAATCTGCTTTAAACTGCTTCAAGCCGCTTTTGAAAGTTTGTGTAATTCCTTTATTAAACTGCTCTGTGCTGATGATAGAAATGTTCCTGCATTCTCTGAGCTAGAAATGGCCTTGAAGTAGAAATGTATCTATATCTAAGACTGTGCCTTTGTTAGAATAGTCTGAAAAGGGGGGAACAAGAAGCTAGGCCCCGAGAGGGGGCCCCGATTGGACAGGTGCAAGGGGCGTTGGGACCAATAGAAAGTTTGCCTGTATCAAACTGTGAAAATTGTATATAAGGAATTTGCTTCTGTACTCCATTGCTCAGTCCTTTTTGGATGCTTTTCTGTCTGAGCCTGTGCACAATAAATTGGCTTGGACCCTGCACTGACTCCTGGTTTTATTCATTGTGTGCACTTCGCTGCTACATATTTCTGGTGCATTGGCTGGGAAGGTGCTAGTAGTGGATGGTATTCAAGTGAATATACCACATATTACCGCCTCAAGGTTTGGCCCGGTTGGGACCGTGTCTGCCCGACCGCAGGGGAAACCTCAGGCGCCACCGGTCCTCTTATATCGGAGAGGGTTCCGCCTTGCCTCGGCAGATTACTGGGTCCAGCCAGCCAACACCTCCGAACCCGAGGGGAGTCCAGGATTCAACCCAAAGAACTGGTTCTGTAGCGGGTACCAGATCCGGTGAGTAGAACTTTTGTTGCTATCTAGTCAGCTAGCTTGGGGAACGTCTTGCATGAGTACGCAAGACTGAGAGCCTGATCACCTCTCCGGGCAGTCCGAGTAAGCCTTGCATTGTAGCAGCAGAGCGCAGACAAACCAATAATACCAGGAGTCTGTTCAGAAGGTCCAAATCATTTATTTGTGCACAAGACTCAAGCAGAATCACATTCAAAATGGCTGAGCAATGGTTTCTAGCAAAACAACAACTTTTATAGCTTTCTTTCCCATTCTAGACATAGGCAAACTTTTCATTGGTCCCAGTAACCCCTTTCACCCCATCTATTGGTCCCGGTATCAATACATAGCTCCAATGAGGACCTTGATCTGGGCTTAACACCTGCTTACCCCCCTTACAGTCCTCATTACAATGGACAGTTCTTAGACTCTTGATACAATTCTCCTCCAAGGTCAACTGGCTAACTAAAACATGTGGGAAAGCAGGGCACTGTAACTTTTCTTTCAGCAGAGTTAATTCCATAGAAGCTTCACTCTCTTATCAATACCAATTAAACTTGTTTTTCTATATTCTCTAAGTTTCGATTCTACTTAGCTGTACTTAATTGTGCTCTGTTAAGTTTCGATTCTATGGTAGCAGCATTTGGGGAAATGTGTAATTCCTATGGGCCTCTCCACAGGCTTCATTTACAGGTCAAGCTGTTTAGGCCTCCCTGTTCATTTCAGACACCATGGATCACAGGCCTTCGCCTACCATATTCCCCCCTTTGATTAATCTCACCCGAATGTTAGTAAGGTGTGAGATATAAATCACTAAATTACACTGGAGTTGGGTTTTTACCAACGGTTCCAGGAGTAGGGTGCCATAAGGCCAAAATCTTAGCAGCAGTTTTGCGTTCTACAGTATTTTCAATAACACTATTAATAGAGCGCATACAACATGGGATTATACATGGTAAGAGTAGAAACAATGCTAGAAAAAGCAATATCAGCATAGCAAAGGTAGTAAGTCCTCCCAAACCAGAGAAGATAGATTTGAACCAATTGGGCATCTGAAGACCATGCCAAGTCTGTACTGGCACATAAGCTTGCTTACGCATGTTTTCAGCAATGTTTTCGACTACTTGACCTTTATCATCTATCTTCAAGCAACAATTTGTAAGATTTAGCTTACCACAGACTCCTCCTTCAGCAGCTAATAAGTAATCTAATGCTAAACGATTTTGATATATTGCAGTACGCATTTGTGTGCTCTGTCTAGCTAAAAGTGTGAGCGCTTGGCTAGTTTCATTAGTAATAATTTTGACTACTGCTTGCAAGCGTATAATTCTATTCAACATGTAAATTGGGGTACGATATCCCCACATGCCATCTTCCTCCCAAGTGGCAGGGCCATAATAGGCAATGTTTCACTCGGGTGGCCAATCATCCCCATCCCATTTCTGCCACTTGCCTATCTGTAAAGCTGCTCTCTTTTGTCTCTTTGAATAGACTGGATAGCCTAATTGTTCTCCATGTTCTGTGGGCAATAGAAAGAAAGAGGGTCGGATAGTCCCCAAGACACATGCCCCTCCCCAATGAATAGGGAGTCGAGCATACGCTCGGGTTCCACAAATCCAATACAGACCAGGTGGGGCTTGCCAGACATGGGGCTGGGCAAGATTATTCCATAAATCGGCAAGCTCAGGAAACTATGCTAATGGGTTGGCAGGTTCAGGCGTATTAGTTCCTGACCACCAGAACGTCTGTTTCGTGGTGTCATTATAGAATTTCTGGCTGAGACAGATAAGTTGTCCCACTTTCAAATTGAACTGTGGTCCAGTTCGGGCATAACAGAGACGTCCGACTATTGGGTGTGCCAATACCCATTCACTTGTGGTTTTATGCAATTCAGTGTGGTTATAGGTTACTGAGTAATTCAATTCTTGGGCCTCCCAGGGCCACTGATCACCCATTCTAGTTCCACCACAAAAGTAACAATCTGAAATATGGAGGCTGGAGACCACTGCTCCAGCTAACTCTAAGAACAAGTTCTGAGAAGGGTGAGGGACATCAAACTTGTTTATATGCATAGTCTCATAAAAGGTGTTATGTATATGGTACTTAGATAATCGATGGGCTTGGGTATTTAGTTTAATGTACACAATAGTTCCTGGATCTGATCTGGAACCTGCAATACGTAGGCCAAACTTATATCCTTGTTTCCATGCGCTAGGGTTGCGTATGAATAACTCTAGTGGGTTACAAGCACCTTTCTTACAATTCTCTAAATTCTTCACATATGGCATAGTTAAGGCAGCCATTCGATTGTCTCTGGTATTTTCTATCATACCAGTTTTCCATGTGGCATAGAAAACACATTCCCACTTTGGGCAATAGTAATCCTGAATCGGGGCTGTACTATATTCATTGGCCAGAGTTTGTTTACCTGTACATGCCCCCCATCCAGTGGTTCCTTCTGGACACATATATTTATCATTATGAGCATAAGTTTTCTCCCAATTGGCACATTTAGAGCGACTATCTCTATTTATGGCATCACAAGCATCAAAATACAAAACAGCATACTCTGTGGGATCAGTAAGTGGGGGTGTAGCATTAAGTAAAGCTCCATCCACATCATTCCATCTTATTTCTAGGGTATAATATGATGGGTTCTGATGTGGGTTAAAACAAACTTTAGTAGTTCCCTTGGTACAAACATTCAGTTCAGTGGTGTTATAAATACACCGGCTTACCGTACCAGTACAGGTATAGTAAGAATGATAAAGCAAAGTCTGTGTTACTTTCATTCCAGTCCGAGTGGAAGTAATGCAGGCAGTACATGGGGGTAAAGCACAAGTCAGTTCAAGGCTCCCCAGGCAAGCAACCAAAGCAAAATAGAAATAAAGATGCATGTTGATTGTAGTTCTTCTGAATCCTCGCTGGAAAATCTTGACCTCGACGTCCTCTTCTTGGCACAACGCTGACCCGTTTGCTAATGAAGCAATTCAACGGGTGTCGATATTGATTGAAGATCCTCAAATGTCCCGCTGTGATGCCAACTTACCAACTGTAGTTGGCTCGACGTAAGTTTATAGAAGCACAGTTATCCGATGAAGAGAAACAAATGTCTTTGCTGTATTAGAAACAGCAATCCTCTTTGAAAGACTTGTCTACTGTAGGAAAGGAGTTCTAGGTCGCTGGTTGCCGCCTCAGGGTGAGTCGCAAAGGGATATCAGGATGTGGCTCTGCTGTCCACTGGTCCGGATCTGGAACTGCTGCTGGCTTGACTCTGCTGTGATGGATCCAGGATTCGATCTCTGCTACCTTTACTGCAGTTGGGGTAGACAGGATGACGGTGTATGGTCCCTTCCAATGAGGTTCCAGCGGTGTCTTCTTCCAATCTTTGATCCACACCGAGGTACCCGGTTTGCAGGGATGCAGGGGTTCCGTCAAATTGATAGGCAACTGGTCCTGTATCCACGTGTGAAGAGTCTGCAGAACAGAACTAAGAGCTAGGAGTTCTTGTCTGGTTATTTCTGAACCAATCTGTGGCAAATTACCTTTAATACCCTGCACTATTGGGGGAGGTTTGCCGTACACTACTTCAAAAAGGGAAAATCCTGATGATTTCACAGGAGATGAGCGTATTCTAAGTAATGCTATGGGGAGAACCTGGGGCCACTTCAGGTGGGTCTCCTGACATAGCTTGGACATCTGAGATTTCAAAGTTCTATTCATTCGCTCAACTTTCCCTGAACTTTGGGGTCTGTATGCAGTGTGTAACTTCCATTGTATCTGTAAGGCACTCGCTAACTGTTGGGTAATTTGAGATACAAAGGAGGGTCCATTGTCTGACCCTATTACTGCTGGAATTCCAAATCTGGGGATGATTTCTCTTAACAAAACTTTGGTTACTTCTCGGGCTTTCTCAGTCCTGGTGGGGAAAGCTTCCATCCACCCAGAGAAGGTACAGACTAATACTAACAAGTAACGGTATCCATTGGCCTTTGGCATTTCAGTAAAGTCTATTTGCAGGTGGTGCATGGGGGTGACACCTCCTGACTGAACTCGAGGTGGTGGCGTGGGACCCTGTTTGGTATTATTCTTGGCACAAATTAGACACTGACGGGCTGTTGAAGCTGACAGGGCTCCCAATAAAGCGATACAAAAATGTGGTTTGAGTGCTTTCTCCATAGCACTCTTCCCATAATGTGTGGCTTGATGAAAGGCCTTGACAAGAGCTGGCCCCAACAATTCAGGGATCACTATTCGTCCTGGGGGTTGACTGCCCTCAGGTGGTGGCAGCTCAATCCATCCATCTTTCAGCACTCCCTCTTCTTTATTACAGTAGTAATCCAATTCTTTGGTGGTATATCGTGGTGTGCATAAATTAAGAGGTACTGGAAACAATGCTGCTTGTATTGGTGTGGCTTGTGGGGAAATTTGGCCTGTCATGGCTGCTTTACGTGCTGAAGCATCAGCGAATCTCTTTCCTTGGGCAACTTCTCCTTTCCCTGCTTGGTGTCCTTGGCAGTGTATGACGGCCACGCGTGTAGAGGCCCATACTGCATCTAGTAACATCAATATTTCTGGGCCATATTTAACTGATTTGCCTCCCGACGTAATGAGCCCCCGTTCTTTATAGAGAGCTCCATGTGCATGCAAAGTGGTGAAGGCATATTTTGAATCAGTGTATACATTCAACAAAAGTCCTGCACCCAACACTAGTGCTCTGGTGAGTGCTATTAATTCTGCTTTCTGAGCTGATGTGCCTGATGCAAGAGCTGACGATTCAATGACTTCCTCCCGGGTGACTACTGCATACCCGGCACAATTATTTTTATTTATTTATTTTTTTTTTATTTAACACTTATTTATATACCGCATCTTCCAGCGATCAGTTGCGGTGTACAATTAACAACAGTTAACAATGCAGAGCTTGTTTTACATGGAACAGAATAACTTTTTACATAGAACATCTTAACATGCACACATAGGTTTAAAAAACTAAGCAGAATAATTCTACTAACACAGATTGTGTAACAATTTAAACAAAGTACTGACTCTACCGCATAGGCAGATCATATCAGTTGCAACTATATACAAGTAGGGTATCAGTGCATAGGAGTGGAGTGTTTATTCGATTATGTTTTGTGTGTTATCCCTTGAAGAAGGGAGTATACGCTTGATGTGGGGGGGTTCATGTTTAGCCTTTATCTAAGTTGAGTGTCGTCCATTGATAATGAGACTGCTTCCATCCACAAAATAAGTTTGATCAGGGTTCTCTAGGGGCACATCTGTCAGATCAGGTCGACTTGAGAATACAGTGTCCATGACTTCTATACAGTCATGCTCTGGAGAGTCTTCGCTGATTGGTATCAGGGTAGCTGGGTTCAAGGCATGGCTCACTTCCAGTTGTATTTGTGGATTTTCACATAGCATGCTTTGGTATTTCAGCATTCGGGAATTGGTGAGCCAGTGATTTGCTTTCTGTTCCATAAGGGCAAGTACCGCATGTGGTACTGTGACGCGTAGATTCTGTCCCAATGTGAGCTTGTCTGCTTCACTCACTAATAATGCTGTAGCTGCAACTGCTCTCAAACATGGTGGCCATCCTTTGGCCAGAGTGTCCAACTGTTTCGATAGGTACGCTACGGGTCGCTCCCAATGTCCCAATTTCTGAGTCAACATGCCAGAGCATTTCCGTGCATCTCGTGCACAAATAGATGAAAAGGCTTGTGGACATCTGGCAACCCGAGTGCTGGTGACGACATCAATTCTTCCTTCAGGGTTTTGAAAGCTGTGTCTTGCTCAAGTCCCCACTCTAGTGGTGACTTTTCTTCTCCCTTGGTGGCTTCATATAGTGGTTTAGCAATCTGAGCAAAGTTAGGTATCCATATCCGGCAGTATCCTGCTGCTCCCAGAAAGGCTCTGACTTGCTTTCTGGTAGTTGGGGTTGGGATACTGCACACGGCTTCTTTTTCTTTCGCGTCCCAATTGTCGGCTTCCTTTGGTTAGACGAAAGCCCAAGTATTTTACTTCTTTTTGGCATAGCTGTGCTTTTGCTCTGGAAACTTTGTATCCAGCTTCATCCAATAGTTGCAAGAGGTCAGTAGTGGCTTGTATACATTCACTTTCTGATGTGGCGGCTACCAGTAGATCATCTACATATTGGAGGAGTACTCTTCTTTCAGGGGCCACTGGATAGCTTGAAAGATCTTGGTTTAGTGCAGCACTGAAAATGGTAGGTGAGTTCTTGAATCCTTGAGGTAATCGTGTCCAAGTGAGTTGGCCCCGCCTCCCTGAGACAGGGTCCTGCCATTCAAAGGCAAACAGCAATTGGCTAATTGGGGCTAATCTTATGCAGAAGAATGCATCTTTCAAGTCCAAAACAGTAAAGTGAGTGGCTTCAGCAGGAATCAATCCTAGGAGTGTGTAAGGATTTGGCACAACTGGATGTATGGTCTCAACTGCTTCATTCACTCTCCTTAGATGTTGCACTGGGCGGTAGTCACCTGTCCCAGGCTTCTTTACTGGCAGGAGAGGTGTATTCCATGGTGACTGACAAACTTTGAGTAGGTCATACTCCAGTAGCCTTAACAAGTGGCGATGGATGCCTTCAATTGCTGCTCTTGGAAGTGGGTATTGCTTGACATGTACCGGCTGTGCACTAGGCTTGAGATTCACAATTATTGGAGCTATGTGTTTGGCCAGGCCTGATGGATTGCCCTCTGCCCATACTCCAGGAGGGGCATCAATGCTTTTCAAAGTAGGTTCAAAATAGGTATCAATGATTGGCTCAGTACTTGGCTCAGTACTATAATATCTCCATTCTTCTTCTCGAGGAACAGTAAGCACCATTAATCCAGCAGGTTTGGACTGGGAATTTACTGTCATTTGCATTTCTCCTTTCTCAGTAAAGGATATTTTGGCCTGCAGCTTGGCTAGCATATCTCGTCCCAGTAATGGCACTGGGCACTCAGGCATATAAAGGAATTGGTGCGTTATTTGCTGCCCTCCTAAATTACATATGCGGTTTTGAAGAATGGCTTTGTGGCTTTAGCGCCAGTCGCTCCCACAATGGTGACTGCTCTTGTAGAAAAAGGGGCTATTTGTTTATCTACTACAGAATGTTCTGCTCCAGTATCAACCATAAAGTCCATAAATTGGTCTCCTATTTGTATACTGACCATAGGCTCCTGGAGACCTAAAGCGAATTCGGAGCCCGGTCTGTCCTAATCTGCTTCATCTAAATCATAGGCTGTTGCGGCTGCCACTCCCTGAATGGCCTCCGCTCGTTCTCGTTGAAATTGTTCTCGATTGGTTCCTCTGCGATTCTGAGGTCGGCCTCTCTCTCTTTCCCTCCAAGGGGCGTGTTCCCCTTCATCCTGGGAGGCCTCTTCAAGTCGCGGGCATGCACTTCTCCAATGTCCTTCTTCCTTGCAATAAGTGCATTGGTTCGCGCCTAATGGGGGCCGGTCATCTCCTCGGCCCCGCCCTCTTCCTCTGCTCCTTCGACTAGGGACACCTCCCCTTTTCTGTTCCACTATGGCCGCAGCCAAAAAATCTGCTTTCTTCTTCATCCTTCGATCACTTTCTTTCTGTCTTTCATTATCACGATTCACATACACCTTATGAGTGACTTCCAGTAACTGTGTTGCATTCATGCCCGCAAACCCTTCTAATTTCTGTAACTTACGTCTAATATCTGGTTGGGACTGGTTTACAAAAGCAGAATTCACCATGCATAGGCTTCCTGGGGCATCTGGGTCATAGGGAGTATACATCCTGTACGCTTCAGTCAATCTCTCATAGAATACTGCTGGGCTTTCATCTATGCCCTGATTAACTTCGGTCACTTTAGAGAGATTCATGGTTTTCTGACCCCCCTTCTTCAGACCTTGCATGAGGCCTTGGCGGAACCGTGATAGGGCCCTGGATCCTCTATCAGTATTCGGATCCCACTGGGGGTCTTCATTAGGGAATTCCTTATGAGCTGCTTCGCGATTGTCTATTCCTGCTCCTCCCCCTCCCTCTGCCAGGGGATTATCTGCTAGCCAATCGATGGCTGCTCGCTTAATTCGTGTCCACTCCTCAGTAGTAAATAAAGTAGACAGGAGCTGATGGCAATCTGCCCAAGTGGGTTGGTGAGTCTTGTCAGACGGCTGCCTGGGTGAGAATCTTCACAGTCTTGGCAAGTGCATATATCTATATGATTTGCAAGGGATTGTGGGCAATGCAGTTCATTCACACCAGACACAACTGCTCACAATAATTAGTTGTGCTTTTGGGTAAAGCCAATAAGATATTTATTTATGGGGTTATTTCTCCCAACACAGATATGCTTGGTAGCACATAAATCAGGTTACTTGCTTCCAGTGTTTAACTTGGAAAAACAAAGTCAAAATCAGGAAAACAACATTCAAACTTGTCAGGCATTAGCTAATGTTTTCTTAGCATATATCAAACAACAAACGAAAAGCCACAAAGAAAGAAAAAACTGTTCTTTTCAGGTTAACTTCTGATAACTTCCCACATAGATTCAGAAGTGATTCTCTCCTAGCTCACAAGCAATTAGGTAAGGCTCAATTGCTAGTAGTTATCCAGCTGAAACCCCTTAGCTGGCTTGCTTTCTACTGTGTGGGTCAAATACTGCTTCAGGAGCTTTTCTGAGTAGATTAAAGAACAAGTTTGTATTTCTTTGTGATGGTTGCTGTACTTTATAACAGAAAATCACCAAAGGAGTTTGGACAGAGAGCAGTCCATATAAACACATTCTTCATCTTCAATCATTCCCCCTTCTTCAACAAGCATGGGTTCAATATCATGGATTGGCACAGATGAATCTCTCAGTGGAGCACTTTCAGGAGAATACTTGTTTCCCTGCTGTCTTTCAAGGTTATAGCTAGGGCATAGATCAGTGTTCATACCTGAGCTTCCATTGCTGTTAGAGTTCCTCTCTATATAGCCTGGCCAGTATGTAGTCCAGTTCTTATGTCCAGCCTTCCAATCCAGATCCCTGGACACTGGATCTCTCTTCACATACCTTCTGGCACAGGTCTTAGGGTCCCTTCCATGTGCAGCCGTCTCCCTCACAGGTAGCGTCTGGAGTTTCCTAGCTCTGCAGCACCATTCCTCTGGCTTTCCCCAGTCCAATGGTGTATGCTGGCCCTTGAAATGCCTCCCAGTATACGTACTGCTCTGGACTCTTCTAGACCTCTCAAAGGCTTTTCTCTTCCTTCTTCCAAAGGGTTTCTTTCCTTCTCTGTCCGTCCGGTTTGGCTTCTGCTTCTGATGATCCTTCAGATGAAACTGATGATCAAGCTCAAGCTGATTCTCAGGATAATGAGGATAATTCTCTGTAGAATAAACTCCACCTTTATTCTGCCCAGATGAGTGCTCCCCCCTAATACAGCGCAGCTGTGCTGAATCAGGCCCTGCCCTTTGAGATGAGTGCTTAGGGATTACCTCATAGCCCTCCTGATTGAACACACGTTTCCCCACTTCAGCTCCTCTAATGGCTGTTGGAAACCTGGTGCATTCTGGGACTGGTAGTCTTTTATGGGAAAATTCTGTTTTCTTATTTCTACCAGAACTGACAGGTTGCTTGTTCAGAGTCACTTCACCTTTTCTATAGCTCCTTCCTGAGCTATGATAAGCTTCCTTATCACAGTCTCCATAATGGTATGCATCAATTCTGTTAATTCTTGGGGCTTGTCAGTGTAAGAAGCATAATGCAATTTCCAGTTCAACAAATCGGCAGTGGAGAAAGGCACATATACTAGACTCAGGGGTCCCGCTACTATCTGGTCATGCTCATCTCGCACGGGCAGTCCCGGGACTTGCCGTAGTGGCATCAGTTTCTTGACAGAAGTTTTCTGCAGCCTAACAGAAACTTTCTTGACAGGGGCTTTCTTTTGCACAGTGTGCTTAGTCCGGGACGCTTCACTTGTTACAGATGAGCTTGCACTGACAGCTGATTTTACGCTATCATCCTCACCCTGAGAGGTCTCTCTCTCTTCTTCTTCCTCTGATTCAGCTTTTTCTTCAGTCTCGGGCGAGCCATCATCCTCATCAAGAGGGGGATCATCTATCTGCCCTTCTAGGTCTGGGTCTTGCTCTGGGGATGGGTCCCGCCGTCGCCGCGGTGCTGCCACGGGATGCGGAGGTACTCTCACTGGGTGCTGGGCTTGGGGCTGTCTAGTTACAACTTCCGTGGACTCAGGATCTACAAGAACAGGTTTCTTGACTAGGTTTCTCGACTGTCCCTGTCTTCTGGGTCTGGTCTGTTACTGCTAACATTATTCTGCACTGTTCTTCATAACAGCGCTTTGCCCAAGGGGGCGGATTCTCACAAATACTTAACCAAGAGTCTATATAGGGGTACTGATCGGGGTGCGCTACTCGCACCTTCCGATGAACTGACTGAATAATTCCTAGGTTAAACGTTCCTTCTTTGGGCCACATGGAGTCTATAACGGGCCACTCCCTAGTACACAAAAGCTGTAATCGTGAGGCAGTCATCTTTACTCCATAATCTCCTGTATATCCTTTATTGAAATACTTGATCATACATTCTAACGGAGTGTTCCTAGTAGACCCCGCCCCTCCCATATCGATGTGTGCGCGCAACGACAAACAGAAGGGAAAAGGAGGGCGGACCGTGGGTAAGGGGTCCTCACGGCCCTAGAAACATTTAAGGGAAACAAATAACAAGACAAGACGACTATCGCTTCCTCCTTTTTAAGACCTGGATGCGGTCGCCCGGCCAGAAAATGCGTTACTAAGGAGTCCGCCTTCACTTGGTCCGTGCTGCCAGACCTCTCATTCACACTTCATTCACACAATCATGCTAGCAACGTATCCCAAAAAACAGCCCAATCCTGTCTCTGCTGACTAGGCTATATCAAATTCCAAAATCAAAATCAAAAAGACGATAGTTTCACCCCGCGCATACTCATGCAGGGTTAGTCAGACCGTCTTGAGAGGTGATCAAGCTCTCTTACCAAATATCAAATTCCAAAGTTTCAAAGTTCAAACAACAGTTCTGCTCTGACTCATCTGTCTAGTCAAATCAAAACTATACTCACCGGATCCGGTCCCCGTTCCCAAGCAAGCGCATGAGTTGGACCTCGGACTCCCCCCACGGGTTCGTGGTGTTGGCTCCATCCGGGTCCAGCACCCGCCGAGGTCCGGCCCAACTCCCTCCGATACAACTGGACCGGTGGCGCCTGGGAGCCGAGCCCACGTCGGGAGGGCACGATCCCGGCAGGACCAAACCTGTAGAGGCGGAAAGTCGTGGTATATTGTCCTGTATACCCTCTATTACCACACCTTCCCGGCCAACGCACCAAGAAAATGTAGCAGCAGAGTGCAGACAAACCAATAATACCAGGAGTCTGTTCAGAAGGTCCAAATCATTTATTTGTGCACAAGACTCAAGCAGAATCACATTCAAAATGACTGAGCAATGGTTTCTAGCAAAACAACAACTTTTATAGCTTTCTTTCCCATTCTAGACATAGGCAAACTTTTCATTGGTCCCGGTAACCCCTTTCACCCCATCTATTGGTCCCGGTACCAATACGTAGCTCCAATGAGGACCTTGATCTGGGCTTAACACCTGCTTACCCTCCTTACAGTCCTCATTACAATGGACAGTTCTTAGACTCTTGATACAATTCTCCTCCAAGGTCAACTGGCTAACTAAATCATGTGGGAAAGCAGGGCACTGTAACTTTTCTTTCAGCAGAGTTAATTAATTCCATAGAAGCTTCACTCTCTTATCAATACCAATTAAACTTGTTTTTCTATATTCTCTAAGTTTCGATTCTGCTTAGCTGTACTTAATTGTGCTCTATTAAGTTTCGATTCTATGGTAGCAGCATTTGGGGAAATGTGTAATTCCTATGGGCCTCTCCACAGGCTTCATTTACAGGTCAAGCTGTTTAGGCCTCCCTGTTCATTTCAGACACCATGGATCACAGGCCTTTGCCTACCACAGCACGAGTGCGCGAGGCCGAAACTATTGCCCTTGGGTCAGCAGTCCGAAGCATCTTGCATGAGTGCGCGAGACCAGCTGCTGTTGGTTAGAAAGGTAGGCCTGGGAATTTGGGAAAAACGTTGCTAGCATGATTGATTGTGTGTATGAATGAGAGGTCTTGAAATACAGACCAAGTGAGAGCGGACTCCTGAGTAGCGCAGTTCCTGGCTGGGCGACTACACCCTGGTCGTGAAAAGGAGGAAGCGTTTGGTGTTTGTCTCCCTATTTGTTCCTAGGGCTGTACGGACCACTTACCTGCAACCATACTACCCGCCCTTACTGTCTGTTGTTGTGTACGTCATTATGGGAGGGGCGGAGTCCACGCAAACTCTGCTAAAATGTATGATCAAGAATTTTAAGAAAGGTTTTGACGGTGACTATGGAATAAAAATGTCCCCGTCCCGCTTAGAAGTACTTTGTGCCAGGGAGTGGTCGGTGCTGGTCACCGCGTGGCCCCCTGGTGGTACCTTTGATGTTAGAATTATATCCCGAGTACATCAGATTGTACGTAGAGAACACCCCGACCAGTTCCCCTATATAGATGCCTAGTTGAATATTTGTGAGAAAGAACCCTCCTGGATGAAGTGTTGCCACGAGGAACAGTGTAGGATAATGGTAGCGACCACAAGGGGGGCCCGGAAGTCTGGAGAAGAGAAGCGGCCTGTTTATTCTGACCCGGAATCACCGGATATCCTAACCTACTCGTCCCAGTTTCTCGATAGGCCAGTCCCCTCAGCTCCGCCACAACCCCAGGCCGAGCCTGGCGCAGGAGGACCCCCTCCCGCCGATTTATCCCAAACCCACCAGCCACCCCCGCAGCAAGAAGAGGCACACCCCCTCCTGAGCGGGGGCCCTAGCTCCGTCCAGTTTGCCTCGGAAGGGCCACAGTCCTCCGATGACACTACAAGCAGGGATTCATTTGCCAATTCGGGGTCACTTACTGCTAAAGATCAAAACAGGGGAGCTGAATCCCAGCAGGCCAGGCTGCATTACGTCCTCAGAAGTACTACAGCAAGCCAGAGAGATGGTCATGTGATGCCATTGCGCCAGGTCCCAGGACTGCCTATCCTTAATGAACAGGACCAAGTTGTGATGGGGCCAACTAGTCTCATTTATGTGCCATTCCCACCACAGATTTATTAAACTGGAAGACGCACTATGCGTCTTATACTGAGAAGCCCCAAGAATTGACAGAATTAATGTCCAGTATTATGCAAACCCATCAGCCTACCTGGTCTGATTGCCGCCAGCTCCTGTCTACCCTTTTCACTACCGAAGAACGAGCACGGATCGTGCAAGCATCCACCCGATGGTTAGAAGAAAATCCCGTGGAAGAAAGAGGCCTAGATCCCCGACAAGCGGCCGCCACAGATTTCCCAAATGAAGATCCCGAGTGGGACCCAAGCAGTACAACCAGAGCGATGGCCCTCACTCGGTTCCGCCAGGCCCTACTACAAGGCCTGAAGAGAGGGGGCCAGAAGGCCATGAACATCGGAAAAGTAGCGGAAGTCATCCAGCATCCAGACGAGAGTCCAGCAGCCTTTTATGAACGCTTATCTGAAGCTTACAGACTTTATACCCCATATGATCCAGCGGCCCAGGAAAATTTGTGCATGGTAAATGCAGCCTTTGTGAGTCAGTCCCAGGGAGACATAAAACGGAAACTGCAGAAGTTGGAAGGATTTGCGGGCATGAATGCGGCCCAGTTAATGGAAGTTGCTCAGAAGGTGTGTGTGAATCGTGATCAAGAACGTCAGAAGGAAAGTGAACGTAAGATGAAGAAGAAAGCTGATCTCCTTACGGCAGCATTAGTTGAACGACGTGGAGGAAGTTTCTCTAACCGAAGGACTCGAGGATGTGGAAGGGGCCGAGGAGATAGTCGGTCCTCATTGGGCGCAAATCAGTGCGCCCACTGTAAGGAAGAAGGACATTGGAAGAATGAATGCCCATACCTTGACTCCGCCTCCTGGAGGGGAGGAGGGAGCATGAGGAGAGCAGTGGGAAGATTCCAGCGTCGGGGAGGAATGAATCACACACAGTTCCAGCAGGAAGAAGCAGCTATAGAGGGAGTGGCAGCCGAAGAGGGCTACAGCATGGATGAAGACTAGGCCAAACCGGGCTCCAAGTTTCCTCTAGGTCCCCAGGAGCCTATGGTCAGCTTGAAGATTGGGGACCAATATATGGACTTCATGATGGATATGGGGGCCGAACATTCGGTAGTGGCCAAACCAGTGGCTCCTTTGTCTTCACAATCCGTCACTATTGTCAGCGCTACCGGAACCAGAACCACAAAACCCTTTCTGCAGAACCGCACCTGCGAATTAGGGGGACAGAGAATAACGCACCAGTTCCTGTACATGCCTGAATGCCCAATGCCCCTCTTGGGCTGGGACATGCTTGCTAAGCTCCAGGTGCAGATATCCTTTGTTGAGGGAGGAATGGATATGACTGTGAACTCGAAATCTGCTGGCCTGATGGTGCTGACTGTCCCCCGGGAAGAAGAATCTACAGTGCGTCCCGGAGTAAGGCAGCCAGTCCCTGTATCCCCACCAGAATCTCAGCTCTGCCAGAGGTGTAGGCAGAGGATAATCCTCCTGGCCTAGCGAAGAATATAGCCCCTGTGCATGTCATCCTCAAACCAGGAGTGGAACCAGTTCATGTGAGACAATATCCTCTCCCGCGACCGGCCATTGAAGGGATTCACTGTCATCTAATGAAATTACTGAAGTACGGACTTCTCAAAGAGTGCCAATCGCCCTGGAATACCCCCCTCCTCCCAGTCAAGAAGCCTGGGACAGGTGACTACCGCCCAGTGCAGGACTTGAGATGAGTAAATAATGCAGTTGAAACCATACATCCAGTAGTACCAAACCCATATACTCTCCTGGGACTGATCCCCGCTGAGGCTACTCACTTCACTGTCTTGGATTTGAAGGATGCCTTTTTCTGTATACATTTAGCACCAACCAGTCAACTCTTGTTCGCGTTTGAATGGGAGGACCCTACCACAGGAAGGCGAGGCCAACTCACCTGGACTCGATTACCCCAAGGATTCAAGAACTCGCCTACTCTCTTCAGTGCTGTGCTCAATAAGGACCTTTCAAGCTAACCTGTAATTCCAGGAAAGAGAGTCCTCCTTCAGTATGTGGATGACCTGCTAGTAGCCACCAACTCCAAAAACGAATGCGTGCATGCCACCAGTGATCTCTTGCACCTCCTGAACGACGCCGGATACAAGGTCTCAAGAGCCAAGGCGCAGCTATGTCAATATGAGGTTAAATACCTGGGATACCATCTGTCCAAAGGAGTTCGGAAATTGGGTCTGGAGCGTAAAGAAGCAGTGTGTCGTATCCTTACCCCCACCACCATAAAGCAAGTGAGGGCCTTCCTCGGAGCTGCAGGCTATTGTCGAATATGGATACCCAATTTTGCACTGTTGGCAAAGCCGTTGTATCAGGCTACCAAAGGAATGGAGCGATCTCCCCTGGAATGGGACCCAGAACAGGATACAGCATTCCGATTGTTGAAGGCAGCCTTGATGTCATCACCAGCCTTGGGCCTGCCAGATGTACAGAAACCATTTTGTCTCTATGTCCATGAGTCAAGTGGAAATGCTGTGGGAGTATTGACTCAATCCCTCGGATCCTGGCAGCGACCTGTAGCTTATTTATTTATTTATTTAACATTTCTTCTAAACCGCGCTATTAAAATCAGCGCGGTGTACATTGAACAAAACATACTGCAATGCATACAGGCAACATTGAGTTTACAAAGAACAGGGAAAAATAACACATGGGATAACCGGGATAACTATGTACAGGTTAACTTTATACTATATACTTTAACTATATACAATATTCTAAACTCGTTTGTATATTGTAAGTGATTTTATGTGGATGGTGCAGGTAAATGGTTATCATGTGGGCTATCGTGTGGGCTAACCATTTTCTGGTTGTATTAGGGTGCTAAGGCGTCTGGGGTATGTGGGAAGCTTGCTAGATGTGTGAGTGTCCGGGATGACTTCTGGGTAACATTTTGTGAACAGATGGTGTTTCAAGGCTTTTCGGAATAGTATTAGGCTTTTGATGCCACGGATTTCATGGGGAAATGTATGGAGTGGAGGAGTGGCCTAGTGGTTGGAGCAAGGTACTTCGGGCTGGAAGGTCGGGGGTTCAAATCCCACTAGAGGACAGCAACCTTGGGCCGGAAGGACTGGGGTTTCTAGTCCCACAGGTGCTCCTTGTGGTCTTGGGCAAGCCACTTAACCCTCCATAGCCCATGTTCCCTGTAAAATAGTTCTCTGTGTGCTGTGCTTTCCTGTCTAATCAATGTGTTTATACCTCAAAAAAATTTCCTGTCATGATTTGACAATTTCCAATCTGTAATCAAACCGCTGCTGATCGCTGGAAGTAGCGGTATACAAAATGTATACTAAATAAATTCCAGTTTAAAGGAGCGAATATTGAGAAAGCTCTGTTTGAAGTAGCCTTAGTACACGATGTCATCATCCTAAGAACTATTAAGGTGTTCATAGCAGTAGGCCTCCTGTTTCTATTTTCGAGGGTGCTGTGAATTAGCTTGCTGATTGGTATAGGTGGGTAGTTATTCAAGGCTTTGAAAGTAAGGACTAGTGACTTATAGTGGAGTCTGGCTTGTAGAGGTAGCCAGTGCAGATCTTTCATGATAGGCGTTATGTGTGCAGATCTTGGTGACCCAGAGAGGACTCTTGCAGCTGTATTCATAGCCATAGCTTACCTATCAAAACAACTAGATACCGTTGCAAAAGGATGGCCACCTTGCCTGAGAGCTGTTGCAGCCACAGCCCTTCTGGCGGGTGAGGCTGACAAGCTCACTCTGTGTCAGAGTCTCCAGGTTACAGTACCACACTCTGTCCTAACCCTCATGGAACACAAAGGAAATTACTGGTTCACGAATTCACGGATGCTGAAGTATCAGAGTATGTTATGTGAGAACCCCCGATTGCAATTGATTGTCAGTCAAGCTTTGAACCCTGCTACGCTGTTACGAATTGGTCCAGGCCCACCGGACCATGATTGCTTGGAAGTTATGGACACTGTCTTCTCAAGTCGCCCTGGTTTAACTGATGTCCCATTAGACGACCCAGAACAAACTTTCTTCGTGGATGGAAGTAGCCTTGTCATCAACGGACGACGATGTGCTGGCTATGCAGTGGTGACCCTGGACGTGGTAATAGAATCCTCAGCTTTGGCCCCGGGAACTTCAGCACAAAAGGCTGAATTGCAAGCCCTCACAAGGGCACAGATAATAGGGACAGGGCTCCGTATAAATGTGTACACAGACTCTAAGGGGGATGTTTACTAAACTGCGGTAACGTTACATAACGCGCGTTATGTAACGTTAATGATCATTAGCGCATCATAACGCGCGTTATGATGCGCTAACGATTGTTAACGTTACATAACGCGCGTTATGATGCGCTAACGATCGTAATGCTCCGCGGCGCGGTAAAACACCGCAGAAGGCGGAGAGAGGGTGGAGAGAAGGGGTCAGTGGGTGGAGAGTGGGCGGGGAGAGGCTCCCCTCACACTAACGCGCTGATTTTCAGAGCTGAATTCCAACGCGAATGAAAACCTGCCGTTACAGATTACAGGGGAGAGAAACCATTTCAGTGTCAGCAATGTACAGCCCAGGCAGGGAAACCAAAAAAAAAAGTGATAAGTGTGATACATGTGCACAGAACAAAAGGGCACAGAAACACTGAAAATGACCCCAACAAACTGGAAAAAAACAATAACCAAGCTGGCCAATAGTGGTATCAATGAGAAACATCAACCCCCCCCCCCCGAGTAAGCTCCATAGAACAGATATAAACCGTGGAAGGGTCTATACTCCGTCCCCATACAAGGTGAATAAGCCCACAGTGAAATAGCGCTGCTCAGGGTTTTCCCCACCATCAGACAGGGTTTCTATGGCGTGCACATGTCCCGCAACATCAGGGCGGGCATGTCGGAACGGCAACTGGACAGATGCCGGAGAAGGGGATACAGAGGGCTGCAGGCGGCACATGCTGTGGTGGAGCTGGGCCACAGTGCGGACTAGGGTGATGCCTAGGTGGCCCATACGAATGCTGAAACAGTGGAGCAGCCAGACAACAACTGCTGAAGGCCCAACATGAGCACGAGTGTGTTTCCCAAAGTGTCACAGGGGATAGTACCCAACAGCTACCCCCAAGGGCACGGAACATTGGCAGGCGGGGCTGGGGGGGAGCGTGGACGTCTATGCAGGCACCCCTACCCCAGAACCCGCACCAGAGGCAGCTGCCTACCTGCACACTGGATGGCCTGAGACTGCGCACCACCAGCTCCACCAGATGAAGGGCATGTCAACAGGGTGGCTGAGGGATACTGGTGGTGGAGGGGACAGTGGCAGCTGGCCAGAACAGACCGTGGCCTAGCCCTGTGTAGGTGGGTGCCATGCACTGCAACAGACAGGCCCTGTCTGACCAACAGTCATGGTATCACCAGGGAACGCACCATCTCCATGATAACATGGTGGTGCAGTGCACAAAACCAGTGTATTCAGAAGCAAAAGGTCACAGGTTCAAGTCCCAGCTGTGGTTTCTGCCAACCCAGTCCTCATATTTTACCCACTACTATAACGTGCTAATACAGACAGAACCTGTCTTGCAGATGACGTAAACATGCCCAAAACACCTACATTTTACCCTACAGAGCACAGACACCATAAACATGCACATTACCAAGAGCAGAGCCTCCCAAATGCAGTCCTGGAGGGCCAAACACCATTTCAGTTCCACGCTGCCTCTGATAAAGATGCCTCTGTGCTACATTTCTATGCGCCACCCCCATGGTATGCAGACGTATCTCATGCATATTCATGAGGGACAGCATGAAAACCCAAACAGTGTTTGGTACCGCAGGACTGGAGTTGGGAACCTCTGCCGTAAAGCAGCAGCCAACAGGGGCAGACACACCCGCACCCACAGGCCCCATTATCCAAAGCCTCCTGGAGAGACAGGACTTTGGGCTCTGCGTGCATCTCCCAATACTAGCACTTGCATACCTTAGTAATGCCACCCTAAACCTGGGAATATGGTACACATCTATCAAAAGGTTGCTATGATTACTGGCAGATAGCAATTCCTAGGTTAAGTACAATTTTCTGAGTGAGCTGCATCATAGCAACCTTTCTGATGTCTGTGGAGTGTGCTACAGGTCTTGTGTCTGACAGTGTTTACCAACCTGGGGAGTGACTCCTACAGTATTGCGTACCATAGCCATGCCTACACTGTTCCCAGGACTGTTGTGGTGGCCTGGGCTGCCCAACACCTCTATAGTTGCACAATGCTGGCATAGGTGTGGGGAGTGTGTGTCTGTCTATCCAGTGTGTGGTGGCTGCCAACACCCTCCACAGTTGCCAGTATTGGCCTGCCAATGTGCATAATGAGGAGCAAGGTACCGTGGGAATAGCCTGGATAGGGTGGCCTAGCCTGGCCGCATCTGCACAGGGCATAGGGCAATGGCTTGGACATTGTAGTGCACGGTACCACCTGCACGGACAGAGTGGCCACAGCATGTCCTGCTGGGAGGTCACTCTCACACTGACTGAGCAGTGTCTACGGCATGGCTAGGGTCCCCCATAGTGCTATATAGTATTTTTCTCATGTGATATTTATGGGTTCTCTTTTGGGGCCCGATCACTGACTTATCTGCTTGGTGTGTATGCTGACCTCCCAGTTCTGGTTACACGCATCTTCTCTGGGACCATGCATTATGGACTAGCTAGCAGACTGTTTGCAGCTAGTATGTGTGTTGCTGGAACATCTTGCAAGGTGCAGCGGCTGTAGGCTTGCTGCTGGAGAATGTCAGATAGGGGGGGCGGGGCAGCTGTGCGTTTCCAGGCCTTCTGTCTGCTATTGCTTTATGGATGTGTACAGCTCTGCATTGCCTGCCCTGTAGGGTGTTTGATCCCTAACAGGACTGGGGTGATGGTCCTCTCTATTGCCACCATTGCAGGGGGGGTAGAAAGTGGATCTGTTGGTGGGAGATCCCGTCCCCCACCCTGAGCCCCAGAGGGTGCGTTGGGTGGTGGTATGTAATCTCCCTGTCGGTCCCAACACCCCCATTCACTTACATCATGTGACCATGGCACCCACACAGGGTATGCACTTTTCTGGGTGCATCATAGTCCACAAGGGCTATATGTGACATACAGATGAACACAGGCATATCCTAGGGGTGTTTGCAAGGACTACCTATCACACATTGGCACTGATGGGGACCTGCAGCATAGCCTATCTCAGCAAAGCCAGGTGCTGTGAGAATGGTGCTGGGCATCATACCTCTCCCTCAGGTTGAGCACAGGACCCGCACACTGTGACGGTCTGTAGCTACTCTGTACCACTAACACACACCGTCAGCACCCCCTACCAGGCTGAGGTGTTGTGGGGTGCATACCCCATCTTGTGATCATCTGTAGACTGCTGATTTACATGTGCTGTGCATCCTGGGTACGGATGGGTTGACCCTATCCTGGTAACCACAGCAGAATGTGGGTGTGGTGCCGTGCAGTCCTCCTGTAGCCAGCCAGGTGTTTGTTAGCAGCTCTAGCCCACTGGTTACTTCACTGCCTGTAGAGCCAGAGGTCATGGGTTCAAAACCCACAGTGGGGTTCATCAATAGGGCTGTCTTAGGCATTGTCTATTTTTATTTTATATTAGTGCTGCCAGCAGAAACACCCTCAGGGTACTGTCACCTTAGGGTGGCTCATAAGGCGCCCTATAGGGCGCCTTATACAGCGCCCTATAAAGCGCCTTATAAGGTGCCTTATATGGTGTCCTATAGGGGACATTATAGGGTGCCTTGGCAGACAGCGCACTTTATAATGTGCCCTATGGAGTGCCTTCTAGGGTGCCTTATGTGGCACCTTAGGTTATGCCACTGTGAGGGTGTGTTTGCTGGCAGCACTATTGAAGTACAACTAAACCTCCTCACAGCCCAATACTTAACCCTTTTCAGGCCAAGCCCAAAACTTTCGGGATCCAAACTTCTGCCTCAATATTCCTATCACATGGTATATAATACATGACCATGGCAGAGGGAACGTCACTATTGGAACATATTGAATAAGACGAGTACAATTTTCCTGACATATGCAAACATTAACCTGGCTGCAGAATGCGGATTAAAATATTATAGTAGGCCTTCAAAGGGTTACACATGACACCTCAGCCAGCCTTATTCATTAGGGACACTGGGGAATCAAACCCAAGACCCTTGTACCATCAGTCTGTGTAGTAACCATTGTGCTACAGCTCTGTTTCTGCATTTGGGTGTCTGCGCGCCTTCTTAAGCTTAACGCGCAGTAACGCGCCCTGTAACGATCGTTGCTGTGCGGCGCCTTATAACGCGCATTATCGGTAACGATGTACCGCCCATGTCCTTTTTTGGCATTTCTTCCACTAACGCGGCTCCTAATGCGAATCACACTAACGCAGTTTAGTAAACATGCCCCTAAGTATGCCTTCACAACATTGCATGCACATGGAGCCCTGTATAAAGAGCGAGGGTTAATAACCATGGGAGGCAAGTCCATCAAGTACGGTCCGGAAATATTGACATTGTTAGATGCTGTATGGGCCCCCAAACAAGTTGCAGTAATGCATTGCCGAGGTCATCAGGTAGGGGAAGGAGAAGTTTCACGAGGAAATAGATTTGCTGATACTGCAGCTCGAGAAGCAGCCACCACCGGGCAAGTCCCTGCCAGTAGCACAACAGTCCAGGCAGCCATATTTCTAGTACCCTTCAGTGCATGGACACCCCGGTACACTTCCAAAGAGTCAGACTATTATTGCCAAGAAGAAGGGGGAGTGTTATCAGAGACTGGATGGATAGTGCTACCACCACCAGCAGGTGGATCCCCTCCTGGCCCGACTGTGTTCCCTGAAGCATTAGGTCCAGCCTTTGTTCAAGCTTTCCACCAAGCCACACATTATGGGAAGACTGCAATGGAGAAAGCTCTAAAACCTCATTTTTGTATCTCATTATTAGGACCCCTGACAGCCTCAGTGGCCCGCAGATGCTTAACCTGTGCAAAGAACAATGCCCGGCAAGGTCATAATCCACCCTCAAGAGTTCAGTCAGTAGGAGTTACCCCCATGGGAAATATCCAGGTGGATTTTGCAGAAATGCCACAAGTGAATGGATACCATTACCTGTTAGTCCTGGTTTGTACATTCTCTGGGTGGATGGAGGCTTTCCCCACCAGAACTGAGAAAGCCAGGGAAGTTACTAAAATTCTGCTCCATGAGATTATTTCCCGGTTTGGTATACCATTAGTTATAGGATCAGACAATGGGTCCTCATTCGTATCCCAAGTAACCCAGCAGCTGGCCCGAGACCTACAAGTGCAGTGGAAGTTACACACAGCCTACAGACCCCAAAGTTCAGGAAAAGTAGAGCGAATGAACCGGACCCTAAAGGCCCAGCTGTCCAAACTCTGTCAGGAAGCTCGCTTGAAGTGGCCCCAGGCTCTTCCTATAGCCCTCTTCAGGATACGCTCAGCCCCCACCAAGTCATTAGGTGTTTCCCCTTTTGAGGTCTTATATGGGCGACCTCCACCCATTGTTCAAGGGATAAAAGGGGATATGAGTCAAATTGGGTCTGAAATCACCAGACAAGAACTATTGCAGAGTCTCCATGCATGGGTGCAAGATCAGCTGCCAATCAACCTGACCGAACCACTGCATCCCTATAAGCCTGGAACTTCGGTGTGGATCAAGGAGTGGAGAAACACACCGCTAGCACCTCATTGGAGAGGACCCTATGTCGTCATCTTGTCAACCCCTACAGCCGTCAAAGTGTCAGAACTGGAACCTTGGATCCATCACAGTCGAGTAAAGCTAGCGGCGACCACCGAACTTCGTCCCTGGACTTCAACCACCCATCCATCATCACCATTGCGACTCACGCTGCAACGACAACCACAACTGTGAGAGTCTACAGCCCTACTCCTGCCACCCAGCTGGAAGCTGGAAGGTCTACGTACGGCAGAAGCTGGAGGAATCTACAACCCTACTCCTGTCACCAACCGGAAGCTGACAGGTCTACATACAGTGGAAGCTGTGGAAACAAAGACTTACAGTAAAGACTTTGAAATTCTTAAACAAGTTCATTAAGACATTGTAATCATGTTGTCTCTATATGTTTATATTGTGCTTGCGGTAACCCTGGGGTCCCTTAAAATGACTTTTGCTTTACCTCCCTGTGCGGCCTGTGTCACCACTACCCAAGTCGGAACAAAAGTCACCCAGACTTTGCTCTATCACTCCTTTTACACCTGCACTGGCGTGACTAGTCGGTGTGTATATAATGGTACGGAATTAAGTATCTGTACTAAAGGCAACATGAAAACTTGTTTTAACCCCCGACAGAACCCCTCATACCATGTTCTGGAGTTGTGCTGGAACAACGAGGATGGAGCCCTCTTGAATGCTACACGACAGCTCACAGATCCCACCAGACCGGCTCCTCTTTGATGCCTGTGAGGCCATCAACAGAAATGGCTACTATAGCTGCGGATCTGTTGACAATGAGCGAATTTACTACCATGATGAAAAATACATGTTGCCCGAAGGAGCCTACAGGTGGGGAATATGTACCGGGATGCATGCCCCAACTACTTATGTCAAAGCATCTGAAGACGCCTACTTTTGCCCCAAGCGGGAGTGTGTATACTATGCCACCTGGACTGATGCACCTCAGGGGCAAGACGGGGATCATCGCCGAGCTAACTTGGAGAGACTGCCATTGCTGACACCCCTTAAGTGTCTGAAAGGTACCTGTAATCCCATGAAACTCCTTGTGCTTAACCCTAGCCAATGGAAACTGGGATATCAATTTGGTTTACGTATAGCAGGAAGAGGAGTAGACCCTGGAACCTTCCTACATATACAACTTAACACCAAGACCTGTATTTCTTCCCCTTATCAAATCCACCATACCTTCTATGAAGCAATGCAGACGGAAATAGAACTTCCCCAGATTACACAGAATTTATTCATTGAGCTTGCTGGAGCTGTGGCCTCAAGTCTCCACATTTCTAACTGTTTCTTCTGTGGCAGAACCAAGATGGGAGACCAGTGGCCCTGGGAAGCATGAGAACTTAACTACTCCATCCCCTATAACCAGACCGCCCTCAACAATACTGCTAGTGAATGGGTGTTGGCCAACACCATCGTCGGCCATCTCTGTTTCGTCCGAATGGGACCACAGTTCACTACACCGGTGGGACAACTGATCTGCTTGAATCAACAAATTTATAATGCCACCACCAAGAAGACATCCTGGTGGTCAGGTGTTAATGCTACGGAACCTTCCAACCCTTTGGTCTCTTTCCCTCATCTAGCCAAGCTATGGACTAACCTCGCTCTAACCAACACTTGGGAAACCCCTCCTGGACTATATTGGATTTGTGGCGCTAGGGCATATGCTCGACTCCCTAACACCTGGGGAGGGGCATGTGTCTTGGGAACAATCCGACCTTCATTCTTCCTTATCCCACTTTCTCAAGGGGAGCAGTTGGACTTCCCCATCTACAATGGTCGGCGGAAGCAAAGCACTCTCAAGATTGGACAATGGGATAAGTGGGAGGGTGATGAGTGGCCCCCTGAGTGAATTATCTCATATTATGGCCCATCCACTTGGGCACAAGATGGGACCTGGGGATACCGCACTCCTGTTTATATGTTGAATCGTATTATACACTTGCAAGCTGTTGTAGAAATCATAACCAATGAAACCAGTAGAGCATTAACTCTTTTAGCTAAGCAGAGTATCCAAATGCGTACAGCTATTTACCAGAACCACTTAGCACTTGATTATTTACTAGCATCTGAGGGTGGTGTGTGTGGTAAGTTTAATCTCACTAACTGTTGTTTGCAAATTGATGATCAAGGTCAGGTCATTGAAGAAATAGCTGACAATATGTGTAGGCATGCCTATGTACCAGTCCAGACTTGGAATGGCCTTGACCTCAGTGGATGGTCTGGGACCCTATTTTCAGGCCTGGGTGGATTGAAGACTTTTATGTTAGCAGTTCTAGTTATAATCGTTATGTGTTTACTTCTTCCATATTTCCTACCTCTCTGCTTACGTATGTTCACCTCCATCATAGACAGTACAGTTGAACGTAAGACAGCCACTAGAGTTCTAGCTATGTGGCAATATCAGTCTATACCCCAAGATGAGAGCATCAGTTTAACAAGAGTCTGATATGTGATTAGTTTCTCACCCTCCTTTTTAGTCAGGTTGAGAATAATCAAAGGGGGGAATGTGGTAGGCTATGGCCTGTAAACTAGGCCTAGGCCCCAACCCCCACCCGAGACTAGTGCTGAGAAGAACCAGAGTTTGAGAATCTGCTTTAAACTGCTTCAAGCCGCTTTTGAAAGTTTGTGTAATTCCTTTATTAAACTCCTCTATGCTGATGATAGAAATGTTCCTGCATTCTCTGAGCTAGAAATGGCCTTGAAGTAGAAATGTATCTATATCTAAGACTGTGCCTTTGTTAGAATAGTCTGAAAAGGGGGGAACAAGAAGCTAGGCCCAGAGAAGGACCCCGATTGGACAGGTGCAAGGGGCGTTGGGACCAATAGAAAATTTGCCTGTATCAAACTGTGAAAATTGTATATAAGGAATTTGCTTCTGTACTCCATTGCTCAGTCCTTTTTGGATGCTTTTCTGTCTGAGCCTGTGCACAATAAATTGGCTTGGACCCTGCACTGACTCCTGGTTTTATTCATTGCGTGCACTTCGCTGCTACATGGACATTTGAAAATCAGAACAGATATGTCTCTAGAGCCATTTTAGAAACTGGGCCTATGGACATCCAAGTCTGAAGGGGGCCATGTCTTGGGTTTTCCGAGGAACTTGGACATCCCTGCTTGATCTCAGAACATCTGGAGTTATATCTATGTTTAGACCTGCTGTAGCTATTGTCACGGGGCTGCAGGCCTTCGCCTAGGTCCCCGAGGTTGGAGTTGCCTTGCTATCTTCTAGTAGTCAAAAATAGTCTCAAGTCGAGTGGTTAAGGCAAAACAAAACAAGGGCTTTATTCCCCTTCCCACAAGGATATCATGTGCATAACCAAAAACAGGGAAAACAAAACAGTTTCTCTCAAAGAAAAATATCTTCTTTTTCTTTGCTCTTTTTACAGGGCTTCAGCACAAAGACTCAATATCATCCGCAAGACATAATGTACAATCCATAGGAGCCTGTTCTGGAACCCTGGTGTTACTTTCCCATTGCATCTCCTCACATTCAGCATACGTTGTGCTTGGGTTTAAACCTTCACAGCTGTTTTTATGAAAACCCCTCTCTGAAAGTTTGGATAGCATACAGGGACACAGTTCTGTGCAAGTATGTTTAAGAGTACCTGTATCTGTAGGGTTGCCTCTCCAGCTCTCCTTTTCCACCCTCCAGTTGTTAGGGATTGTTTTATAGCTTCCTGCAGATATTTCTGGTCTGGAGCACTGCTCTGACCCTCCGTTCCTAATGGAGCTTCTAGCTTTCCCTCTCACAGTGCTAGGCTCCCACCTGTATAATTGTTGAGGTCTTTCCTCTGGCAGTGAGGACTGGGGACTTTCCTGCTCACTCGGTCTAGGCAGCCTCCTAGCCCCAGGTTGTGCCTTCCTTCTCTCTGGAGCACTGGCTTCTCTCCCTGGGCTGTAAACAGGTTCCTCATAGGACCTCCAGCTACCGGCAGTCTGAGCACTTCCCCTGCCACGTTCCTCTGAAGCCTTGCCTCTGCTGCTTCCTGTTCCAGTGACATGCCCAGTGCTTCCTCTGTTCAGCAGGCTTCTCCCTCTGTGACCTCTGCCTCCCTGGTTGCTGACCTCTGCTCTCTCCTTCTGCTTCTCTTCCTCTTCCTCCTCCTTCTCCTTTGCTGGATCTACCAGCCAGCTTTTATCTCCCTGTTTGCTATAAGCTGACTGTGCTTTCCTGGACAGGTGATCATAATCAATCCCCAAGCTTTCTGCTATGTCATAGCTTTGGTGTGGTAGTTCTGCTCCTCTGTTCCTTTGCTTCTCCTGAGCTGCACATGCTGGCTGCCTAACAGATTCTAAGGTAAATTTCTCCTTTCTATCTATCTGCATAGGCTCTGTGTGGACTTCTACGTCACATTATGAACAGTGTTTGGTTTTGCTGAAAAACAGCCAAAGGGTGTAGAGAAGAAGACAATCTATCATCCCCAGTACTCAGCAGAATTTCAATGATAGCAGCAGTGGAATTTGAACCCTGCCTTCCTTGTTCCTAGCCTACTACTCTAACCATTCCTAGATGCCCAGGTTCTGAAATACTATACTGGAGACATCTATATAGATGCCCCTGCAGACGTCCATATTGGACATGTCCACCTGTACATGCCTGCTTTTATTTTTCAGATTTTCTGGCTTAGACATTCAAAATTGCACTTGAACATTCTTTCTAAAATACCCCTCCACATAATTATGTGATAGCTGGTAATGCCTTTATTTATTTATGAAATCTTATGTGCTGCCAATTTAAGAATTCAAGGCCATTGGCACATGCCAATATCATAAAATCATAAAAAAATAATCCATAACCACCTACATTTATCTACTTACAGTATATCAAAATCCTCCAACACATATACTCCAGCATTCACTACTTCCTCAAAAAAGAAAAACATGCTCAGCATTGATATCAGATCTAATTTCCCACTGACTTTAAAAGCCTCTCATTCTCCCCATATCAAATTTACCAAGGGGAAAGAAGGAGGAGAGATTGTCCACAAATCACAACTCTTAAGAACTGGTATGCCACATCTCTAGCTCAAAGCTGGTGTTAGGGGGTGGCAAACAGGGCAACTTCCCTGAGTCCCCATGCCATAGGAGTCCTCAAGCCTGCTTCAAGCTGAAGGAAGCATAGCCTGCAGGCAGGCTTTGAGGCCTCCTCACCAGTTTCAATCCTGGGCTCCTGCATGTCTAACACCGGCCCTGCTCTGACTCCACCACTGAGTTAGGCCTAACTTGAAAGGATACATTATCTGGAAAAGTGCTGAATTCCACCGCTTTGCAGATAACATTTTGTACAGCCCCCAAGCTGCCCTTAACGCCACCTCAGAGCATATGGATAAATTTTGTTAATATAATTGTCATCAACCCCCCCTGGTGGCCTGTGGCTGCAAGGGCAGGTTGAGCATTTTATTATTGATGGAGGTAAAAGACTCTTTAAGCCAGATGCATCCTGGGTATTGTAGTCCTCCTCCTTATAAGAATGAGTTGTGTGAGTCAAAATGGAGGGTAAGGCTTTTATTTCCCTTTTATGCACTGAGGTTCGCTAGGTAACAGAGAAATGAAAGTATTTCCTTCTTGTCAGGTTCTTCTACCAAAGCATAAGGTGAACAAATAAACTCTTACATTCTTTCACAGCTTCTTTGTAAAAACACAGGCTTTTCAACTTTGGAGCAAAAATAACTTGATGAGCTTTTCTCTTTCGCTCAGCACAAACAAAACAACATTAGAGCTTGTCCATATACAATTACAGCTCAGGGAGTGACTCAAGGCTTCCTGCCATACACATAGAGCAATCCATTAAATCTTCCTGGGACGATATAACTGAATCCCCATATTCCACCTGCATGGGCTCTGGGTCATTTGTGCTTCCCTCAGCAATTGACCTTTTCCTGGCTGCAGTGGTTTGAAAGTTAATATTCCTTCTCCCTAGCCTCCAGCTGAGCTGTTCTAGGGCTTTCAAGTAAACAGCAGGGCTTGTCCCCACACCTCTAGGCAATGGCTTGTAAAACTCCTGCCTGCTTTCTTTTCTCTCAAACTGCTTATCTGCTCTCACAGACGCTCTATGAACTGGGTTTCTCTTTAGACAAAAAGAGTCACTATACCTTGGCTTTGTAACGTCCGTGTGACCGGTACTTGCCCAACCAGGCACCTCTCTCTGGTCACGGTCTCTTTTGTAGACTCCCTCTGGAATCCTCCTGGATAGTGCTTGTCTTCTCTGCAGATTGGGAAGACCAGATAAAGTCTCCAGGCTTCTTGGCTTTCTAGCACAAGTAATCCTCTTTTCAGGACTTTCTCTTCCAATACCTTTAAATCTTGTTACAGACCCTTCTGGTGAGCATAGACCTCTCTCCAGGCTAGGCTCTCTGCTTCCGAGCTCACTGCCTCTGGGATTTCTTCTTACCGGGTCTCTTTCCAGTATGGCTCTCCCAGGTCTCACTCCAGCTCTCCTTGGTCTGTACCTTTCTCTCTCTCCCTCTGAGCTCTCTTCTGAGGTTCCTTCCTCCCTCCAGGCCGGGCTCTCCTCTGAGGTTCCTTCCTTCCTCCCTCCAGGCCAGGCTCTCTCTTTCTGAGCTGCCTCTCTGCTTATAAGGCCGTTTTACTTCTGAGTTCCTCGAGCTACTCTTCAGGTGGAGCTGATTAGCTCCTACACAATCAGTCCCCGGGTGTGTTAGCTCAGTCTCTGTAGGTTCATGCCTGCTCCCTCTAGCTGCTTTGCAAGGGAACTGCATCTTCTGCAAGTTATTTGTTTTGTAAGAAACAGCTTTTTTTTCTAGGTTTCTGCTTTCAATGGATTCTGCCTTATCACATAATTTACTACAGTGCAGTGCAGTGCGTGAATAAAGGTTCTCCATATAATCCATGGAGATTTTTTAAATAAGATATGTGGTCAATGTCAGCACAGATTGCATAAGTCCTTTTGGATACTGGGCTAGTTTGTTCTTATAGCACTATTTATGTATTTAAAAGTATTTTTATTACACTGATCTCTACCAATCCTTGGCAGATTCCATAATAATATGTACGGGTTATTTTAGCAGCATTCTCACATGTAAATAATGGCATTTATATGTGTTGATGGAACACACTTTTAAATATGATTTCAAAAATCTGCTATTTACACATGGATATCCATACCACGTAGAGAATTTAAGGGGGCATGTGGAAGTGTGTTTGGGGAGTGGCTTGGAAGGTCCAAAAATCTCTGTGTGTTTCCCATTTTATAAAGGTAATCCATACACATATCTAAAATCTTTAATGTCAGGATTTGTACCTGCTCTGAGACATGAATAGATTTTTACAAAGTGCTTGTTTCAGCCAGGGCTTTACACAAGCAATAAAGTCCTTATCCCCCATTGCTTTTTCGTCTTCCAAAATGAAAATTAGCACAAGTTGTGTCCTCAGTACTTAATTGGCATTACTTCTACATAGAGGTTTGCAAAATAGTCCAGTTATCTATGGAAGTTCAGATATTTCCACATGGAAGTTGCAAAATCGCCCCTTTCACATGGAATTACTGGCACGCCTATGTGGAAGCTGTCATATTAGTCATGTTTAGGGGTATGTTTACTAAACCACGCTAAAGAAGCAAGTGTGCCATTAACATGCGTTAATGGCGCAATTGTGCAGCTAACGGCCACTAAAGTGCCATTAGCACGTGTTAACGCCACTTTAGCGCGCGTTAACAGGACCAGTGGTGTAAAGCACACTATGGGCGGAGATTAGGCAGAGAGTAGGGGGCCAATGGTGGGGAGTGGGCGGGAACAATGGCATCTTAATGCCGGAAACCCTAATGCATAGCAAAATCTGTCGGTTAGGGTGCATTATGAGGAGAGAGAGCCTATTTAAATGTCTGCAATGCACAGACAGGTAAGCCCAAGAAAGTGATAGTAGTGCTTCACTAGCAGCATCAGCATAGTGCCCAAGTATGAAAGGGCACTATGTTGAAGGTGCAAATGGGGCAAAGGAGGGTGCATGTGGATCATGCAGTGGGGGCTGTTGGTGCACAGTGAGGACCAGGAGGCTGCCTAGGGGTCATATAAGAACATCAGATTAGAAAAATGCCAGACTGTGTCAGACCAAGATCCATAAAGCCAAGTATCCTGTGTCCAAAAGTGGCCAGTCTACATCACAAGTACCTATAAGGTTCCCCAAAAGACACACAGGATCCACGATGCTTGTAATGGGGAAAGCAGTGCATATCCTGGATCCTCTTTAACAATGGTTTATGGGCCTTCCCTAGAAACCTATCCAAACATTTTTTAAACCCAGCTACACTAACAGCCTTTACTATATCCTCCGGTAATGAATTACAAGGTTTGATTACGCATTAACTGAAAAAATATTGTCACCTAGTAGTCCTAAATAAGTTACACTGTAGCCGCATTGCATGTCCCCAAGTCTTTCTACATTCTGATGGCATAAACAATTGATCTAACCCAATCCACTCCAGGCAATATTTTCTAGACCACTAACATAACACCCCTCAGCCTTCTCTTCCCCAGGTTAAAGAGACATAACATTGGCAGGCAGTGATGGGGTCCCTGGACAGGCAGATGGTTGGTGGGGGGGGGGGGGGGGGGGATGAATATTAATGGTAGGGCCAGCAGGACCCTAGTAACAACCCCATGCAAGTCTAGAAGCCTCTCCTACAGGTAGTTGGCAGCCATGGCATCAGCATTGTAACACTGTTCTAGGTGAGTCCCAGTCCAACAGAGCCAGATGTGACTGACACAAGATAACTAGCATAAACACACTGCAGACAATACCTACCACACACTGGTGGTAATGGGGAACTGCAGGTAGAGGGAACCTGGTCCTGGGCACCCATCCTCACCCTCAGGGTGACCGCAGAAACTGCTCAGTAGCACGATTTGTATCTGCTCTGTGATTGTATCACACACTGTCAGTTCCTCTTACTGAGCTGAGGTGATGGATACATGCATTCTCCTTTCGGTGATCAGCTGTAGACTGCTGTTCTGCATGTGCACTGCATCATGGGTACTGGTGGGGCTACCCTATAAAGGCACACACAGCAGACATTTTAGGTGGTGATTGGCAGTCTCTTTCTATCCAGCCATTACCATACAGAGAGGTGTGGAGGTGTAGCCTACTGTTTAGTTTGAGGTCTCAGTAACCAGGTGACAGGGGTTCAATTTCTACCCATTCTTTTTGTGACTATGCTGCTCAGATCATTTTCATGCCTTTAACAGTCAGAACTCTGCAGATCTGTGCTACCAGCCTATAACACCCTCTCCTCAGCTGCCATCCATCCTTCAGCTCATCGATCTGCCTCTGTCGGCTGTGTACAGTCCTGTCTTCTTGTGCAGGCTGCTACTCCATGACCTACACTGGTACCCTTTTTCGCATTATGGCTCTTCATGCTCACCTCTCCTGTGCCTGATCTGCATGTAACCACTACTACTTTGTCCTTCAGCTGCTGCAAACATCCTGCTGCTTCTGGCTCCACTGGGGGGACACGTCTTCCTCATCCTATGCCACACACTGACATTGTAGCACTTTACACTATCACCACCCTGTGCATCGATACAGCAGCCTCCCACATGCTTGTCCACTTTACTGGCTGTCACATAGGGTGCCCACCAACATGACAGGTCCATCAACTCCCACCTATCCTTCCTTCCATCACCTTTACATTGACATTCCTTGGTGCTCTATCCAGTGTTTGGCTTACAGCCGTGGTCCTGCTTTAAGGTGAATGCTTTCCACCTTAGGGCACTTTGTCTCTCCTTAGAAAGCCTTATCTCCTGTTAGGGCACCTCATCTCCTGTTAGGGCACCTTAATTGTTAGGGCACCTTATCACATCTTAGGGCACTTATCTCATGTTAGGGCACCATAACTGTTAGGGCACCTTATCTCCTGTTAAGGCGCCTTATCACATCTTAAGGCGCCTTATCTCCTATTAAGACACCTTATCACATCCTAAGATGCTTTGTCTCTCCTTAGGATGTCTTGTCACTTTACCGCACTTGGTCCTGTTAACTCACATTAAATGGCCCAAGGCACCCTAATGCTGGCACGCCCCCTACACTCCTACTGCCTTATATGGCTTCAGGCACCTTAATGCTGCCTTTACTGCCAGTGACCTTACTGCGGTTTAGTAAACATACCCCTTAGTTTTCCCACATATAATTTGTAAAATGGCTCCTCCCTCCATACATTGCTCCTCCCTCCACGTTTGACAGAACCTTTTATAAAATGCTGTTGGAATTGCACACATCTCAGCCTCAGTGTCTCAAATCTGATCTCACTGTGCTATGTAAATTAGACCTTATAACTTAACAAAATCAGAAATGTTCAATAGCCACCACAGGTCAAACATAAGATTCAGAAAGCTCTAAAATAAGAAAAGTTAAAATAGTCAGTTCTCAGCTTCATAGTTGCAGTGGCAGAGCATCTACGTATATGACCTTTACTTAAATGCTTGAGAAAGGTAAACAAATTTCACTTTCAGAAGATGAGCAAACCCAGATGAACCAAAAGTGGTAATAAATTCCTACTCCTTTATCCTTTGCATGGTTCAATATACCTTGATCTTGTGATTGGGATATTCTTCAAGGTTGGTAAAAGGAAATTGCTGTCATCAAGTAAAGATAAGTCAACACCGTCATTATTTTAAATTAGTCTAATGGTTATGCCAAAAACAAGGGAAGTCAGGTTTAAAATTCACTACTGCCTCTTATAATCTTGAGTAAATCATTTAACTGTCCTTTGTCTCAGGTACAAACTTATATTCTAAACCCTCTGGGGACATGAAAATAACTCCCATAACTGGCTGAACGTCTACGAAAGGCATGAGCTACATCCAATCTTCAGAAATGCCTCTGCAAATAGCAAATAACTTAAGTATATATAGGTTGTATAGACATAAGTTTAACTGCATATTAACAGTCAGGCAATTTTGTGACAGGCTAGTTCTGCCATAAAGAGCACTACTTTACTTGTGACAATGCCTTTGAAAATTAATCTTGCAATATCAAGTAGTCACAGCACAGTAATACACACATAGGGACCAATTTTACAACAAGGCACCTATATGAAACATTCAAGAAGGCCCATGTTTTATGAAAGCACAGAGTATCCTACATGTGTTTATAAAATAAGCTTGTGCAATGACTCCCAGTAGTGCAGAAATGCTCTTGCATAAATTTACACCTGGTCTGAGGTGTACATGTGCACGTGTACCCGACACATATACACATGTGATTTATAAAATAGTGATGTGTATTACAACTGTGTTCCAGCTATGCTTCCAGGAATACCTAGGCATGGATCATGTAAAAGCAAGTGCTCTCTTGCGGCATGCCTACGTTTTACAGTTGCATGCCCATACACAGTTTTAAAAGCATCTGTTTCTGCTTGTAAAACATGGTATACATATGGAGAAAGCTTTACAAAATTGTCTTTCTGTTGTACAATGCTTTATTTAGCAGCTAGTGGTACTTCAGTTCCGGAGGTCCGTATGATCTCTCTGCAGTTTGGTTTTATTTGGTACCAAATAAAATGAACCGGCAGAGAGATCATTCGGACCTCTGGAACTGAAGTGTGCCCATAGCTTTCTGTTTCATTACAAGATCAAAGACTTATCAGCCCCCCCCCCCCCTCGTAGTAATGCAAATAGTGCTGGGGATCAAGTCACAGCATTTTTCCAGAGGGAGTTTCCAAGACAGGAGAAAGCAGAAATCACTGCTGCTCCGATCATCTTTTCTGTGTGGAAATGAAGCATCTGTGGGTAAGTGAACATTGTTTTGCTGGCAAATTTGTTGCAAATCACAGATATACAATCTAAATTCTAATCATCTTGTCCATCCTTAGGTATGCAGGTCTCTGATACCACTATGTTCCCAGACTGACAGTTATCTTCTCCATCTGCCGTGGTTTCCCCCCTCCCTGCCACGCTGACTCATACCTGGCACTCCTTCCAGCTTCCCTCTCTGACTTCCCTTACCTGACAGTAGCTCTAGCTGGAAGACCACTTGTCTATCAGATCCCCTCCCCTCATTTTGGCTCATGGAGCCTTCATTAGCCCTTCTCCATGCTATTCACAGCCTTACATCAGGTGTCTTTCCTTCACCATGGAAGTCGACCCTTCTTCGTCTGCTCCTTAAAAAGCCATCTTTTGATAAGACTCACCCAGAAAATTACAGACCGGTCTCAAACTTTCTCTTCCTCTCTAAAATACTTGAAAGTTTTTTTACCAACTTAGTGATCATCTAGATCACTAAGTGCCCTTCACCCTCAGCAATCCGGTTTCCATCCTGCTCATTTCGCTGAAATTAACCTGACATCCCTTCTTAGTGAAATCCACAGTTCTCAGGACCAAAGGAATATCTCCTTAGTAGTCTCATTGGATCACTAATAGGCTTTTGACCTTGTTAACCACTCTATTCTTCTCTCTCGTCTGGTCAGTGTGGGCTTGTGTGGAACAGTGCTACAGTGCTACAGTGGTTACATTCATTCCTCTCTGATAATTTCTTCTCAGTATTATTGGGTTCTGACTCTTGTTCCCCCTGCTCCCTCACCACTGCTGTTCCTCAGGGTTCTGTTTTGGTACCCCTGCTCTTTAATGTCTTCATCACACTACTTGCTACTATTGTATAGGAATGTGGCATCTTCACTTACTACTCGTATTATGCTGATGATATTCTCCTTGTTCTTCACACTGATTCTCTTTTGCTGGATCTGTCCCCCATCAACTCATGTCTTTCCCTCATCGTATCATGGTTGCAGCCAATATGCTCAAATTCAATGTCTCCAAAACCTCCGTTATCTGGCTAACTGGATACACCTACCTCTGCTCCTCTGTTAAAGGGCATCACAATTTCTCTTGTTACTAAGCTTCGATATCTTGGGGTTACTCTGGACTCTCAACTTTCTTTCCATGATCACATTAGTGAAGTAGTTAAGAGCTCCTTCCTGGCTCTATGACGGATATGGTCTATGCACTCCTTTCTTTCCCCTGCAACCCTCACTGTCTTGATTCTTACATTGGTCATATCATGTCTTGACTACTACAACATTGTTCTTGCCGGCCTGCCTAATTATTAGATTATAAGATTAAAAAATATCCAAAACACGTGATTTGTTTACTTGCTCATGCCTCTAAGTTTGACCATGTGATCCCACTTTTATACTGTTTTCATTGGCTTCCCATTCAGTTTCATGTTCAATTTAAGATTCTTATTCTAATCCACAAAGTTGTCCATACTGGTACTTCTGCCTATCTCTGATCCTTGATCATTCCATATGCACCCACCCATGTGCTGCGTTCTATACACATTGATCGTCTTTGTCTTCCCTCCGTCTCACAGGCCTAGTACAAGTCCACAAGGCATTCAGCCTTTTATTTCTTGGCCCCTCGGTTATGGAATAGTTTATCTTCTGAAATATGTCTTGAATCTTCGGTCAAGAAATTCAGATCCACTGTAAAAACGTATCTGTTTCTTGACGTGTTTGATAATCCCACTGGTTAATTTGGTTTGGCAACCTTCTGCTATCTTATGCGCTGTGTAACCTTTACCCCCTGCCTCCTCTATAATCCTTTCCCTTCTTCCTCTCTCCTCCTTCTTCCCTGCTAAGACTTCTTACCTACTATGAATAAGAATGCTGCTTTTCTATCTGGATACTGGAGCTCACTACCCTAGGCACATCCTTAATTTACGGTTAGTTACCCCAATTAAGAGGGAGAATAAAATTGGATACCACAGGATCTGGTGAGAAAGGTAGAGATGTTGGGACCACTTGGCTATTGTAATCATAGCATGATCAAATTTGATTTAATAAATTGAGGTAGGGCAGCAAGAAAATCTACTGCCCTAGCATTTAACTTTCTAAAAGAAAAGTATGATAAAATATGAAAAAAATGGTTAGAAAAAAATAAAAAGAATATCTATGAAGGTTAAGAATTTACCTCAGGTCTTGACATGTTTAAAAATATAATTTTGGAAGCCCAGACCAGTTGTATTCCCTGGTAGAATGAAGGCCAAACAAGTGCCAGCATGGTTTAAAGGTGAGAAGAGAGGCTGTCATAGCCAAAAAGCATATTTAAAAAATGGAAATAAAGGAAAAGAGGAAGCAGCATAAAAGGGACACCTGTGAACTAGTTCAAGCAGGACATTAGCACCAAATGGAATTCCACCTATGGCATGTCGGAAAGGTAAGGGGAGCAACGTGTGGCCCTGCATCACATGACATCCAAGGCCTAGATCAGCATCGACAGGCCCCTGGGTCATCAGGACTGGGCAAATATCACACAGGTAATGGAAGTCCTAAGACTCTTTAAGGATGCCATGGAGAAATTGACTTCCACAGGTGCTACCTTGAGCCTTCGCATTCTGGTAGTGGATATTTTACAGGCCAAATCAAAGGGTTTTCAGCAGCAGCAGGGATTTATTTATTTATTTAAAAATATTTATATTTCATTCGAAGTATCCTAGGTGGATTACAATATAACATACACTATAAATTAAATAAAATCAAATAACAGCAAAGACATCAGACAATAACATACCAGGAAATACACAACACACAACAAGGAAATAGCAAGAAATAAACAACTTATTTTTTCAAGCAAATAAGCCTGCTTAGACAGCAGAGGCTTTGGAGATGGTGGATTTCTTGAAGGGTCAGGTGGGAAGAAGTTTGAAACACCTAATAAAAGATGATGCTTATATGCTAGCTGGTCTCTGAGACCTGTGGATGAAGGAAATTTTGCTCTACTGTACATTGCAGCTTACTGACTTACTGGAAGGAGAAACTGACTGAGGAGGAAGAAAGGGAGTGCTGGAGGATTGGTCAGTGATTGTGGTGATACAGTAGGAGAAATGCCATGTACACTGGCAAGCAGCATTGCTAGCATGAGTCCCACCCTGACACCTACCACTTTCCCCCCTTGTCTTTACATGCCCTTGGCTCATGAGACCCAGCCAGGTGATTGAAGTCCTAACTACATTGCTAAGCCACTGAGATCAGCCTGCCACAAATTTTATTTGACAGGTTTTTTATACTGTTTTAGTTAAAGCAGGTTACATTGTAACTTAAACTTGGTAATGTATATTAAACAGGGACAATGATAATGGATTTTTCTGAGGTAATGGAGGGTTAAGTGATTTGCCCAAGGCCACAAAGAGTGCTAGTGGGAATTGAACTCTGGTCTCCTGGTTCACAAGCCAGCACTCTAACCATTATGCTACTCCTCCACACTTGAATGTTCTTTAGTAGCAGGTTAAATCTCAGAGCCCCTTGAGGCATGCATGCAGATCTCTTGGCATATTGAGTACACAAGTTGGCAGTTTGGCCATACCTAAACTAGGGTTGTACGACATACTCTGTCCTGACCTCCAACCAGTGTGCCCAGTGAATGTAAATTATCCATAGCAGGAGAAATTGCAGCTGCTCATCATTCACAAATAGTACTGGACTTGGCGGGAGAGCTAATATTTCCAGAGACAAGTCTCCCCCTGCTTGGTTTCCCTTTATTATCATGCGACTGCAAGGAGGAAGGAGTGTAGAGCTATAATGAACCTCAGTTGCCTTCATTTTCTGCCTTCAGTGTTTCTACTAGCTATGTTTCATATGCAGCTAGGTGTGATGACTCTTGTATGCTCATATCACCTCTCTTTATAAAATATCATTTGCTGCCTAGCCCATCATACAGGAAAACAAGGAGATCCAAAAATGTCTTAAACCCTGAAAGGCCATTCAGTTTTTTACTAGTAAATAAAACTGGAAAATCACTGGAGGGCGAATCACTTAACCCTTACTGGGGAGGATGGGAAAGAAGCCTCAGAACTAAAGCTGTCAGCTGGTTCACAGCAGCTTTTAAACTGCTAGACACAGCTCATCATTTTATGCATTTATATCCCCCATAAGGTTTATTAAATTACCACCTATATGTATATGTAGCTAATTTAAGCATCAATCCATACCATTATTGAAACAGGCTACATGTCTCTTACTTTGGTTCACAGCCCTGAAATGAGAATGCAGTCTAGAATTTCTCTTTTGTAGTCAGAAGGCAGAGGACTGTAACAGAAATCTCCCTGAGAGTGTAACACCTCAGGAACGCTGCCAGAAACTGTGTCAAACATAGTGACACTGCTGACTGGCTGATGGTTGCCGTGGCAGCGAGCATGGTCTGAAAGCTGCTGTGGCCTGGAATGCGAGGGCAGTTGTAATCTTAATGTGAACATGGATGGGATTGCC
This sequence comes from Ichthyophis bannanicus, assembly GCA_033557465.1. Lineage (NCBI taxonomy): Eukaryota > Metazoa > Chordata > Amphibia > Gymnophiona > Ichthyophiidae > Ichthyophis > Ichthyophis bannanicus. The sequence goes on from CM066033.1 coordinate 412,280,241, forward strand.
TCTCTGTGCAGCGGCACTGAGGTCTTGCTTCAGCTTCTGACACAGCTAGTGTATGGGGGCTTTGTCAAACCTGAACTGCATCAGGCATTGGTCATCCATGAGCACCATGTATTGGGCCCTTGCCCAATACACACTCCGATTGAGGTGCCATCTCTGCACCCTCTTTCGCTCTCTGTTCAGCTCCTCCTTTATTGTAGCAGCAGATAAGCATGCAATAAATAAAACCAGGAGTCGTTTCAAGGATCCAAGCCAGTTTAATGTGCACATGGCTCAAGCAATAAGCAATTTCAAAATGGCTGAGCAATGGTTTCTAGCAAAACAACAGCTTTTATAGCTTTCTTGTCCATTCTAAGCATAGGCAAACTTTTCATTGGTCCCAGTACCCCTCTCACCCATCTATTGGTCCCGGTACTGATATGGCTACCCAATCGGGACCCTGGTCTGGGCTCAGCACCTGGTTGCCCCCCTTCTAGTCCCAATTACAATGGTCAGTGTCTCTAACTTGTTACATCTCTCCTCCAAAGTCGCTTAGCTTGTTAAAACATATGGGAAGCAGGGCACTGTAACCTTGCTTTTTGCAGAGTTAATTAATTCCATAGAAGCATAGCACACCTTATCAGTACCAATTAAACTTGTTTTTCTATATTTTCTAAGTTTCGTTTCTGCTTAGCTATGTTCAGTTAAACTGAGTTAAGTTTCAATTCTATGGTGTCATCATTCAGGGGGGTTTTCATTCCTCTGGGCCTAACTACAGGCTTCAGTTACAGGTCAAGCTGCTTAGGCCTGTCTGCTTAGTTCAATTAGCATGGATCATAGGCCGTCGCCTACCACATTCCCCCCTTTGATTATTCTCACCCGCATGTTAATAAGGTGTGAGAATCAAATCACATAATACTAGGTAAAGGTATCGCTCTGTGGTATAGGGTAGTAAGTTCACATAGCTAATATCTTTGTAGCTGCCTTATGCTCTACAGTGTTATTAATAACTGAAGTTATCATTCGCAAGCAAAGTGGCAAGAAACAAGGGAGCAACAGGCAGATAGTCAAAGTCCATAGTTTGGCAAGAGTGGGAAAAAGAACTAAAGGATTAGAAGGTTCAGTTGCATCTTTGTTGTGCTGTCGTAAAGCTTCTGATTTAGACAGACCAGCTGTCCATCCTTCATAGTAGATTGTGGACCAGTCCAAACAAAACACAAACTGTCAACAATGGGGTGGGCCAATACCCACTCACTAGTAGTATTATGTAAATCAGTCTGATTGTATAGGATAGAATAGTTCAGTTCTTGCGTCTCCCAGGGCCACTGATCTCCCATCTTAGTTCCTCCACAATAGAAACAGTCAGAAGTGTGGAGACTAGATGCTATTGCTCCAGCAAGTTCAAGAAACAAGTTCTGGTGGTGGTATGAGGAATTGCAACGGTGGCTTGCATAGCCTTGTAGAAAGTCAAGATCTAGAACAACTTTTGGATTGGAGAGTATACCAATGCAAGTATAGAAAGAATGATAAAACAAGGTCTGAGTGACCTTCGGTCCAGTTCATGTTGTACTTATACAGGCTGCCCAGGGAGATAAGGCAAAAGTCATTTCAAAGCACTCCAAAACTGTTGCCAGAATAAAGCAATAATAATAATAATTCATAATGGGCATAGTCTCTGGAAAATTGGAGGAACTGTCGGATTTCACAAAGGTAGAGTTGATTGTAGATCCTCAAGCTTCTGCCGTACGTAGACCTACCAACTTTTTGGCAGGAGTAGGGCTGTAGATTCCAAAGTATCACTGTCCTCTGGGATGTCTCAATTTCTTAAAATATCATAGCATAGTCTCTTAGGCTATTATTGCTTCTTTAGAGCAGTTCATTCTTTAGGAGATCAAAACAGTCTTTTTCAGAGTATTTAAACACAGTCTCTTAGAAGATTCAATTTCTTAACACAACACAGTCTCTTTCTGATGATTGCAGTTTTTTTTTCTCCAGATGCGAGGCTTACCTTCAGATAAACAAACAGTCTTGAAACAGTGCAGTTTCTGAGGGACCAATAAGTCTTAGGTCCGTGGTTGTTGTCGTAGGGTGAAGTGCAATGGAGTCTCAGGATGCTGTACAGTAGTCCAGTGATCAGGTTCAAGAGCAGCTGCTGGCTTCACTTGATTATGGTGGATCCAAGGTTCAAATTCTGCGACTTTTACTGCAGTTGGAGTTGACAAGATGACAACATAGGGTCCCCTCCAAAGCAGGGCTAACAGTATCTTTCTCCACTCTTTGATCCACACAGAGACTCCAGGCTTGAAAGGATGCAGGGGTGCAGGCAAATTGATGAGTAATCGATTTTGTACTCAGGTATGAAGACTTCTGCAAAACAGAACTTAAAACCAATAGTTCATGTCTAATAATTTCAGATCCTATCTGTCTCATATCTCCTTTTATTTCCTATACAATAGGCAGGGGTTGCCCATACAGAATCTCAAAAAGGGGAAACTCCTAAAGACTTAGCAGGGGCTAAGTATATCCTAGGAAGGGCTATGGGAAGAACCTGGGGCCACTTCAGGTAAACCTCTTGGCAAAGTTTGGACAACTGAGATTTCAGGGTTCTATTCATACATTCTACTTTTCCTAAATTCTGAGATCTATAGGCAGTATGTATCTGTTAATATCAATATCTTGGGGCTATACTTAATGGACTTGCTTCCTAAGGTTATCCACCCTCATTCTTTGTACAGGGCCCCATATGCATGCAAGGTTGTAAGGGCATATTTGGAATCTGGGTACACATTTAGACAGGGCTCTTTTCCTATTGTTAGTGCTCTGGTGAGGACTATCAGTTCAGCTTTCTGTGGTGAAGTTTCTAGGGCCAGGGCTGAGGACTCAACTACCAAATCAGGGGTCACCACTGCATATCTAGCACAACAATGTCCATTGATGATGAAACTGCCTTCAGCCACAAAGAAAGTCTGTTCAGGGTTCTCCAGAGGGACATCAGTCAAATCCAGGCGGCTTGAGAATACAGTGTCCATAATTTCTAAACAGTCATGATCAGGGGGTCAAGACCAATTGGTAACAACATAACAGGATTCAAAACTTGACTGACCCTTCAGTTGTATCTGGGGTTTTCACACAACATACTCTAATACTTCAACATTCATAGATTTGTTAGCTAGTAATTTCCTTTGTATTTCATATTGGTTAGAACAGAGTGTGGTACAGTAACTTGAAGATTCTGTCTCAAAGGGATTTTTCTTTTAGTTTTTGCTTACTAGGAAGGCTGTAGCTGTAACAGCTTCTCAAATAAGGTCCAAGAGATTGAGTCAACACTCCTAGAACATTTCCTTGCGACTCATGAACATAGAGACTGTAAGGTTTTCTGGACATCTGGTAGACCCAGAGCTGGTGATAACATCAGAGCGGTTTTCAAAGATCAAAAGACTGCATTCCTATTCAAGTCCCCATTCCAATGGAGACTTTTTCATTCCTTTGGTAGCTTGATACAATGTGATACAATGGTTTTGCTAGCAGCGCAAAATTGGGGATCCATATACAACAGTACCCTGTGGCACCCAAGAAGGCTCTCACTTGCCTCCTGGTGGTTGGAGTAGGAATACTGCATACAGCTGCTTTGCGTTCTGGTAAGGGTTCCAGGCGTCGAATTCCGCTGGACAACTGGAATCCTAGGTATTTAACTTGTTTGACATAATTATGCTTTGGCTCTTGAGACTTTGTATCCAGCCTCATTAAAAAGGTGCAAGAGTTCACTGGTGGCTTGTGGACATTCACTTTCTGAGTTGGTGGCTATAAGCAAGTTGTCCACATATTGCAGTAGAATTCTTTCTCCTGGAATTACTGGATAACTTGTCAAATCTTTTTTCTGAGTAAGGCGAGTTCTTGAATTCTTGAGGTAATCTTGTCTAGGCGAGTTGGCCCTACCTCCTTGTAGTGGGGTCTTGGGCTAAGCGTATACAGAAAAAGGCATCTTTTTAAGTTCAGAATGATGAAATGTATAGCTTCAGCAGAGATCAGTTCCAAGAGAATATAAGGATTTTGGTACCACTGGTTGTATAGTTTCAGCTGCATCATTCATTCTTTCTTAGATCCTGCACTGGGCGGTAATCACCTGTCCCAGGCTTCTTGACTGGCTTGAGGGTGACAATGACAGGGGCTATGTTCTTCGCTAGGCCAGGTGGATTATCTTCTGCCCATCCTCCAGGTGGGGCTATGAGGTTGGTAAGTGTACAGCTTGTTGCTTTGGATGCAGGTGAATAGAACCGCCATTCTTCTTCTTGGGGGACAGTTAACACCATCAGGCCAGCAGATTTTGAGTTTCATTTTTTTTCCCCTTCAACAAAGGATATCTTTGCTTGAAGCTTTGCAAGCAGGTCTCGGCTCCAAAAATGGAATAGGGCATTCAGGCATATACAGGAACTGGTACATTATTATTATTATATATTTTTTTTTTCTAGTTCACACATGCGGTTCTGCAGAAAAGGCTTTGTGGCCTTAGTCCCAGTAGCTCTTATAATGGTGGTGCATCTAGAAAAACACAGGGGCTACTGGCTTTAGTATTCTGCTCCTGTATCCCCCATAAAAGTCCATATATTGGTCCCCTATTTTTCAGACTGACTCCTGGGGACCCAGGGAAACTGGAGAGTCCGGTCTGGCCTAGTCTTCATCCATGCTGTAGCCCTCTTCGGCTGCCACTCACGCTATAGCTACTTCACTCTCATGCTGAAACACTGTGCTTGGTTTATTGTTTTATGACTTTGCAATCAAGTACTCCCTCCTCCCCTCCTGGGGAGGAGTCAAGATACGGGCATTCACTTCTCTAATGTCCTTCTTTTTCTATAATGGGCGCACTCACACCCAGTTTTCACGTCCGCTGCTCCTTCGATTAGGAATACCTCCTCCACATCATTCAAATAAATATCAGCAAAAAGATCTGTTCTCTTTTTCCATCTTACAATTCTTACATTCTCTGTCCTTCTTCAACAATCCACATGCTTTTCTGATAAACTTTCATTTAACTATTATGCCCGCAAATTCATCCAGTTCTCTGCAATTTCCGTTCATTAGTTCAATCAAGTCCTAAAACTTCTCAGTGTATAATGCAGTTTTTTCTGTTCTAAACACGTCTGGTCAGCTGATTTTCACTTCTGGTTTCACTGCTGCGGAGGTGGCTGGCAAACTAGGGAATCTACAGGGTGGATTTCCCCCCCCCCCCTTCTCCTGGGTTTTGTTTCTCCTAGCAACGCTCTATCCAGGAGGTTGTTTTTTTTTTTTTAAATGATCTACTTCTCTGCTGTGGGCACATTAGTTCACGCCCACCGGGGGGGTGACATCATCGGTGGACTGGGCTCCATCCCCCCCTTAAGCACTCTGATCAGAACTACTTACAGAGAGAGAGAGAGAGAGAGAGACAGGATATCTAGAGATTCTGGGGCAAAATATAGTGAACTAAGGAAATATAACTAGCAGAAGTCACTCCCTTTCACATAGCATTCCTGATTGGGACAGAGACATTTCATAGTCTTCAGTAAATCCCTTACTGAAATTCTTGATCATACTTGAAAAGACACTTATTATTTCTGTAAACAAAGGGCATAACATAAGAACATAAGATATGCCATACTGGGTCAGACCAAGGTCCATCAAGCCCAGTATTCTGTTTCCAACAGTGGCCAATCTAGGTCATACGTACCTAGCAGTTTCCCCAAGGGACACAGGTTCCACAATGCTTGTATTGGTTCAAGCATTGATATCCTGGGTCCCTTCTTAATAATGGTTTATGGACCTTTCCTCCAGGAACTTGTCCAAACCTTTTTTAAACCCAGCTACACTAACAGCCTTTACTACATCCTCCGGTAACAAATTCCAGAGTTTGATTACACGTTGAGTGAAAAAATATTTTCTTTTATTAGTCTTAAATAGTTTACCCTGTAGCTTCATTGCATGTCCCCTAGTCTTTCTATATTCTGATAAGGTAAACAATCGATCTACGTTTACCCGTTCCACTTCGTTCATTAATTTATAGACTTCTATCATATCTTCCCTCAGCCGTCTCTTTTCCAGGTTAAAGAGCCCCAACCTTTTTAGCCTTTCTTCATAGGAGTAGCCTTCCATCCCCTTTACCATTTTGGTGGCTCTTCTCTGAACCTTTTCTAAAATTGCTATATCCTTTTTAAGATATGGCGACCAGAATTGCACACAATATTCAAGGTGCGGTCTCACCATGGAACGATATAGAGGCATTATAATATCTTTTGTTTTATTTTCCATTCCTTTCCTTATCATACCTAGCATTCTATTTGCTCTCTTGGCCGCCGCTGCACACTGGGCCGAGGGTTTTAACATGGTATCCACAAGGACGCCTAAATCTTTTTCTTGGGTGGTGGTTCCTAATGTGGAACCTTGCATCGTGTAACCATAGTTTGGGTTGTTCTTCCCTAGGTGCATAACCTTGCACTTCTCCACATTAAATTTCATCTGCCATTTTGATGCCCAGTCTTCCAATTTATCAAGATCCTCTTGCAATTTTCCACAATCCTCCTGGGTTTTAACAACTTTAAATAGTTTTGTGTCATCAGCAAATTTGATAACCTCACTCGTTATTCCACTTTCCAGGTCATTTATGAATATGTCAAAAAGCAGCGGACCCAGCACAGATCCCTGGGGTACACCACTATTCACCTTTCTCCATTGGGAAAATTGGCCATTTAGCCCTACCCTCTGCTTTCTATCTTTTAACCAGTTCCTGATCCACAGTAGTACACTGCCTCCTATCCCATGACTCTTTAGTTTTGCCAAAAGTCTCTCATGAGGGACCTTGTCAAAGGCTTTCTGAAAGTCCAGATACACAATATCAACCGACTCACCTTTGTCCACCTGTTTATTCACTCCTTCAAAAAAACATAACAGATTAGTAAGACAAGATCTTCCTTGTCTAAAGCCATGTTGGCTGTCTCCCATTAGGTCATGACTATCTATATGCTGAGTAATTTTATTCTTTATGATGGTTTCTACCATTTTTCCCGGTACTGATGTCAGGCTCACCGGTCTGTAGTTTCCCGGATCACCCCTCGAACCCTTTTTAAAAATTGGTGTTACATTGGCCATCCTCCAATCCTCAGGTATTAGAGATGATTTTAATGATAGTTCACAGATTACTGATAGCAGGTCTGCAATCTCAAATTTCAGTTCTTTCAACACCCTTGGATGTATACCATCCGGCCCAGGTGATTTGCTACTCTTCAGTTTATCTAATAGTTGTAAGACATCTTCCCGATGTATCGATATTTCCTTCAATTCTTCCACACCTTTAAATACCACTTCAGTCGTGGGTAACATCCCTACATCTTCCTCAGTAAAGACCGAAGCAAAGAATTCATTCAGTCTCTCCGCTATCGCCTTGTCGCCTCTTAGTGCTCCTTTAACCCCTTTATCATCTAATGGACCAACTGACTCTCTCACGGGTTTTTTGCTACGAATGTACTTGAAAAGGTCTTTATTTCGCGTTTTTGCTTCCGCAGCAAGCTTCTTCTCAAATTCTCTCTTTGCCTGCCTTATCAATGCCTTGCATTTGACTTGCCAGTGCTTGTGCTGTTTCCAGGTTTCATCATTTGGCTCTTTTTTCCATTTCTTGAAAGATGCTTTTTTGGCAACAACAGCCTCTCTGACCTCAGCTTTAAACCATGCTGGCAATTTTTTGGACTTCCTTCCACTTTTCTTAAAGCGTGGAATACAGCTGGTCTGGGCTTCCAAGATAGTATTTTTCAACAACACCCAAGCTTGATGTACGTCTTTAACCTTTGCAACTGCTCCTTTTAGTTTTTTCTTAACTGTTTTCCTCATTCTATCATAGTCTCCCTTTCGAAAGTTAAAGGGTAGTACTGTGGATTTCCTTACTATCCCTCCTCCACTAATTAAATCAAAGGCGATCATGCTATGATCACTATTGCCAAGTGGCCCCAACACCCTTATCTCTTGCACTACATCTGGTGTTCCACTAAGGACTAGGTCTAATATTGCTTCCCCTCTGGTCGGTTCATGAACCAGCTGCTCCAAGAAGCAGTCATTTATTTCATCTAGGAACTTTATCTCCCTAGCATGTCCTGTTGTGACACTGACCCAGTCGATGCCGGGGTAATTGAAATCACCCATTATTATTACTGCACTGTAACTTTTGCTAGCTTCCTTGATTTCTTTGAGCATTTCATCATCCATTTGTTCATTCTGCCCAGGCGGACGATAGTACACCCCCACTGCCATCGCCTTCCCCTTTTTACATGGAATTTCAATCCATAGAGATTCTACAGCAAATTTTGTTTCTTGCAAAACTTTAATCCTTTCTGACTCAATGCCCTCTCTAACATAGAGCGCAACCCCTCCACCAATTTGATCAGCTCTATCATTTCGATATAGTTTGTAGCCAGGTATCACAGTGTCCCACTGGTTGTCCTCCTTCCACCATGTCTCTGATATTCCAATCATATCTAACCTCTCGTTTAGTGCAGGAAACACTTAGATTGAGCACATACATCCATTATGCTTATTGCAACTTATTCCAAACAGGAACAATTTAGATACAGTTAGAATAAAAATAACTATCTGCCAGCCGTAATCAGCATGTCTCTGCAAAAGAAATTATTACTTTTTTTTAGTTCAGAAAGCAAATATTCAAAAGACATTCCGGATATTTTTCATAAAGTACAGCACACCTTTCCCTTTTTTCAAATACAGAAAAACAGATTAATTTATCTTAAAAGCCAATATTGTAAAGGTCAGTGTAGCTAACTGATTTGTTCATTAGTAACTAGTACAGAGTTTCAAAGATAAAATCCTAACACAATTGTCTTATTCACTCAGAATTTAAACCATTCATTCTCAGGTTGCAATCTGCCGTTAGTTTTTGAAACAACAGATTATAAATTCATCTCCTATCACACTTTGATTGAATGAATCCTTTTTTTTAAACAAGCAAGAGAGACTGCTCAATCGGGAACGGCTGTCTCATTCCCTAATAAGCTGTGTGAGCCACACCTCTCCGCTCACTGGAAATGAAATAATCACAGTTTCACACACACACACACAGAGACACAGACAGAGACATGCCGGCATTCGAATAAGAACTTAACCCTTTCCAGGCTAAGTCCCAAAAACTATCGGGACCCACAATCCTGACTAAACATTCTTATTAAATGATATATAAATGATATATATTACATAACCATAGCAGAACAGGTACAATTATCCTGAAATAAGCACAAACTAACAGCATTGAGATTTAAACCTGCACAGGTTTAGAAAGACGACACTGTACATTCTTTCCTTCAGACACGCCCCCTGTCAGCTTTCACACTGTCTGTGCTCTAGGAAAACAGAATGAGGGAGAGAAGTCCTTGATTTTAAAGTAGCGTTTTACGTCTTCTTTCTTCCTTTCTTAATACTATTTTCTTAACCGGTAAACTGTCACAAATTACCCAACAGAATAATCTCACATTTATAACAGAAGGGAAACTCGTGGTTTCAACAGAGAACAAAAAACAGATACACAGTAGGACGGACAATACACCAAACGCTTCCTCCGTTTCGCGACCTAGACGCAGTCACCCGGCTAGGAACTGCGCTAGTCCAGAGTCCACTCTCGCTTGGTCCGTGCTGCCAGACCTCTCATTCACACTGCATTCACACAGTCATGCTAGCAACGTATCTCAGAATGCATTCCTTTCTATCTATTCTGACTAGTCTTATCCAATTTCCCAATTACAAAAAGGATGGGGGTTTCACCCGGCGAATACCCATGCGGGGTTACTCGGCCCTTCCTTGAGAGGTGATCATGCTCTCTTACCAATTACCAATTTTCTCGAGATTACTAATTCCAAGTTCCTGTCTGTTCTGACTAGGCTGAATCATGATTCTCTATAACAGCTGTACCTCGCGAATACTCATGCAAGGATTTTCAAACAAAGACTTAAGTCTTACCAAACAAGAAGGACGATGGCTTCGCCTTGCGCATACTCATGCAAGGGTAATAGGACCGTCCTTGAGAGGGGATCAGTGCTCTCATTACCAAATTCCAAGTTCCAAGTTCTCGAGATTACAAGTTACAAATTCTTACCAAAGTTTCAAACTGCAGTTCTAACTCATCTGTCTAGACAGGTTTTCAAAACTATACTTACCAGATCTGGTTCCCAAGCTTCTGAGTTGGATCCTGGACTCCCCCGGGTCGGAGGTGTTGGCCAGCTGGATTCAGTGCCTGCCGAGGCCAGGCAGAACTCCCTCCGATTCAAGAGGATCGGTGGGCCCAGGGAAATTCCCCTGCGTCGGATTGGCATGGTTCCAACTGGACCAAACCTCAAGGCGAATTACGTGGATTTATTCACTTGAACACCATCCACCACTCGCACTTCCAGGCCAAACGCACCAAGAAATGTAGCAGCAGATAAGCATGCAATAAATAAAACCAGGAGTCGTTTCAAGGATCCAAGCCAGTTTAATGTGCACATGGCTCAAGCAATAAGCAATTTCAAAATGGCTGAGCAATGGTTTCTAGCAAAACAACAGCTTTTATAGCTTTCTTGTCCATTCTAAGCATAGGCAAACTTTTCATTGGTCCCAGTACCCCTCTCACCCATCTATTGGTCCCGGTACTGATATGGCTACCCAATCGGGACCCTGGTCTGGGCTCAGCACCTGGTTTCCCCCCTTCTAGTCCCAATTACAATGGTCAGTGTCTCTAACTTGTTACATCTCTCCTCCAAGGTCGCTTAGCTTGTTAAAACATATGGGAAGCAGGGCACTGTAACCTTGCTTTTTGCAGAGTTAATTAATTCCATAGAAGCATAGCACACCTTATCAGTACCAATTAAACTTGTTTTTCTATATTTTCTAAGTTTCGTTTCTGCTTAGCTATGTTCAGTTAAACTGAGTTAAGTTTCAATTCTATGGTGTCATCATTCAGGGGGGTTTTCATTCCTCTGGGCCTAACTACAGGCTTCAGTTACAGGTCAAGCTGCTTAGGCCTGTCTGCTTAGTTCAATTAGCATGGATCATAGGCCGTCGCCTACCACATTATAACCCCTGCAAACCACTGGTTCATGCTTTGCATTACAGCTACCATCCACCTACACCCGAGGTGACCACCATCTATACCCCTTCATACCCACCACCGGCACTCTGCTACGTCTGCCAACATGCAGTGCTCTATGCTGTGTGGGACACAAACAAAGACAGATATGGACACTCGCCCACAGTCATATAAACCCTGATACCTGCACCCACACTATCAGTCATGCACCTTCCTCAGCCCCTTCACACTTATACACACAGACACAAATGCACTCCCCTTGCAATAGCTGGAACACAGACAGGGGTGGGTAGTTGGACACAGGGGAGAAGGAGGTCCAGGAGAAGTAGTGCTGGGTAGTGGAGAGGGGCAGCTAGGGGCCTGTGGCCAAGTTGGGGGATGAGGGTTGTTGGGGAGCCTATCAGGAATGGGGCCACAGCGAGGGATGCATGGGGAGCGCAGTTGAGAAACAGGGGGCGGCACAAGATGGTATGCAGCAGACAGGGAGGACAGGCAGACTCTTCTATCTCAACTTTGCGCTCCTCCTAACACAGTTGCATTGGCGGTCAGCATGGACAAGAAAGTCCCATACTTGTTAGTGCTTTATCTCTGGTCTAAGCCAGGATGTCTGGCTGCCACACCCAACATATCCCAATCTCTATACGAAAAACACCTTGGACATCTGCACTCTTGCTCTGCCCTGGCTGCACCCCGGAATGCTCCCATACATGCCCTTGTTGGGATTTGTAGATTTGGGTGCTGTGTCCATAGGGACATTCAGATCTGCCAGGTTCTGTAATTGCCCTTTGTATGTCCATGCCATTTAGACATCAAAATCGCATATTTCGGTCACCTAACTCATGCCCATCTCTATTTAAATGCCCCCCTTTGGCTTTAATTTTTCTATCTATACTGCTAACATTCAGATTTTTATACTATTCAAAAAAGATGTTGCAGAAGTGCAGAGTCAAATAGTAGATTGTTTAACTGCTTTGAAAAAACATGCTTCAACATAGCACCCTACGGTTACATCTTTTTAAAACTGAGATCCTTTGAGTTAGTAGTTTCTCAAAACCATTGGACATGGCCTCATTATGAAACACGATGTGTGTATTCCTGTAAGATTGAAGGTGCACAGTCTGGAAATCATCTTTGACTCATCCCTTACTATAGAGGCCTAAGCTAGGGTATTGACTAAAGGCTTGCTACCAGTTGTGTCTGGTCCATAAGTTAAGGTCATTTTTAGAGTTGCAACATTTCAGAACCTTTATACAAACCCTTGTTTTATGTATTAATGGTCTTTACATTTGTCTACCACAACGCATGGTTACAACGCATTCAGACTAAGGTAACAGCATGAGGTAATCTAAGGGTCCGAGACACTTCCACACTGTGTGCATTTCATTGGCCCCCATGATGAGTATAATTATTTTTTAAATACTCTGTCTTTTTGAGTTTTATAGGGTAACAATCCAGAATATCTGGCAGCTAAATTAAGTATGTACCTGTGCAGACTTTGGTGATTGCAGGTTCTCATGTCTTTAATCAAATAACCAAATTGTGCTGCTCTTTTAGAGGCACTGTTCCCTTTTGAATAAGTTTCCAATAGATCTGAAACAGGAAAAAAGCTATTTACTCTTTAGGCAATACTTGAAAACATGACTTTTTGTCCAATTATCAACCAATTAGGTTGCAGCAGTGAGGGGATGGTGAAGAGTTTTATGGTTTCTATTTATTTGTTTTTACTTTTTGTTTTTATTGCATGGTTTTGATCTGAACTGTTCCTTTTGTATTTATGTGTTCTTTTAAGGGTGGAAGGGGAAGAGATTTTTAATTTAGCTCACAAGCGTTTCAGTGGTAGCTCAAGGCAAGTTGCATTTAGGTACAGTAGGTATTTTCCTCCTCTCTGAGGGCTTCCCATTTAAATTTATTATTGAGGCAATTGGGGTGGTGGAGGGGGGGGGGTATAAGTGACTTGCTGAAGATCGCAAGGAGTGACAGTGGATTCATGCCTGGCTTTCCTTGTTCTCAGCCTGCTGCTCTAACCATTAGTCAGTTGTCCTTGTATAGCTGATTGGTACTTAGCCATAGTACAGTGAGAATTCTGCTAGGGATCATAGTTACCATTTTTAACCCCAACAGCTCCAATGCATGAATAGAGAGGGACCACTCCTACCTGACCCACTAGATACTAGGGAAATCCTTGAGTGAGTCCTAGGGATGGTTGAGGGTGGGGAAGGAGAGGGTATGGAGTTGTGGGCAGGGGCGGCCCAAAGGAGGTGCGGGGCCATGTGTGGAGACTAGGTCCGGGGCCTCATTTGCATAAGGTGCCTCATTTGCATAGATATTTGCATAATGTTACCATACACTAACTTTTAGTAAACATGCCTCTTAATGAGTTTATGGATAAAGAAAGACTAAAAGATTTCTACATTACTATAATCCAGTACCAACCGCCAGGCACATTAGGAACTACTACAAACACTGCCCATTTAGAACCCATAGCAAACCCGCCGTATCATAACAGCACTACCAGGACTCACAAAGCACCATACCCTACCTATCAAAAGGCAACACTGCAAATATTAAATTAATGCATTTCAGAGAATAACAATACATGACCTACTGGGGAAAGAGAACAAGTGGCAATGTCAAATAGGAATTATATAAACAGAATACCTCAGCTCAGTTACACATGCAGAACATAGACCATCACCAAACAAGGAATCACAATTTAGAAACAAGAAGACAATAATTAAACTGGCAATCCCAAAAGCCAAACTTGGAATGTACAACACTGTAGAAATAAAACCAGAAATTAATTTCCTCTAGTACTAAACAAAGTGCAGACGTTAATGATGCACATTTCCAAGAGCTGACATATTCCAGTTAAAAAATTCAAAATAAAGAGATATTTTTCTACCTTTTGTGCAAAGGAGCAAATCCTGCGTCCTCAGAAGAGGGAATTTCAGCCCAGAAGGCCCTGTAGCTACAAAGATTGGATCACCATCAGTCTCCCTGAGGACCAGGTGATTGTCCTGTACAGGCTGAGCACAGGGGCCATAAGAGAGCTTTATGAGGAACTAAGACCTTACCTCAAGCCTCTTACAGCCCAGTCATGTGCCATAGCAGGGTTGACAAAGATCCTGAGTGCACTACATTTCTTTGCCTCTGGCTGCTTCCAAACATCTGTGGCTGCAGTTGGAGGAATGTCCAGGGCCACTTTTGGCAGATGCCTTCACCAAGTAATGTGAGCCATGCTCAGCTGGGTCAGGAACTACATTGTATTTCCTAATGAAAGGCAACAGTTGGTGACCCTCAAACAGCAATTTCAGAGAATTGCGGGCCTACCATGCGTGATCATTCCCTGAATGTGCAGGTAGTGTGCGATGCAAACATGCATATACTGGATGTAATGCCCAGGTTTGCTGGGCCAACCTACGATTCTTACATCCTGTATTACTTAGCACTCTTCCAACAATTTGAGGAGGGACATTATGGACACAGCTGGCTACCTGGTGAGTGACTTCTCATTATTTTACATTTGCCAGTAGTGTGGCATCTTAAAAGCTAATATGAGAATGGGGTCTAGAGTGGTGAAGGGAAAAATGAATCCCCCTTCAGGTACCTTTGTTACAGGTTGAATCCATCTTGTGCTAACGTCTATAGCTCCAGGCCTAAGAAAGAAAAAAAGCCTACTGACCCTTTCATCTTTTCATACTAAACCTGCAGAATTAGCAGTTTGGAACTACAGAATAAGCTAATATCCTGACCCAGAGCTGAGACAATGAGAACTACACAGCTAGTGACAAAACTGTTATCTGGGCCCCCTTGAATGAACAAAGGAAAAACACGAAGAACTTTATCTACAGGAACCAGGGTCAGCTCATAGCTACGAAGACTATGAAGAATGATTGAGACAGGATGTCACAAGAGAAGAAAAAGTGCCCATAGAAATGGGGGTACCCATGGACATACATGTTATGGCCTCAGATGAGCACGGTATTGTGGAAGCGTTCCTAATGAGCCATGAGTTGTTTATAATGCCAGTGGAACTCAAGGGCGACCTGCAAGCCATCGTGGACTCGGGGAGCTTAAGGACCCTTGTCAGTAGAGACACCAGGACCAGACATCAAATTAATTATGAGAACCTTGTGACTCTAAGTTGCGTCCATGGTGATCAGCGGGCCTATCCAATGTCTCAAGTGGAGCTAAAAACAGCCACCAGAACGGAGAACCTCAAACCAATGGTCATGCCCCACCTGGTCTATCCAGTGTTTTTAGGCCGGGACTTCCCTAAATTCATGGACTTCTTGGACTGGAGGAAAGGCAGCCTCAATGAAGTGACCAAGGAGGACTTCCCAGAACTTTTCCCCTTAGGAGACTCAAATTTGTTTGTTAGAAACCCCCTAGAGCCCCAAGTCCCGGAGGCAACGTCGGTGGGAAAGGGCTTGCCATAATGCAAATATAGGGATGGCTATGAATGAGAGCTCCATGGAGGAGTGGAGTACCCCAGAGGACACTATAGATGAGTCTTGGGGGAACCTAGCTCTGGAGGATGAGAACCACACACTGGGGTGGGCAGGTATAGGGAACCAGGGCTAGTTTAAAAAAGCCCAAAGGGAAGATAATACCTTTAAGAATGCCTGGGACCAAGTTGACGAGTTAGAAGGGACCCCAGTAGACATCCTGGACCCTTCCCCAAGGGCTTCTTCCTACTTTTTAGTATGACAGGCCCTCCTTTATAGGGTTACCCAGGGAACGATAGAGGGAGAAGAGCTGAAACAGTTAGTAGCTCCCCAAGCCTATTGCCACCAAATAATGGAGTTTGCTTATAGTCATCTCTTGGGAGGCACCTGGGGATCGACAAGACCCAAGAGAAGATCCTAGCTCAGTTTTTATTGGCCAGGGCTTTACAAGCAGGTGCAGCTCTTTTGCCAGTCCTACCCTACCTACCAACTTCACAGTCCAGTAAGGGTTAGACCTGCCCCCCTTGTGCCCATGCCCATTGTCAAGACCCATTTGAAGGGGCTGCGATGTATTTGGTGGGACTGTTTGAGCGTACTCCCCAGGAAAATAGATTCATCCTACCTCAATGACATCATAATCAACAGTCACAACTGGAGAACGCACTTGTCCCATCTACAGGCCATGATGATAAGTCTGAGGAAGGCTGGGCTGACAGTCAACCCACACAAATGATTCCTTGGAGGTAAAGAGGCCCAATATCTAGGATATATGGTGGAGAATGGACAATTAGGACTGCAAATCAAGAAGGAGGAGGCTTTTTCCCAAATACTGGTGCCTGCGAATAAGAAGCAAGTAGGAGCCTTTCTGGGTATGGTTGGATATTATCACCAGTTCATTCCACAGATGGCGGCAACTGCTGAACCCTTGACCGGGCTTCTCCAAAAGAAGACTCCGGACAAGGTCCTCTAGACTATTGAGTTGGAGGAGGTCTTTGGGAAGTTAAAGGTAGCTTTGAGCTCTAGACCGGTCCTGGTCAGTTCTGACTTCACAAGGCCCTTTATTGTCCAGACAGATGATTCAATGGCAGGTCTTGGCACCATCCTGGCCCAGGACTTGGAAGGTGAAGAACACCCGGTGGCATTTATTAGCTGGACGTTGCTGCTCTGGGAACAAAAGTATGCTACGATTGAGAAGGAGGTCCTGGTAATCAAATGGGCCCTAGAGACATTCCAATATTACCTACTGGGTCACCCCATCACGTTGGTTACCGACCATCAACTGCTCAACATAAGATCAATGATGTTTGGATTCTGTGCTGGGTCCTCGCCATCATTTCTTTATGAGGTCAAGCTGGCAGGCACAACTGAATGAGGACTTTCTGTCCCACTTGGGCACCCTGGTGTCACTGGATGCTTACTCTCAAAGGGTTGCACTGAGGGGGAGGGTATATGATGGGGAGTATGAGAAGCTCCCCAACCCTCGGACTGATATACCACCAGCTAGACTAAGGATATGTCCCTTTAAGCACCAGAAGCCAGGCCCCTTTAAGGAACCTGGCTTGAATATACCTGGGAAGGGTGTGGCCGGGGACAGTCCTTTTAACCAGAGAGGGAGAGAGAAGAGCCTGAGGTGTTCCAGAGTATGGCGTGACCACTTACCTCTAAGATGATGCTACGGGAAGGTAGGAGCCGGGATGTTTCCATGTTGGTCAGCAGGCTTGTGGTGCTACTGCTGTGAAGCCAATGAGGGCATCCTTCTGCCAGCCCCTCTAACCAGTGCAGCTGGAGAGGTCCTTGGAGGCAAAGAGGATGAGAAAGAGGCCACTGACACCCCCTGGAAGTTACAGAGGTGACAGCAGGGGACACTGTGACTACTGCAGCTGCATACCAGGCTGGGGAGCTGCCAGGCCAGCAGGCAGCACATGCCTCACTGCCCACTGGACACCTTCCCCACCCTCTCCCAGAATCCCAGGTTCCAGGGGAGGCCAGGGAGGGCCCTCTGCTGTGACATGTGGCCCCTCTGGGTGGTGCCCCTGATGGGGTTGCAGCAACCTCTGCAACAGTCAGCTCGCAGTCATTGATGGCTTGCCAGACCTCATGTTGTTGGCACATGGGGAGCAGTACCCATGAATGTGAGCTGACTGCCTCAGTGTATCTGCTATACCACAGACAATGGAGGAGCAGAGAGTTTCCAATGTCCAGTTGTCCAGGTACATGGAGCTGATGGAGGAGGAGATGCGGCATCTCTGCAATCACCTCCATGGTTGCTGAGCACAGTGGAACATGAAGGTAGAGGAGTCTCCCTGAGGATCCCCTGCAGCTTGGAGTTCCTCCAACTCCTTCAGCTTCCAGAGGCAGTATTGCTGTATCACAAGACAGCATGTCTAAGCATGCGGGTGTGGCCTAGTAGTAAAGAGCAACGGCCTAAAACCCAGGAGATCAGGGTTTTATTCCTTGTGGCCTTGCGCAAGTCAATTTACCCTCTATTGCCTTGGAAGAAAAGGCTTGCCATGTAGATATGAATATATTTTGTTTGTTTTTTTCATTATGATGTTTTGTTTGTATATTTATTTGAGCGCCAAGGTTGGCCTATATTTTTTATGTTCTGTGCCATATGATGTTTGCAATGGAATATATTATTTTCATTAAGACCACTGTCTTACTTCTGTGGGTTCCAATGTCTACAGGGGTTGGGTTTTCTCCACAACGGTTTGGCAGACACCTTTCCAGTATTCTCATACATACCACCAGTCAGCCAGTCAACATGCCTTTTAGTAGCTGCCTGCATTGTGATTATTTGCACACACTGTTGGGCAACCTTTGCCACAAAGATGTGCAGCAGTGGGAGAGACTGACACCTATCTCACCTGCCAGTCACATGCAGTGGTTGCTTTGACTTTTACTACCAGCCATGTGGGAACATGGGGGATCCCTTACCAATCTAGAAACATAGAAATATGATGACAGAAAAAGACCACATGGCCTATCTAGTCTGTCCTTTCATATCAACAACTACAACAGTCCCCTTTTTACCTTTAGAGATCCTCTGCGTTTGTCCCATGCTTTTTTGAATTCAGTTACTGTCCTCATCTCTACCACCTCCACTGGGAGACTATTCCATGGATCCACTACTCTTTCCATAAAGAAATATTTCCGCATATAACTCCTGAATCTATCTCCCTTCACCCTCATCCCATGTCCCCTCGTAGCAGAACTTGCTTTCAATTGAAAGAGGCTCTCTCCCTGAACATTTATGCCACGGAGGTATTTAAACATCTCAATCATATCACCTCTATCCCGCCTTTCCTCTAAGGTGTACATGTTAAGATCCTTCAGTCTGTCCTCATATGCTTTATAATGAAGACTACTAATCATTTTAGTAGCCACCCTCTGCACCGACTCCATCCTGTTTACGTCCTTTTGAAGGTGCGGTCTACAGAATTGCACACTATACTCCAAATGAGGTCGCACCAAAAACTTATACAGAGGCATTATCACCTCCTTTTTTCTGCTAGCCATTCCTCTCCGTATGCACCCAAGCATCCTTTTAGCTTTTGCCGTCGCCTTTTCTACCTGTTTAGCTACTTTAAGATCATCAGACACAACCACGCCTAGGTCCTGCTCTTCTTTAGTGGACAAAAGTACTTCATCCCATATACTATATTGCTCCCTTGGATTGCTGCAGCCCAAATGCATGACCTTACATTAAACATTAAATCCCAGCTGCCAAATTCTAGACCATTCTTCAAGCTTAGCTAGATCCCTCCTTATGTTATCTACACCTTCCTGGGTGTCTACGTTATTGCAGATTTTGGTATCATCCGCAAAGAGGCAAACCTTACCGGACAGCCCTTCCGCTATATCACTAACAAAGATGTTAAAAAGAATCGGACCAAGGATAGATCCCTGGGGCACACCACTGGTAACATCCTTCTCCTCAGAGTGAGCTCCATTTACTTGTACTCTTTGTCACCTCCCACCCAACCAATTTCTAACCCAAGCAGTAACTTTAGGGTCCATCCCTAGGGTGCTCAGTTTGTTTATAAGTCGCCTGGGAGGAACAGTGTCAAAGGCTTTACTGAAATCTAAATACACCACATCTAGGGCTCTCCCTCGGTTCAACTCCCTGGTCACCCAGTCAAAGAAATCAATCAGATTTGTCAGACAAGACCTGTCTCTGGTGAATCCATGCTGCCTCGGATCCTGTAATCCGCTGGACTCCAGAAACCTCACTATTTTCTCTTTCAGCAGCGTTTCCAATAATTTACTCACCACCGATGTTAAACTAACCGGCCTGTAGTTTTCAACCACATCCTTACTTCCACTTTTGTGTAAAGGCACCACATGAGCCTCTCTCCAGTCCATTGGCACCACTCCCGACTCCAACGAGGCATTGAAAAGGTCAGTCAGTGGAGCTGCTAGAACGTCCCCAAGTTCCCTCAGTATTCTAGGGTGTATCCCATCCGGTCCCATCTCTTTGTCTACTTTAAGTTGAGCTAGTTTCTCACGAACACAGTCTTCTGATAATTGTTCAAGATGTCCCTCGCTTCTGTTCCTATTTGTGGGTGTTTTCTGAGGTCCTGCTCCTGGTTCTTCATCTGTGAACACAGAACAAAAATATTTGTTAAGCAATTCCGCTTTATCCTTATCAGCTTCTACATATTCCTCCCCTGCACCCTTGAGTCTGACAATACCACTTTTGCCCTTCCTCTTCTCACTAATATATCTGAAGAATGTCTTATCCACCCATTTTATTGCATTGGCTATTTCCTCCTCCTTTTGAATCTTTGCCTTCTTGACTACTTTGCTAGCTTCTCTAAGTTTTTCCAAATACAGATGTCTATCTTCCTCTCTTTGTGATCTGTTGTATTTCATGAAGGCCTCCCTCTTTTTCTTCACTTTTTCAGCTACTTCTTTCAAAAAACATAGCAGTCTCCTTTTCCTTTTACCTTTATTTACCATTTTAACAAAAAGGTTGGTTGCCCTTAAAATATCCCCTTTCAGTTTTGCCCACTGTTTTTCTACATCCCCCAGCTGTTCCCATCCCACTAACGACTCCCTGAGGTACTGGCCCATCTTGGCAAAGTTAGTCTTCCTAAAGTCTAAGATCCTCACCTTTGAATGGATTCTAACAGCCCTAGTCCTAATACTGAACCACATCATCTGGTGATCACTGGATGCAAAATGATCTCCCACTACAACATCAGAAACACTTTCACCATTGGTAAGCACCAAGTCCAGTATGGCCCCTTCACATGTGGGGTCTGTTACCAATTGCCTGAATAGTTCTCCCTGTAGAGAATCCAGGATCTCCTTACTTCTAGATGATACTGCAGCAGGAATGTGCCAATCAACATCTGGCATATTGAAATCTCCTATCAGTAGCACTTCCCCTTTCCTAGCAATGCTGCATATGTCTTTAATTAACTTTCTGTCCACCTCTTCCTCTTGTGAGGGAGGTCTGTATATCACACCAATGCAAATAGATTTCTCTTTCCCTCTTTCCCTCTTTCTACCACCAAAGCCATATTTTCTGGGAGGTTGCCTCATGATCATGACACCTGTTAGCACCCATAGTCATCGGTTTTAGCAAGCCAGTTTGAGGACCACTGGGCAACACATGACCTTTTCCACAGGAGAGCTGTCTGGTGGCCATAGGCTGCCATATATGTGTGACCTCTGCTGGCCAGTCCATGCAAACTGGTCCCTGTGGTTGAGTCTTTGAATGACAGTTGCACAGAGGGAGGTGATTGATGGTTCAGGACATGGCACCATGTGATCTGTAATATAAGACGATGCTGTCTGCCAAGCTGCTACCATGCCCTCTAGCAGATGGCCTCTTATGGACGATGCTGGCAGCATAAATTGTGCAGGCTGACATATGGCCAGCCTTATCACATATATAGCACATACCTATATGACAGAATTGGGGCCACATCTTTGAGATACAGATTCCAACGCCTCCAACAATATGACCATTGATGTCTGTGGCCAGATATGAATTGTTACACATGTCAGCACTGTCGCACACCTCCACACACTGGGGATGGTGAATGTGGCTGCTGCCATGTTTTCATGTATGTGTTCTGATGATACCATGCATGTGGGGGTCCTCTGCTTTGCACAAGGTTCTGCAGGGGGATCATGTCCATCCCCACTATCACTGCATATTGAATGCTCAACATGGCATGGCAGCTGGTGGTGAGGCTGAACTAAAGGGGGGAGGGGTAATTGGGAGGTACAGGGGGGAGCCGGGCATCTGGCTCCCTTGGTCATTGCACTGGAGATGACTACTGCTGTGTGAGCTTGTCATGCAGCTGTGGTACTGAGTATCCAGTGCAGGCCATAATGCATGTGTCCCACTGCAGCCGGGCCCTGGGTATGGTTTTTAATTTGTTCAGAATGTGCCTGCCAGGTTGTTTAAAGGCCAGGGTTTACCTCTTTGCTGGCAGGGATCTTTGGTCTGGTGTATTGTTGGGTGTGGTATGATTAAGCATGTGGGGCTGTGGATGACTGGTTGTAGCACTTGTTCAGTAAGGCAAAGCCCAGAGTTCAAAGCCCATTTGTAATCTAGGTGATGTCACTGTACCCTCCATCATTTCTGTGATAGGGCTGGCCAATATATTTCTGATCCAACTGCCAGGAAGACGCAGGATCACCAGTGTACACATTGGTTTTATTCTGGGGTACCTCAGGGCTGGCCCTAGAATTGGTTCACAGAGTTGGAGCCCTAGGTGACACTTAGGCTTTTCTAGGCAACACTCAGGCTTTACACCCCCTCTCACTGTCACTATTATTTAGCTTTGCATGCCCTGTTTTTCTGCTCTCTGGAAGTTGCTGCCCTAGGCGAGCACCTAGTTTGGCTAGTGGTTGTGCTGACCTTGGGGTACCTTTATTACATGCCAGTAGCAGCGACCGCCTGCTATGTGTGCCACAGCCCCATTAGATAACACGTGGCCACAACACACATGGCGGGCGGTCACCGCTGCCAGCGTTTGGTAAGAGCTGACATCTGTTTTCTGTGTTGTGCACATTAGTTCTGCAGGCAGGCTACAGCATGGCACATTTCTATCCATCCCCATGGCATCCACAGACATCACCGTGGATTAAATGTGCACCCTTCACTGTCAAAGTCCAACTGTCTCCCACATTCACCTCCCACACTATTTCCCACGGACATTACAGGGCATTAATATGCACACTTTGCGCTATCATGCCCAATATCCACTTACCGCCTGCTAACTGGCTGCTAGCACCCTTAACCCTTGAATGCCTACTCCCTGCCCCGTCTTTTAATGCATGTTGGGACCCTTAATGGTGCTGTTTACAATTTACAAATGCTGCACCCTTAGCACCGTTTAGTAATTATGCCCCTTAATTCAAAAAAAGGTGTATTGTCTATGTAATCTGTGCTATGCAATTGTAATTTATCTATTAAACAAATTATATCCTTTATGAACCTGAGCTCTTGGATTAGCAGAATATACATTCTTGTAAATAAATTACTAAAGCTGTTTGAATCCTTATTTCTGGATATTCGAGTGGGCTAACAGATCAACCACAATTCTGTCCATTGTCATATTTAAAAATTGTAAAATTTCTCATTGCATATATTGCGAATGAGGTTCTCTGTGCTTATTAAACAATAGGTAAGGTTGTAACTTTATACATTTCTACCAATTGAATGTGCAAAAAATGAACAGAAATAAATATTTGCTAACAAGCAGCCTACCAGCTCAGACAGCGACCAAGGTATTGCCAGTGCAAACATATGAAAGGAGGGGACACTGCTTCATTTTTTATCATGAACGGCTCTCTGTAGTGTGCTTCATGAAGACCTCCTATTGGCACAGAAACTTATTTTCAAATAGAATTGATGGTGAAATCATGCCAAATTATGAGCAGTCTATCATCCCATTAGCTATGTGACAAATTCCAGAGGCAATGCCAAAAGGCAGCCAGCAAATGGCTTCTGGTTATTTCCAGAAAGCTAAATATTGTCATTGCAAAATAACTATAGCTCAACATCTGGTCTTCTTGGTACACATCTATTACAGAACAAGTGGGAAACATATTAGGTTTATTATTGATATCCTCATGTATTTGAAACATAGAAACATAGAAATATGATGACAGAAAAAGACCACATGGCCTATCTAGTCTGTCCTTCCATATCAACAACTACAACAGTCCCTTTTTTCCCTTTAGAGATCCTCCGTGTTTGTCCCATGCTTTTTTGAATTCAGTTACTATCCTCATCTCTACCACTTCCACTGGGAAACTATTCCACGGATCCACCAATCTTTCCGTAAAGAAATATTTCCGCATATCACTCATGAATCTACCCCCCTTCACCCTCACCCTCATCCCATGTCCTCTCGTAGCAGAACTTGCTTTCAATTGAAAGAGGCTCTCCTCCTGTACATTTATGCCACGGAAGTATTTAAACATCTCAATCATATCACCTCTATCCCACCTTTTCTCTAAGGTGTACATATTAAGATCCTTAAGTTTGTCCACATATGCTTTATAATGAAGACCACTAACCATTTTAGTAGCCACCCTCTGTACTGACTCCATCCTGTTTATATCCTTTTGAAGGTGCGGTCTCCAGAATTGCACACTATACTCCAAATGAAGTCGCACCAAAGACTTATACAGAGGCACTATCACCTCCTTTTTTCTGCTAGCCATTCCTCTCCATATGCACCCAAGCATCCTTCTAGCTTTTGCCGTCGCGTTTTCTACCTGTTTAGCTACTTTAAGATCATCAGACACAACCACGTCTAGATCCCGCTCTTCTTTAGTGGACAAAAGTACTTCACCCCCTATACTATATTGTTCCCTTGGATTGCTGCAGCCCAAATGCATGACCTTACATTTTTTAACATTAAATCCCAGCTGCCAAATTCTAGACCATTCTTCAAGCTTAGCTAGATCCCTCCTCATGCTATCTACCGGACGATTTAAGGGCAACTACAGACCTCAAAGACTTTAGAAAACAGCTGAAAACCATGCTGTTCATAGAACACTATGGACACATCACATAACCTCAGAGAATGTATAACAGCTCATGATTCCGCCTAAACACTGTATGTATAGAAAATATTTTTAGCATCACTGTATATAGCCCACATTGTACATAGCTCAAACCATTCTAGCACACAATGCAACACACATTGTACATAGCTCAAACCAATCTAGCACACAATACAACACACACTCAACTAAATTTCACCCTCACTGCATGTTAACACACTCACTTTACCCGATTGTTTGCTGTGATACCACGTTGATTAATAAGATAAGGCGGTTTAGAAATACTGTTAAATAAAATAAATAAATCTACACTTTCCTGGGTGTCTACCCTATTGCAGATTTTGGTATCATCCGCAAAGAGGCAAACCTTACCCGACAGCCCTTTCACTATATCACTAACAAAGATGTAAAACAGAATTGGACCAAGGACAGATCCCTGGGGCACACCACTGGTAACCTCCTTCTCCTCAGAGTGAGCTCCATTTACCTGTACTCTTTGTCGCCTCACACACAACACAACCAATTTCTAACCCAAGCAGTAACTTTTAAGTCCATAACTAGGGTGCTCAGTTTGTTTATAAGTCACCTGTGAGGAACAGTGTCAAAGGCTTTACTGAAATCTAAATACACCACATCTAGGGTTCTCCCTCGGTTCAACTCCCTGGTCTCCCAGTCAAAGAAATCAATCAGATTTGTCTGGCAAGACCTGCCTCTGGTGAATCCATGCTGCCTCAGATCCTGTAATCCGCTGGGCTCCAGAAACCTCACTATTTTGTCTTTCAGCAGCATTTCTAATAATTTACTCACCACTGAAGTTATACTAACCAGCCTGTAGTTTTCAACCACATCCTTACTTCTGCTTTTGTGTAAAGGGACTACCTGAGCCTCTCTCCAGTCCTTTGGCACCACTCCCGACTCCAATGAGGCATTGAAAAGGTCAGTCAGTGGAGCTGCTAGAACGTCCCCAAGTTCCCTCACTATTCTAGGGTGTATCCCATCCGGTCCCATCACTTTGTCTACTTTAAGTTCAGCTAGTTTCTCATGAACACAGTCTTCTGAAAATTGTTCAAGATGCCCCTCGCTTCTGTTCCTGTTTGTGGGTGTTTTCTGAGGTCCTGTTCCTGGTTCTTCATCTGTGAACACAGAACAAAAATATTTGTTAAGCAATTCCGCTTTATCCTCATCAGTTTCTACATATTCCTTCTCTTCGCCCTTGAGTTTGACAATACCACTTTTGCCCTTCCTCTTCTCACTAACATATCTGAAAAATGTCTTATCCTCCCATTTTATTGCATTGGCTATTTCCTCCTCTTTTTGAATCTTTGCTTTCCTGACTACTGTGCTAGCTTCTCTAAGTTTTTTCAAATATAGATGCCTGTCTTCCTCTCTCTGTGATCTCTTATATTTCATGAAGGCCTCCCTCTTTTTCTTCACCTTTTCAGTTACTTCTTTTGAAAGGCATAGCAATCTCCTTTTCCTTTTACCTTTATTTACCATTTTAACAAAAAGGTTTGTTGCCCTTAAAATATCCCCTTTCAGTTTTGCCCACTGTTTTTCTACATCCCCCAGCTGTTCCCATTCCGCTAACGACTCCCTGAGGTATTGGCCCATCTTGGCAAAGTTAGTCTTCCTAAAGTCTAAGACCCTCACCTTTGAATGGATTCTAATAGCCTTAGTCCTAATACTGAACCACACCATCTGGTGATCACTGGATGCAAAATGATCTCCCACTATAACATCAGAAACACTTTCATCATTGGTAAGCACCAAGTCTAGTTTGGCCCCTTCACGTGTGGGGTCTGTTACCAGTTGCCTGAATAGTTCTCCCTGTAGAGAATCCAGGATCACCTTACTTCTAGTTGATACTGCAGCAGGAATGTGCCAATCAACATCTGGCATATTGAAATCCCCTATCAGTAGCACTTCCCCTTTCCTAGCAATGCTGCATTTGTCTTCAATTAACTTTCTGTCTACCTCTTCCTCTTGTGAGGGAGGGCTGTATATCATGCCAATGCAAATTGATTTCTCTTTCCCTCTTTCTAGTTTAACCCACAATGCCTCCTCTCTCCCTTTTAAGCTCTGTAATTCCAAAGCTTTAATAGTATTTTTTTACATATAGTGCCACTCCTCCTCCCCTTTTTCCTACCCTGTCCTTTCTGAATAAAGTATAGCCAGGTATAGCTACATCCCAGTCATGGTTTTCTGTGAACCGTGTTTCTGTAAATGCCACTAAATCCAAGTTGGCCACTCCCACCAAAACTTCAACATCAGGGATCTTATTTCCCATGCTACGGGTATTTATACATATTGCTTTCCATATATTACCCCTTTTACCCATTTCCATAAAGGTATTTAATGTATCACTTACCTGGGGGTTTTCACTTACCTGGGGGCTTTCTTCACCCATCCCCAACGAATCTAGTTTAAAGCCCTCTTCAGTAGATTAGCCAGTCTACTACTGAAGACGCATCGACCTTTCTTGGACAGATGGACGCCATCTCTGCTCTGCAACCCTTGGAACAGCATCCCATTGTCCAGGAAACCAAAACGCTCTCGATGACACCATCCACGCAGCCATGCATTCATCTCCAGGATGCGAGCCTCTGTGCCTTGGCCTTTACCCTGAACAGGGAGGATTAAATACCATTGTTTAAATGGCAAAAAAAAAAGAATAAAGCTATTTCTTCTTAAGTATGATACAGAAATTAATGCTATTGATATCACTTGCACATCACATTTCTGAATCAGCTATAAACGTCTGTGGGATCAGAGTCAAGTTCTCAGGACATAAACAGGAGTGTTCAGGGGTGGTGGTAGATGGGTTATTTCATTCATTTAAAATTTGTTTTTGTTTCACATTTGGTTAACTTGAGTGTGCACTCTTTTATTTATTTTTATTTAACATTTCTTATATACCGCCTTTTATGATATCAAGACGGTTTGCATTGAACAGGACATTATAACTTGGAGATAACCCTCCATTGCCCATGTTCCCTGTAAAATAGTTAAGTGGCTTGCCCAAGATCACAAGGAGAACCTGTGGGACTAGAAACCCCAGTCCTTCCGGCCCAAGGTTGCTGTCCTTGGCAGAAGGTACTAAAGCCAACATATTTGTCTTAAATATATTATTTTTCAAAAGTACCTGGACCCTCCTTCATCTTCCTTGAACTTCCTTTGCTGTTTCTTACTCTGTCCTGGATGAAAAAGGAAGCAGCAGCGATCCCAGTCACTTCTCCTGCTCTAATCCAAATTGGAGCTGGTTGACCTGTGGCCAACACCATTTTGAGAATGAATGCAATCTAAAATGGTGCCAATTATAGGTCAACCAGCATAATTTTGGCATGCAGTACTTATAGACAGAAGCATCCGGTTGTTCCTACCAACCTTTCCACTTGGGTAAGCAGTGGAGTATGGATTGAAGGGATTAAGGGGAGGGTCTGGGACCTTTCTTTTCAAGAAGGCAGTTGAACTTGACATTTTTAAATAAAACAAACTAATTCTTTTAGTTTCATTTTATAAATGAAAGAAATTAAAGCATATCTCCAGTCAGATTGCTCAGGGAAGAATACATAGGCTCAAAGACAAAAAATGGGGATACAACCTTAGTAAACCAGGCTTTTAGAGCCTTTTTTTCAGTAAGATACCATTAGATATGACTATATCAGAATACTACATAAATTCTTTGCTTCAATATTCACTTGAGGGAGAAATCCACATGGAAACTATTCTTTGTAAGTGATGATTCAGAGGCACTGAAGCAAATCAGTGTGAATATAGAAGAGATGCTAAAGTAAATTGGTAAATAGTAGTGAATCACTGATGATATTCACCCTGGAGTTCTAAAGGAACTCAGATATGAAATTGCAGGTCTGCTACTGTAATCTATAAACTGTCATTAAAATCTGCCCATCTACCTGGCAGCTGGGAAGTAGCCAATGCGATTTCAGTTTTTAAGGGCTGTAAGATACTGAAAACACATAGGTCTGATCTTGGTACCAGGCAGCACAGTGGGCACAATAATTAAGAAAAGAATTACAGGGCATATGCATAAACAAAATGGAGAAGAACTAGCATAGATTTAGCAAAAGAAAGAGATTAGAAAGTTATGGAATAGGAAATGTTCTATTACAGAGTGCTAACTAGCTAAATGTTAGGAATTAGGGATGCACCTTCATTAGCATTCATTTGATTTGTTTGGGTGCCTTGAAAATTTTAATGAGTGCAAAATCGATTGTACAAGCATATGATATCAATAGGATGGCAGAAGACCCATCTAGTAAAGCCTGATCCCTACCACCTGTATGTAGAGCCTGTATGTAGTATTGATTTCTGGGGGCATTCCACAGCTCAAGAAATGGCAGTTCAGAAACCAGGGAGACAGTTGGATAAGGGTGTTTTCCTAACTGCCTGTCTGTCAGAAGCATCCCGGATGTGTACCAATGGAGAGACCTAATATTGGGTGGGGGGAGGGGGCGTAGTCCCTTTCAGAAGGGTCTATACAAGAGGATGTTAAAAAATTCTATCTCCTATGGGGTTGTCATCATCTGCCCTTTTATCTATAGTATGTGATCTGTCAACTAACTGTGACATCCCTGATAGAGTTCTATCAATCTATAAGAACATTACAACAGTGTTTCCAAATAAATAAATAATTTATTTATTATTTAAATATTAATAACTTGGGAAGGACATTCTAAGGACATAACAAAAAAGAAAACAATGGATCTCAGGAAGGAGAAGAGAGGTCTAAAGAGGTGGAGATAGAATTATGGGGAATGGGGTATGAACATGAAGAGAAAGCCCTCATGAAGAATAAACACAGTCAGGGAAATCAGACCCAGTGCCTGCTCCTGAGCATGGAGTATCCATTCTATAGTCAATGACCGCCATGATGGCAATAGTAACCACTGCACCTTCCCTACTGATCCAGGAGGAGAAGACTCAGCTCTTACATGAATATAAGCTAGTGATGGCTCAGTAGCTTCCTCAAGAGCACCTGGCTGGTGATAGGGAGGGAAGAATATACAATAGAAGGACCATAACATTATCCCCAAATCCTCATCTCCTTGGGGCAAAATAGAAGGGGGTGTTTCAGCAAGCGGGGCAGAGAAATGGGTTATAAATGTCAGCTGTTGCCACTTCACTAGTTGTACTAAGTGGAAGCCCAGCAGATTATTCTAGCTGACTGGTGACTGGAGAATCCAGCAGCTTCTGCTTCCTCACTGCTGGCTGTGGGGACTTTGGTCCCGATCTTGTGACTATATCATTGCCATCCTCTGGATGGGATACAGGAGAGACCTGCCATTCACCTGAGAAAAGAGAAAGAAGGTGGGTGAGTGAACAGAACAAGAACTGTGATTAGTAAGGCTCCTTTTTTAGGGATGAATGGTTAGGGAAAGAAATGTGTATTCATAGGAATAGGGCAGAATGACAAGATGGGAGGAGGAATGGGTTGCCATATTGTGAGATGGGAATATAAGGTAGTACGTGAATAGGTGAAGGTGCAGAGGTGTGGGTGAGACAGGGGTGGCCATGAGGAAGGGGATTGCTTAAGAATCTGGTAGAGATTCCTTAGTGGTAGCAGGAACTCTGAAATGCTTTGGTAAGGTATGCCTTGGGTAGTGAGTAGAGGTGTTATGCCTATAAGGAAAGCCTTCATTGATATAAAAGCCCTATGCTCTGTGTGTTGAAACAGGCAATAAAGGGAGCATGTTCCCACTGGGCATTCAGGAATGTATACCTAGAGTCAGCACTGGCAGCAGGGATGGTACAATGAAATGAGCAATTGTGGCTATGCGTTAAGATATGCCTAGAGAGTTATGGATGTCGATGCCCTGCAGTAGGTGTACTAACATCTGTCCTGTTCCATTTTGGCCTACATTTGCTCTAGCAAGGCAGCATGACACAGCTATAGGTAGCAGGCCTGTTTCTTCAGAACTTCTGTCTATAAAGGAAGGGGAGGAGAAAGAGAGAGAGAGAGAATGAGATCTTTTTCATTCAAACAAGATCCTGTAAGTCCTATTCTCTTCTTGCTTGGACAGTCTAGAAAACTGTTGATGTATAGTATTCAGTACCTTCCTTTGGCCTCTTGCAAGGTCCTCTGTACCCTACAATTAAAAAATAGACTACAGTATCTTTGGAATATAAATATTGTGATTGGGAAATTGTTTTTCGGTGACTGGGTTTATGGATTCATATGTACCCTAACCATTCTTTCAATGAATCCATTAACCATGTCTGGCAGGAGGACATCCCTGGGAAAGCCTATCTAGCCCCTGTACTTAGTAAGATTCTTGGATAGGTGCTGAGTGCTGCAGCCCTCTCCAGATAACCATCTAGCCATGGCCAAAGCAACCAGAAGGTACCAGAAGCAGAGTGTGCCCACTAGTGGCTTATGCAGGACATTGGCTTCATCTAGGCCTTTGCTAGACGTGCATCCTAGCCCATACTATATACAGTAGCCTTTGCCTTTCAGTTATTGTTGGGGTCCCCCCTCCCGCTCCTTGGCTAAACTGTGGCTCCTGAGTGCACCCTTTGTAGGCTCTTACCTTTCTCCATGCTGCTTATATTGCCAGACCAGGCACACCTACTGGTCACTCATCTGGTCCAGTTCATGAAAGAACTGGTTCCATCATATGTATGTTCCTTCCCATGCAAGCAGATCAACTACGAATATATTTGCACATTTATGTGCACACACTTTTGGCTAGTATATGTGTACTTCAGAAGGGCCAGAAATATTTCTATTTCATAAACTATGTAGCTCCCACTGCACAATTTATAAAATGCCCACCCCCACTGGGTCTTCCCTCCCAACCTGTCTTCCTGGTGCACATCTCTGACTAGCCGACCTATACGAAATTATCCTCCACAGGTCCACAGTGCTGATTTCTGCATTATGTTAGGATCAAATGGGCACTTCTAAACGACCCAGATTAGCCACGGTCAGAGACAGGATGCTGGATTTGAAGGATTGTCGGTGTGACCCAGCATGACACTTCTTATGTTCTTTAGTAACTCTATAATTGTCCTAAGTATGAGCAGCTGACACCAGTCTTCCAATTAGTGAAATGAACTCCTATGGAATTACATTTGACAATGGCATGCCACTACTTGAATTCAGATTTTGTAGATGCTATCAGTCCTTGGGCATTGCTGTAAATAAATGAGATGTTAGAATTGACAGCTGCAGGAACAGACCTTCCTATGCCTTAGGTGCTAATTTGCTTTGATATATAAGGCTTTGGATTAATGCTCATGCAATTAATTAGAGCATTTAACGTTTTATTAGAGATACAGAAAAAAGAAAATGTGATATTATATTGTAAAACAATTACAGTTTTTCATAAAGTTACAAAGAATTAACCCTGAAACTGTTTATCACAAATATAAATCTATCTTATATGGTTTTGGGGCCTCTGCAGTCTAACAGTAAAGAAAATTACGTGATTGGGAAAAATTTAACATGCACAGTAAAACACTACTTAAGCTGTAATTTTCAAAGCCTTTTTTTGCTCATAACATAAAAAATCTTGTGGGTTTGAATGCCTAAAAGTATGCACTATCAACATATAGGTGGTTATTTGAGAAGTATCCAAATATGTAAATAGCAGCATTTATTCATGTGATTAGTAGAAATAGTAGTAGTAGATTGGTATACACATGTAAATATAATTTTATAAAATGATGATGCATGCCACATTTAAGGGCCCTTTTAAAGTAATTGTTACCGCGTAGGTATGACAGTTCCCAAGCTAACTCACCTGATAACCACAAATTATGCTTTGGGGCAGGGACAGGGTAGATTAGGAGTGGAGAGTGGGCTTGGGGAGCACATTGCAGTTATCACAGGGGAACATAGCACACGCTAACTGTCAATGCTGCAATAAGAGTGGCTGCACTTAAAAACATCTCCATGGGTGGAGCTAAATGCACCTGTGCTAATTGTGTAGTGCGTTAGGGTATGAGCCCACATGGTAACTGACAGGAACAGGCTGGCCACACCCCAGACAGTTATGGTGGAGGCTTTGCACTTACCGCATGTTAGTTTAAGTGATAAGCATATGTTAAGTTCGAAATCCTAATGCAGTTTAGTACAAGGGCCTCTTAGTTTGGCAGGAGGCATGCTAAGGGCAAGGTGATGGAGTGGTTAGAATGGGCCTGTAATATGGACATGGATTTCCCATCTTATAAAGGGAATTCACATTGATATTAACAATTCCAGATGTTGGCATTTATACCTACCCTGAATCATGAATAAATGCCTTCGTGAAGGGGCAGATGTAAAGGCAGAAGTCAGTCCCCTCCCTCCCCCCCCCCACCACAATCCTTCAACTTCAAATTGGCTAGTAACCCTTAATGATAACCTCTTGGTAGTACAGCTAGGAATCAGGCTGCCAAATAGGGGCACCTCTTTGGAATATGGAGCTGAAGAAGTAGGAGTGACTGGGGATAGCTCCTGCTCCTACTAGACATCAGGGAGCATCAGACTCCAGTAGGAGCAGGATAGGGAAAAGGGGGTTGGAGAATCTGACTGGGGGCCAAGGGGGGGGGAGTTCTTTGGCCAGGAGGGGGATAGATGGTAGCTTATTGACGCCAGGGATATCATATTCCTTTGCTGGCAAGTTCAGGGGCCGAATGCCTCTTTGGAGGGGGGGGGGAGAGTTGGGTGAATCCCCTGTTGGGGGGGGGGGGAGGGTTCAAGGAGATCAGTGCCTTAAGGAGTGAGGGAATCAGATGCCAGAGGAGGGATCAGGAGAGGATGTTGGGGGGGGGGGGGAGTGATCAGGGGGCTGGTACTGCAGGATCATGGTAGGCACATATTTTTATTTTCTATATGCCCCTTTTTATAATTGCTGTTCCTGCCGGACATGGGAAGACATTGACATGCATTCCTGTACTTCCTTACATGTGTGGTGTTTGGCAAAGCCTCTTGTAAGATGCAATGGAAATTTTCCACATCCTGACCTGGAAACCTACATTCCCTTCTTCATACCCTATCTAATATTTGCCTTACAGTGCATACTTTTACAGTTTGTGATACACACATAGGAATTCTCAGGGAGGAAGTTG
The DNA here is from genome assembly GCA_033557465.1 of Ichthyophis bannanicus. Lineage (NCBI taxonomy): Eukaryota > Metazoa > Chordata > Amphibia > Gymnophiona > Ichthyophiidae > Ichthyophis > Ichthyophis bannanicus. The sequence continues at coordinate 412,313,865 of CM066033.1, forward strand.
GAGAAAGTTGGGCAGAGTTGGAGCACAATTGCAAGATTCACATGCCTGCCTGAGAATATGTGTAAATGCTTGTGTCTACTCTACCAGCGGGGAGGGGGCTATCTTAGAAAGACACATAGGTGCATATGATGTCTTTTTAAAATAACCACAACAGATGCACTTATGTGTTTTCACAGCCTAGACACTCCGTTAAAGAATTCCACTGCACATGTGATACGCAATACATTTGATCATTTCCGTCTAAAATAGTTGTTACACTAATGTAACCACACTAATAGCCTGCACAGATAGCAAACAAAGACACCCTTTGGATATGCATGCTACATACTGACTGAAATCCCCCATGCTAACCAGCCCAAAGTGAAAGGACCTGTTAACATGGGGGGGATTCATCACCTCCCCCCAATAGCAAGTATTGCATTCTAATCCCCTAAATCCCACCTCTTCCCCCCATCTCCATACTCAAGCACAAAGTAGCATGAGAGGTCAACTGATGCCATTTTCAAAAAAGCACTAGTGGCAGAACAGAGAAGATACCACTTCCTTCCTGCTCTGATCTTTATTAGACCTTCAGTGGATGTGAAAGGAATTGGGATAAACCTTTGTGGGGAAAAAGTGAACAAGGACAAGATGTTAGTCCATGGAAACACCCTGGATCTTATTGTTAACGGCTCATATCAAAATAACCATGGATGTTATCTAGATAAGGGCACTGAAAAAGCTATTCAGCAACACTATCTGGATTGTGCCCGAAATATCTCCACATACCACACCAGTACTATCTAGCTAGTGCAGGGGTGGTCTGTGGGTGGAGCAAGGGCATTATGACCACTCAGAGCCGGCACTACCATTAGATGAACTAGGCGGTTGCCTAGAGTGATGGCCCTTTAGGGGCACCCATTGCAGCTGCTGTCAACCCTCTCAGGACAGGCAGCAGCAGCAATGGCCAAAACCAGCCCCAGAGCACTTACATTTAAATTTCAGTGCCATGGGGCTATTTACTTCTATCCCTTCTCTGATGCCCGATGTCTACTTCCTGCTGCAAACAGGAACTTGGCATTGGACATCAGAGAGGGGGCAGAAGCAAACAGTCCCACACTGCTGAAGTTTAAAGGTAAGCACCGTGAGGTGGTCTGTGGCTATTGCTGCCGCTGTTCATCCCGGAGAGGGACGGCAGCAGCAGCAATGGGTACCAGAGGTGGGCACAAGGGATGAGGTTTGCCTAGGGCACCTCATCTTCTTGCAGCAGCCCTGTGACCACTATCCAGATAATTGTGGCAATTATTCAGATAGTGGCAATTTCCATGGAGTTTGCCTCTTCAGAAACAGCAGAAAGAACAGTGATGAAAAGAGAACTGAGCATGGTTAATTTACCATGATCATGATATTTAGCAGCCCCTCAGTCTGATTAACTAGTATAGTTTTGGTTTCTGTGACTGCTAACAGCATTACCTTACTACCATTGTCATTGAAGAGGGAGGAGTGGCTCAGTGGTTGGGACAGGTTACCTCAGACCAGAAGGCCAGGGGTTCAATTCCCACATGGATACAAGCAACCTCAGGCCAGAGGGACTGGGGTCTCTAGTCCCATGACCACTCCTTGTGGCCTTGGGCAAGCCACATAACCCTCCATTGCCTCAGGTGCACTTAGACTGTGAGCCCTTTGGGGACAAGGGAATAAAAAGTGCCTGTTAGTATCCATGTAAACCACACTGGTTCTAAAAAACACAGTAAAGATACATTTTTACTGAGGCAACATTAAGGAGGTGTTTAGAAGGATAGCATAGCATTTACATATGCAAAGAGCAGAGTTTACACTTGTAAACAATGATTTTACAACTGGTACTACTTACACGTGGAAGCACCAGTGATGCACTCTTTTGGACATCTACAGTGGAAGTATGTTGGTGGCATGTTAGGAATAGTTTTACATTGTAAAGGCACAGGATGTATCTTGCAAAGACTATGGACACCAAGGGCAGCAAATTTGAATGTTGGCATTTACACTCACTATGAATCATGCACAAACGCCATCTTCACTTGTCTTCTAGGACCTGGTGCTTTCAGTGATTGAGGCTGGAGGAGATTTGCTTAAGGGTCATGTTGCTGGATTTTCTAACCCTTGAACAGCACTTTTTGTCTCTCCTTTTACCTATTTCAGTGTTTTACAACCCTTCCTACCCTCCCTTCTCATTTATCTTTATCTTTCTCTTCACCCTTACTGCTTAGCCATATCTCTGTATTTCTTTCCACCCCCCACCTCCCACTCTGTCTTTGTCAATTCCTGCATTCTGCACTGCTGCTAGTCTCTCTGTTTGTCCAAATGTCATAAAGTGCCCCAGTGAGTGCTTGGCTGTCTCTCTATGAGTGTATGTGACATAGGTGGGGGGCTTCAGGTGTGTAGGTGTGTAGCACTGGAAATCCTAATGCTAAATAAAACCTAGCAGCAGGGGGTACTTTGGAGAGGAGAGAGCTTATTTAAATGTCTGCAATGCGATGCACATACAGGCCGCCAAGCCGCCATGTCAGCATTGGGCGATTGTGGGGGTGGTGGTGCAGCAGGTGCAACATGCAGCTGGAGAGATCTGTGCTCCGGTGTTGTGTGACAGGTACAACACAGCATTTGCCACTGTCAGTGGGATGCCAAGCATGTCAGCAGCAGACACAGTGGAGATCATCACCCTCCCCCTCCAAAGGCCTAAGGCATCATAGGTACCAGTGGAGGTGGGGCAGGAATGGCATGGTGTGACTATCTGCAAGTGGGCTACCTAAATATGACCACTGGAAGTACTGCAGTGAGAGCAGAGGCAAGCCTGCAGGGAGTGATTGATTGGCTGGCATGCTGCCTACCACCAGCTGTGGACCCTGGGACATGACTAGTGTGCCTACTGGATGGGTTGGGCCTGGGATCAGGATGCCCACCCATGTGTATATCGAGAGGATATGTGACTGTGGTGTGTACAGGGCCAGCCCGTCCATTGAGCAAGAATGTTGTTTGCACAGGGCCCCGCGTTTCAGGGGGTCCCGCGCAAACAACATACTGAACACCGGCAGGCAGCACCACTTTAGAGGGAACCAGAGAGGTCCCGGCTCACCTCTACAGCTGCCGAAGTGAAGCGCATCTATTTCCCTCATTTCGGCAGCTATACTGACATTTAGAACGCTGCCATGATCAGCGCGGGAAACAGAAAGTTCCCTTTGACCTCAGCGCAGCAGCGTTCTAAACATCAGTATAGCTGCTGAAGTGAAGGAAATAGATGTGTTTCACTTCGGCAGCTGTAGAGGTGAGCCGAGGCCTCTCCGGCTCCCTCTAAAGCATCTTAAACAACCGTGGGGCTCTTCAGGAGGGGAGGAGAGGGATGGGGTTAGGACTGGAAATGGGCTGAGTGAAGGGGGGGGCTTGAACTGGCAATAACTGATGAGGGGGGCTTGGACTGGAAATGGGCTGAGTGGAGAGGGGCTTGAACAGGAAATGGGCTGAGTGGGGGGGCTTGGACTGCAAATTTGGGAGAGGCAGCTAGGACTGGAAATGAGCTGTGGAGAGGGGATAAAACTGTGCCCCAAATAATCATCTATGATAAATTATTTTTTTTGTCAGAGCTCTTGCCTTGAAAGATTTTTTATTTATTTTATTTATTTATTTTATACACATTTATATACCGCATCTTCCAAAGTTAAGTTAAGTTAAGTTGCTACGAGAAAGATACCTCTTTCTCGTAGCAACACACTCCTTTTTATCTATTTAAAACGGAATCAACCCTCACCACATACCAGGGGATAATATATAAGGTCCCCTAATAAGAATCAGAGTTAATGTGTTTCACCGAGAGTATTCCACCAATACTTAACTGAAATCAATATTCGGTATCACCGCTGTACTGCTCTTCTTCCAGCCTAGGCTGCCAAAGGTGAAAACGTCCCCTGTTATATTTCTCCATTCATAATATCAGCCAGCTGTAGACTCAGAATTTACTTTTTGTGCAATCCAAACTTCTTTTGGATGGTAAGAATACTCCCCACAACTCAATGCGTCAGAGTGTGGCGCAACACAATGCGACACAATGTTGTGTTTCAGGCCATTGAACCTCCAGGCCCTTCATCGAACCCGTTGCATATCCAAAGTGTCATTACGTTATCCCCGTCTTATATAACCCGTTAGAATCATGTGGTGTACAATCATTCAATGGGCAATGGCTGTCTTCCTAAACCCCACTAATCACCTCAATGCAATCATATTAGACTCCACCAATCTTGTGATAAATTCAAGCCAGACGGAGCTATTGATTGCAACGAGCAGTACAGCGGTGATACCGAACACTGATGTCAGTTAAGTATTGGTGGAATACTATCGGTGAAACACATTAACTCTGATTCTTACTTGGGGACATTATATATTATCCCTTGGTATGTGGTGAGGGTTGATTCCCTTTTAAATAGATAAAAAGGAGTGTGTTGCTACAAGAAAGAGGTGTCTTTCAAGGCAAGAGCTCCGACAAAAAAATGATTTATCATAGATGATTATTTGGGGCACAGTTTTATCCTTTTTTAAATGTGTAAGTAAGTAGTGGGGATAAGATAAGCTTTTTGGGGGGTTTGGATGGGTTCTAAATGGGAAGTGTTTGTAGTACTTCCTAATGTGCTTGGGGGTTGGCACTGGAATATCATAATGTAGAAATCTGGTAGTCTTTCTTTATCCATACATTCATTAAGAGGCATGTTTTCTAAAAGTTAGTGCGTGTTAAAATTATGCAAATATTTATGCAAATGAGGCCACGCACCATGTCTTCGCACATTGCCCCGTGCCCCCCTTGGGCCGCCCCTAAGTGCGTAAATTGTGCATTGAGCCAGAAAGACTATGAGAGCATCCCATATCGGTGGAAAATATGAACACCCTGCTCCCTCAACTGTCATATGATGACCCGAATATGTGAGTGCCCCAGTGATACCTCCATAAGTCTTTACTCAGTTGGACACTACCATCTGAGCCACATGTGAATCTTCATTGCCCATTGTGCATGGCAACACACGAGAGTGGTCCATGACTCACTCATAAGCACACACCATGCAATGGGTATGTAGGTCATTATGCTCAGACACCCATGGGCTGGAATGTGTGTGTTCAGGTTCAATGACCTGCACCTTTGCCCAGACAGATCTGACATGTACAAGATGCATATCAGTTGAAAATGCTAGCTGCATTTAGACTTCTGGGAAACAGCTGCTGCAACCTTGGTGACTGAAAAGAGATCTGATAGGACAGTCCCTGGCCAAAAGGAGCAGGGCACAAGGCCCAAATATGATTAGACATGCCAGCATACCTTAATCATATAGACTACCAAGTGACTAACAGCACACACTGCCAGCCATGTAGACCTGCTGGGGGACATGGAGGGTCCAGTTATTAGAACATAAGAACATAAGATATGCCATACTGGGTCAGACCAAGGTCCATCAAGCCCAGTATCCTGTTTCCAACAGTGGCCAATCTAGGTCATACGTACCTAGCAGTTTCCCCAAAAGACACAGGTTCCGCAATGCTTGTACTGGGTCAAGCATCGATATCCTGGGTCCCTTCTTAATAATGGTTTATGGACCTTTCCTCCATGAACTTGTCCAAACCATTTTTAAACCCAGCTACACTAACAGCCTTTACTACATCCACCGGTAACAAATTCCAGAGTTTGATTACACGTTGAGTGAAAAAATATTTTCTTTTATTAGTCTTAAATAGTTTACCCTGTAGCTTCTTTGCATGTCCCCTAGCTTTTCTATATTCTGATAATGTAAACAATTGATCTACATTTACCCGTTCCACTCTGTTCATTAATTTATAGACTTCTATCATATCTCCCCTCAGCCGTCTCTTTTCCAGGTTAAAGAGCCCTAACCTTTTTAGCCTTTCTTCATAGGAGTATCCTTCCATCCCCTTTACCATTTTGGTGGCTCTTCTCTGAACCTTTTCTAATAACGCTATATATATTTTTTAAGATACGGCGGCCAGAATTGCACACAATATTCAAGGTGCGGTCTCACCATGGAACGATATAGAGGCATTATAATATCTTTTGTTTTATTTTCCATTCCTTTCCTTATGATACCTAGCATTCTATTTGTTCTCTTGGCCGCCGCTGCACACTGGGCCGAGGATTATAACATGTTATCCACAATGACACCTAAATCTTTTTCCTGGGTGGTGGTTCCTAATGTAGAACCTTGCATTGTGTAACCATAGTTTGGGTTGTTCTTCCCTAGGTGCATAACTTTGCACTTGTCCACATTAAATTTCATCTGCCATTTTGATGCCCAGTCTTCCAATTTATCAAGATCCTCTTGCAATTTTCCACAATCCCCTTGGGTTTTAACAACTTTAAACAGTTTTGTGTTATCTGCAAATCTGATAACCTCACTCGTTATTCCACTTTCCAGGTCATTTATGAATATATCAAAAAGCAGCGGACCCAGCACAGATCCCTGGGGTACACCACTATTCACCTTTCTCCATTGGGAAAATTGGCCATTTAGCCCAACCCTCTGCTTTCTATCTTTTAACCAGTTCCTGATCCACAGTAGTATACTGCCTCCTATCCCATGACTCTTTAGTTTTGCCAAAAGTCTCTGATGAAGGACCTTGTCAAAGGCTTTCTGAAAGTCCAGATACACTATATCAACCGACTCACCTCTGTCCACCTGTTTATTCGCACCTTCAAAAAAACATAACAGATTAGTAAGACAAGATCTTCCTTGTCTAAAGCCATGTTGGCTGTCTTCCATTAGGCCATGACTATCTACATGCTGAGTAATTTTATTCTTTATGATGGTTTCTACCATTTTTCGCAGTACTGACGTGAGGCTCACCGGTCTGTAGTTTCCCGGATCACCCCTGGAACCCTTTTTAAAAATTGGTGTTACATTGGCGATCCTACAATCTTCAGGTATTAGAGATGATTTTAATGATAGTTCACAGATTACTAATAGCAGGTCTGCAATCTCATATTTCAGTTCTTTCAACACCCTTGGATGTATACCATCCAGCCCAGGTGATTTGCTTCTCTTCAGTTTATCTAATAGTTGTAATACATCTTCCTGATGTATCGCTATTTCCTTCAATTCTTCCGCACCTTTAAATACCACTTCAGTCATGGGTAACATCCCTACATCTTCCTCAGTAAAGACCGAAGCAAAGAATTAATTGAGTCTCTCCGCTATTGCCTTGTCACCTCTTAGTGCCCCTTTAACTCCTCTATCATCTAATGGACCAACTGACTCTCTCACAGGTTTTTTGCTACGAATGTACTTGAAAAAATCTTTATTTCACGTTTTTGCTTCCGCAGCAAGCTTTTTCTCAAATTCTCCCTTTGTCTGCCTTATCAATTACTTGCATTTGACTTGCCAGTGCTTGTGCCGTTTCCAGGTTTCGTCGTTTGGCTCTTTTTTCCATTTCCTGAAAGATGCTTTTTTGGCAACAACAGTCTCTCTGACCTCACCTTTAAACCATGCTGGCAGTTTTTTGGACTTCCTTCCACTTTTCTTAAAGCGTGGAATACAGCTGGTCTGGGCTTCCAAGATAGTATTTTTCAACAACACCCAAGCTTGATTTAAGTCTTTAATCTTTGCAACTGCTCCTTTTAGTTTTTTCTTAACTATTTTCCTCATTTTATCATAGTCTCCCTTTCGAAAGTTAAAAGGTAGTACTGTGGATTTCCTTACTATCCCTCCTCCACTAATTAAATCAAAGGCGATCATGCTATGATCACTATTGCCAAGTGGCCCCAACACCCTTATCTGTTGCACTAGATCTGGTGTTCCACTAAGGACTAGGTCCAATATGGCTTCCCCTCTGGTCGGTTCGTGAACCAGCTGCTCCAAGAAGCAGTCATTTATGTCATCTAGGAACTTTATCTCCCTAGCATGTCTTGCCGTGACATTGACCCAGTTGATAACAGGGTAATTGAAATCACCCATTATTATTACTGTGCTGTAACTTTTGTTAGCTTCCTTGATTTCTTTGAGCATTTCATCATCCATTTGTTCATTCTGGCCAGGCGCTCGATAGTACACCCCCACTGCCATTGCTTTCCCCTTTTTACATGGAATTTCAATCTATAGAGATTCTACAGCAAATTTTGTTTCCTGCAAAACTTTAATCCTTTCTGACTCAATGCCCTCTCTAACATAGAGCGCAATCCCTCCACCAATTTGATCAGCTCTATCATTACGGTATAGTTTATACCCAGGTATCACAGTGTCCACTGGTTGTCCTCCTTCCACCATGTCTCTGATATTCCAATCATATCTAACCTCTAATTTAGTGCTATATATTCTAACTCTCCCATCTTATTTTTTAGACTTCTAGCATTTGCATACAAGCATTTTAGAGACTGTATTTTATTCATATTAATTTGACTATTGGTAGACATGGGTAATTTGGGATCTTTAAGCTCTGTCTGCTCCATACTCGAGGGCATTTGGGCTACTTTACTCTTTTTTGGAACCTCTCTGCTTTTGGTAGTATGCGTCAAGGATACATTCTTCCGAACCATCCGCTCTTGGGCGACTGTGGGTTTTCCCCTATTATCTAGTTTAAATGCTGCTCTATCTCCTTTTTAAAGGTTAATGCCAGCAGCCTGGTTCCATCCCGGTTAAGGTGTAGTGCACGCCCTGTGGACCAGGTGCTGTGTGCCCTCCTCACATTCAGAGTGACCCCTGCTACTGGTCAGTAGCACAGTTTGAAGATGTTATGTGCCAGAAGCACAAAATATCCCTGCATAATACTGGCCAGATATGAAGGATTATAGCATTCTCCCATTGCTGATCACACAGCATAAAGAAGTTTAGGATGGGCAGTGCATCATGGGTAAGGGAGGGGCTAACCTATACTGGCATACAGAGTTGAACTTGCAGCCATAGTGGCATCTGTGCTCACTGGGCATTGACCTGTATGTGTTTGTTGTCTATGATCATGGGAGACATGTGCACGGCCCCCCAGAGAGCCCAGTATGGTCTGCAATGGACCGCATAGGTCACTGATATGGTCTGCGTTTGGTGTGTCTGCAGGTGTCCCTATCATGGTGTGTGTAGCAGGTCACAGGGGTTTGCACAGCTTGAACATGTGCTGCCTCTGGTTGCATGCTTCACTGGGGCACAGCTACCATGTGTGTGCATGTTGTTTCCCATAGGGGGAACAGTAGAGGTATAGCCATCTTGACCCCACAAGTGCCTTTGCCTTTGGACAAGAGCTGTATCCTGCAGCAGTGTGCCTGTTCAGCAGCTACAGTACTGCGTTTCCTGTTCATTATTTACTACATGTATGCCGCTGTAGGTGGGGTTCATTGTGTGGCCTCCCATGTTCAGCATCCCCCCTCTGTACCTATCCCCCCATGTCCAGCATCTCCTCATGTGTATCTCTATCCTCCCATGCCCAGCACAACTCTTCTGTCCCTATCCTCCCATGTTCAGCATTTCCTCATCTCACCCCACTTCATGTCCAACTGGCTTCCCCACACCCCCCCCCCCCCCCCGCCACTGCTGTCTGAGCTGACTTGGGCCCAGTATGGCCACTAACAGCCCTAATCACAGTCCAAAGCTGTCCTGCTGCATGCATATGGATATCCCTGGCTTGATAGTGGGAAGGTGGCTTGAGCGTGATGAAGTGCTTTTTTAAATTCTTTTCCCCTGATGAAGCCTAATTGGCGAAACGGGAGCTTCTGTAGGGTGTTGCTGTTATTCGTGAAGTCTATGATTCTTTTGCTTCCCGCTGTCTTTTGTGGAGGTCTTTGTGATCCTATGTGAACCGATGCTGCTGTGGAGGTCCCTGTGATCCCATGTGAACTGATGCTGTTGTGGAGTGTCTGTGGTCCTGGAGGCTATGCTATCTTCTTTAAGATAAGTGCTTGAGGTTATTTTGATGTTGTGGAGATATACTGTTGATATAGCTTATCTTTATTCTTTTTCAGGTATTGTGTTGTGGCCTCGGGCAGTCTTTGCACTCCCCCGCATCTCTAGACTCTTTTGAGTCTTACGTTTAAGACGTTTGCGTGTGTTATTAGTTGCTGTATGTAGGAGTATGCATGTGTGTTAGATAGTTAGTGCTGTTTGGAATTGGTTAAGAGCTTTCCCATTGGTATTGGGTGTTGTTGAATGTTGAAAGTGTTCTTTAAGGGTGGTTGAGTGGTGGCGTTAAGACCGGTGATGTAAACGTCTTTGCTCCTATATAGTGCTCTTTGGCGCTACTTGTGGGGTGTGCGAAAAACTGAGGTCTTTGCCATTCTATTGTGTGTAGCTTGAGTTGTGTAGTCTTTTTTACAGGATATTGTTTGGTTTAGGAGCAATTTTCTGGATATTGTCCCTGGCAAAGGCCATGCTAGGGTTTCTGGCACTCCCCTGCAACCTATAAATCGGCACCCCTCCCTCATTATTAATAATGTTGGCTACACCCTACCCTCCTTTTTCCCAAAACTCCTTGGTAAACTCTTTTCACTTGATGCTAGTATTTCTCCTTCAAATCCAATGTTGTAAGAAAATTGCAGTGAAAAGGCAAATGCATAGCCAAGATAAGAATAACTACTTAGCAGTAAATACTTAGCATCATTCAAACAGGCTGTGATCATCCAAAAAATAAATCTGATTCTGGTCATCTCACTAACAACAACATAGACATTCTCCAGTACCAAGCATATAGGTGAACTAATATAAAACCCTACAAAAGTCACCAAAGATCTGTAAGGCCAAATCCATCATACCATACCAGCATAAACTTCCAAAGTTCATACAAGGGACATATGCAGAAGAAAGCAGCACTATAAATACTGCAGGGGGCCCTAGAACATCCATACACCTATTTGAAAAGCTGAACAAGTCAAATTACTACAGTACAGTATAGATCCCTACGTACAAACTCCATGTTAACAGAACACCTGGCCTCAGTCACACATTCAGAACACAGAACCTCACCAAGTACAGAATACATGACTGCAGCCTCATGTAAAAAGAAAAATATAGAAACATGATGACAGAAAAAGACCACGTGGCCTTTCTAGTCTGCCCTGCCATATCAACTACAATAGTCCCTTTTTTACCTTTAGTGATCATTTGTGTTTGTCCCATGCTTTTTTGAACTCAGATACTATCCTCGTGTCCACAACCTCCACTGGGAGACTATTCCACACATCTACCACGCTTTCCACAAAGAAATAGTCCTGCATATTACTCCCGAGTCTATCCCCTTTCACTCTTATGTCCCCTCTTATCAGAGCTTGCCTTCAATTGAAAGAAACCCTCCTATGCATTTATGCCATGGAGGTATTTAAACATCTCAATCATATTACCTCTGTCCTGCCTTTCCTCTAAAGTAGACATATTAAGGTCCTTACGTCTGTGCCCACATGCTTTATAATGAAGACCATTAACCATTTTAGTAGACACCCTCTGCACCAACTCCAACCTATTTATATCCCTTTGAAGGTGCGGTCTCCAGAATTGCACACAATACTCCAAATGAGGTCACACCAAAGACTTATACAGAGGAACTATCACCTCCTTTCTTCTACTGGCTATTTCTCTCCCTATGCACCAAAGCATCCTTCTAGCTTTCACCATCTTTTTTACCTGTTTACTACTTTGAGATCATCAGACACAATCACGCTCCCTTGGATTGTTGCAGCCCAAATGCATGACCCTACATTTTTTAACATTAAATCTCAGCTGCCAAATTCTAGACCATTCTTGAAGCTTAGCTAGATCCCTCCTCATGTTATCTACACCTTCCTGGGTGTCTACTCTGTTGCAGATTTTGATATTATATTTCTTTTTTGACCTCAGTATACAGGTTTGAATATAGCCTGTATACTGCCACAAAATTCCCTGAATAAAAAGCACTTTGTCATTGAAAACCTCTTTTTCTTTTTTTTTTTATGGGTTTTAGAAGACTCTATCCCCTGAGGTAAAAAAACTCCTGAAGAAGGCTTTTGCCGAAACACATGTAGGGTGACTTTCTAGTTACCAATAAAGCTCTCTGTCCTCCAAGCCATAGTGTGACTTTCTCCCTTTTGTGCTTGCTATCATTGCAGGTGGGGTGGTTCCCCTCTGTTCCTATGTTAAATAGTAAGCCAGACAGGGCCAAGCCTTGAGGAATACCTTGTGTTAGGTTAAATGGTTTGGAGTTGCTGGGTCTGACTTTTACTTGCATGGTTCTGTCTGAGAGGTAGGATGTAAACCATTTTAAGGTGCAGTCGATCAAACCTATGTTTTTGAGTCTGCCTATCATGGAGTTGAATGCTGCGCTGATGTCCAGGAAGACTATCACGAATCCTTGTCAAGGTTTGTCCAGGCCTATGATGAGCCAGTTGAAGAGGGATCTGTGAATAGTGTGTCATTGCCATGCTGGGGGCGGAAGTCGTGCTGTTGCGGGTCCAGTGGGGCATAAGAGTCAACATGGTCTTGAAGTTGTTGTTGTACAGCTTTCTCAATTATTTTAGCAAGGAATGGAATGCTGGTGAATGGTCTGTAAGAGCTGGGGAGAGTTGTGTCTAATGAAGGTTTCTTTAGTGTGGGATGAATTGACATGCTGGGGGTGGGTATGCTTGGGAGAGGGATGTTTAAACTACCTTTAGGATAGTCTGAGCAAACAGAATTGTGAAGGGATTTTAACCATGTCACTGGACATGGGTCCAATGGTAATGTTGCGGTATTGATCCTGTTGATGATATATGAGAGTTCTCTCTTGGATATTAGGTTGAACATGTACCATAAGTAGATTTTTTTTTTGAAACTTTTATTTTCATTTTGCAACAAACAAAAGAAACAACACACCAAAGGAGACAAAACAAGTATACAATAAAGAAAAGTAAACCCAATTACCCCCCACCCCCACGCTTCTTCTCTAGCTGATTATGTCAGCATGTGAGCGCTTCCAAACAACAGTGATTGTACATCAAAACAATCAAAAGAGTATCTGCGATACAGAATAATCATGAGACAAAGATATATATAAATTTAGACAGTCAGATGAGAGCATTGAGCAGAATGTACATAGTCATTGAGCATCTTCCATTTAGACCGATGATGAGGAGTCTGAATGGGGGAAGCAAACATATGAGGTATTTGTTCATATTTACTGTAGAGACAGACATGATTCCACCATTCATTGGGGCTCAATTGGGAGCTATTTTTCCAGTATTTCGTAATTAGGGAAATAGCAATGCCTAGCATAAAGTCCAAAAGGAAGTAAGCCGTCTTTGGAAGAGAGGGGATCCCCGCAGCTGAGCGAAGTCCCACTATCCTCCAAGAAAGGGGCTCTTGAAAGTGCAAAATAGACTGGATACGACCCCAGACCCGACTCCAGTAATACTGTAGTGCGGGACATTCATACATAACATGAGGTAGTGAACCAATGGCCGCATGACATGTCCAACAATTATTGCCCTGAGTAGTGTTCCATTTGGCTAATCTGTCAGGAGTGTAAAAACACCGGTGGGCTAGAAAGAAGAGTGTCTGAGTGAGTGAGGCGGATCGGGAGACCCGTGTCACTCTACTCCAGACAAGGCTCCATTGCTCCGGGGTCAAGGTCACATGCAATTCTCTCTCCCATGCTTTCTGCGCTATAGGGGTATCCCTAGTTATAGCATTACATAAGGTTTTGTAAAAATTGGATGCTACACCCGGTGAGCTACCGATAGATCGGATAGTCTCCAACCAACCTTGTGTAGGGGAGGCCGATGGCGGGAGCACCTTAGCACTCCTAAGGCAATGCTGAAGTTGCACCAACTGAAAGTAGTGTTTCGCTGGGAGACCAAATTCAATTTGCAATTCACTAAAAGTTTTCCAGCGACCTTCATGGAACAACTGACTAGGAATCCAAATGCCCCTAGTGTACCAGGGGCTCCACGCCATCGGCTTATTTTGTATTCGAAATCGAGGGTTGTACCAAAGTGGGAGCTTGTCTAACGGACAGAGTCGGGAGTCTAAAGATTGCATGAGATTATTAAAGGCACCTAAGGTGTCTAAAAGCATTGGTGGAAAGTGGGAGTCTGATGGGAGAGTCATACCAGGGAGAAAAGTAAGAGGAATCGGTTTGCAAAGGTCCTCTTCTATGTCTAGCCACACAGGTCTACTCGGTACTGGATCTTCCAGCCAACGAGCACCTTGTTTGAGAAGAAAAGAGTGATGATACTTCAGGAAATCAGGGAATCTGACACCCCCATTTTCCTTATCTGCTTGCAGCTTATGTTTCGCTATCCTAGGTGTCTTGTTTTGCCACAAGTATCTAGTCAAAAGGCCCTCGATATCTTTATATATACGTCGAGGGAAGAGACAGGGCACCATTTCTAAGATATAATTCACTTTCGGAACAATCATCATTTTTATGGTTTCTAATCGACCCCACCAGGTAAGCGTTAAAGGAGTCCAGCGGTGAGTAAGCGCCCGGACTTTAGAGGTTAAGTCTTTGGCATTGAAGGAGATAGTGTCTTCCAAAGGAGAACAATAGTGAACCCCAAGGTATTTGACCATGCGAGGTTGCCATAAAAAGGGGAAGGATTGCATATCTGCCTGATGAAGCAGAGGATTTAATGGAAAGGCTACCGACTTGGTCCAATTTATCTTATAACCGGACAGTTGTGAGTATTTACCAATTTGCTCTAGGACAGCCGGTACTGAGTCTATTGAGACAAAAAGCATAAGATCATCAGCATACGCTGAAATTTTGATTTCCCTATGGGTGAAGGGGACTCCATGAATCTCCTCCGATTGCCGGATTAGTAAAGCCAAGGGTTCGAGTGCAAGATCGAAGAGGAGTGGAGACAGTGGGCATCCCTGGCGAGTGCCGCGTTGAAGGGGAAAAGGCTGAGACTTTAAAGCATTTGCGCATATACTGGCTATAGGCTGAGCGTACATGGTGCGAAGACAACGGAGAAAACCTTCCCCGAATCCGTACCAGCGGAGGACTGCAAACAGGAAGGGCCACTCTAAGCGATCAAAGGCCTTCTCAGCATCAAGTGAGAGGCCAACAAATGGGCGATCAAGATTAACTGCGGTAGTCAATACATGGCATAGAGTCCGAGCATTGTCAGCAGTTGATCTACCAGGAATGAAACCGCATTGATCTGGGTGTATTAAGGTAGGCATCCTATCCGAGAGCCGGGTAGAGAGAATGGTGGCAAAGATTTTATAGTCCGCGTTTAGGAGGGAAATTGGACGATAATTAGCTGTTAGTTGCGGGTCTCTCCCCTCTTTCTCAAAAACTACTACATTTGCCATTGAAAAGGACCCAGAAGGAGAACCCTCCTCGGCCAGGGCAGAAAAATAAATTTTCAAAACTGGAGCTAAATCAGCGTGAAAGGTTTTGTAGAATTCAGCAGGGAGACCGTCTGGGCCTGCGGCTCGACCTGAGGCACATTTCTTAATAGCAGAATGAATTTCTGAGACAGTAAATGGTGTGTCCAAGGCCACTCTATCTTCGTCAGATAGGGTCGGTCTTTGTACTCCTGAAAGTAAGCGTTCAAATACATCTGGCTCAAAATCACATTCAGATTGATAAAGCCGAGTATAAAAGTCACGAAAGAGTTCTAAGATTTCGGTATCTTTAGTGACCAAACCCCCCCCCGACGGATTACGGAGGGCGGTAACACGCTTGGCTTCTTTTCGACCTTTTAGGGCATTTGCTAATAATTTGCCAGCACGATTATTTTCCCGATAATATAGCCCATGTTGTGATTCAATATTTTTAACAGCAGCAGTGTGCAAAAGCTGATTGTATTGAAAACGCAAGCGTTGTAAACGGAGTAAAATACATGGGTCAGTACGGGACGTGAGGAGCCGCTCCCCAGCTTGTATCTGCTGCTCTAGAGTCAGTAAATGCTGCTTTCTTTGTTTCCCCTGCCGAATTTGATAGCTAGTTATAGTGGCACGGATAGATGCTTTAAAACCCTCCCACCAAGCCCAGCCCGCTGTGTCATGGGGTGAGTTAAAATGAAAATAATCTTGGATAGCGGCCTTTATTTCAACCTGAAAATCTTTTTGACCCAGTAGGGATCTATCAAAAAACCAAGCTCGGGGAGAATCGTCCCGCGCAGTGACACGTAATGATAAAGATATGGCAGCATGATCTGAAATATGGAGAGGATGAGTCCTAGTCGTGTCTACTTGAGAAATCAGTGCTTTGGAAATGAGAAAGAAATCTATTCTAGATTGGGAGTGATGGGGGGCAGAAAAGAAAGTGAACTCTAAGTCGGAGGGGTGAAGCAGCCTCCATATATCTACCAGCGCAAGATCTTGCATCAGAGCTGTAAGGGTAGCAAGACTCTTGGGTGGACTACTCGTTCTTGGCGGCTGTCTATCTATCAGAGGGTCTAACACTTGATTAAAGTCACCACCAAGTATTAATGGAGTATTGGCAGAGGCCTGTGCCAACTGCGCAATGCTTGCATAGTAAGCAGGGTTGTCCACATTCGGGGCATAAATGCAAATACATGTAAATTCACTATCTCCAACCTTGAGGTGTACTCGGGCCCATCTACCCTCCTTGTCAGCGCTAGTATCAATTACAGTAGCTTGCAAAGATTTCTTAACCAGAATGGCTACCCCACACCGTTTGGAAACGGCGGGAGAATAGGCAGCCACCATGTAAGGCTTAACATTGAGTTTCAGTGTTTCAGCAGAGTTTAAGTGCGTTTCCTGAAGAAACGCTAAATCAGCATGCTCATGGCTAAGATAGCTAAGGATTTTCTTTCTTTTGATTGGACTATTAATGCCCTTAACGTTGAGTGATAAAATTTTACATAAAGCCATTCAGACAAGTTAAAAATTCTGAGCATGATAGCGCACCTAATTTCACAATGTCCCTCATATTGACTGTAACAGGCTGTACATATGGCATAAAAGAAAATAAGCTTAGATAATACAATGAAGCGCCCCACATTAATAAAGAAAAACCGCAGCGCGGTAGAGAAGAAGCAAAACCCCAAAAATTACTGGCGACCATGTGTCTGCGGGGAGAAGCCCCAGAGAAGGCCGAAATTGAAAAACACATAACCTGTAGGACTGTGCGTGCTCCGAATCCGACCGAGGCACACATCATGGAGGGAGAGGAGACCACAAAACAAGAGTCATAGAAAGAAAGAAAGAAAGTCCAGGAAGTCTCTGTGCTTGACTATGACCGCCGCATCGGGCCCTTCAAAATGGCGGACAGAGCCGGCGAATAAAAGTCCACGTCGTTGAATTAGCGCATCTGCTCTGCTTCTTTGGAGTCTAAAAATGTTGATAGTAGATCAGGATCTTCGAATGTCCTGGTTTGGTTGTGAAGAGTCACTCGGAGCTTCGCGGGATACAACAGGCCAAAGCGAGCCTGTAGCTGTTGAAGGCGAGGGCGAAAAGCAAGGAGTTTCTTCCGTCGGTCAACGGTAGGCTTTGCCAAATCAGGGAAGAAGGAGACTTTGTGACCTTCAAATTCCAAATGATGGTTCGCCCGGGCAGCATTTAAAATGTGTTCCACTTGTTGATATCGTAGCAAGCGAAAGATAATAGGCCGGGGGGTCGTTCGGTTGAGCGCCATGTGGGTAGGAACACGGTGTGCACGATCGATTTCCAATTCTTTATGAAAGGTGATCTTCAGCAAGGAGGGAAGAGTTTTGAGCAGGAATTCTCTCATATCTCCCGCTTCCGCCCCCTCCGGTATTCCAATGAGCCTCACATTGTTGCGACGGGCTCGATTATTGCTATCTTCTAACTCCTTTTGCAGATTCTGTATCTGGCGCTCGGCCTTGTCCAGTGCGCCCAAGCGCACCGCGTGCGAGTCGAGGACCCCCGCCATATTGTCCTGCCGTAATGAGAGACTTTCAAGTCGGTCCTGGAGCACTCCAAAGTCTTCTCGCAGGGCTCTAAGCGCTTCTCCATTGGACTGCACCAATTCCTTCACGCCGCGTAGTTCCTCCAAAATCTCCAGGTGCATTTCGGGGTTTTCACGAAATGGAACCATCTTCTGTGGGGAGGACACCTCTGTTTTGGAGCGTTTTCCGTGAGAAGAAGAAGGAGACCCGAAGTCCAAGCGCGCTGGTTTATGGGCCGCCATCCCCCCGAGGTACCCCGGTCAGCCCGGAGCGAAATAGTAAGTTTGTATAGGTATTAAGTCAGGATTCTAAGTAGGCCTCTCGGGAGCTTCAGCGTGAAGCGTCTTACCCGCTGGACATCAGGCTCCGCCCCCCCACCATAAGTAGATTTAATCTGTGTTGTCCTGTTGTTGTGAGGGGTCATAGTGCTGTGGAGCTGTTGGTCTTTGCCTGTTGGAGAGAAAGTCAGCCATCTCCTGTGAGTCAAGTTGCATTTTCATGTTTGTTGCGTCTGTTGTGCTGGGGTCACTGGTCAGCTGAGACAGAATTGAGAATAGTTCTCTAGGATGATTGAGGGACTTTCTGAGAATGTTCAAGTAATATTCCTTTCAGCACTTGTTGCATAGGTTGTTGTATTCCACATGCCTGGCACGGAATTGTAGCTTAATATTTGCATCCTGTGAACGTTTCCACTTTCTTTCTAACAGTCTGAGCTGGAAAAGATTCCTGGAGTACCGGGGGGAGGGGGGTGTAGATTTGGGGTGATTTGTTAATTGTCTTCCATTGTATGCTACTGCATCATTCATTACCAAGTTTCATGAGCTAATGAAACTGTCCATTCAGGTCATGTATGTCAGGATCTAGAAGCGATGAGACCTCATCTAGGAGCGGTTGTGGGCTGAATGCCTTGAAACGGCATCTATATTGCTGTTGTTGGGGCATATTAGGTTACTGGATATTGTTTGACAGTCTAACAGATATCATGGCATGATTGGACCAAGTCACGGGGTCAATTTGGATGTTTAGATCCATTTTCTGTAGTGTATTGGATATAAATATGAGGTCAAGGAGGGAACCTTTACAGTGAGTAGGTGCGTCAATTATCTGCTTTAATTGTAGTGATTCCATAGCATTCAAGAACGCACTTGCTTGCTTTGTTTTGTAGCTGGGAGAATAAGGTCACCCATTAGGATGAAGTGGGGCTTTTTTAATGCTGTATGTGTGCATACCTCATCTAGCAGAGCTGAGAGTTCATCAGTGTTGGCGGTGGGTTTCTATATCTTAGACATATATAGACCTATTCCATGTTGGATGTCCCAGCCTCTGTGCGTCCAGTCAGAACCGGATGCACAAAGGTAGACGGAATTCTGATCCTGCAAGGCACATCTAGTCCTCGTGGGATCAGAATCCCATCTAAGCCTGTACTGTGAAGGCCTGGACCCAATTCCAGGTGGCCTGCACGTGCAGGCACCTGCCCGGCTAATTCAGTCAGGGCTCCATTCAGGAGCTGTGGCACCATGGCGTCCAGTTGCCATGGCACCGTGGCTCCATTCAGGAGCCACGATCCCAGGCCTCTGATGACTGGCTTCAATCCCAGCAGCCTGATCCCTGATCTGGCCTCCCAAGGCCAGTGTCAGGCTGCAGGTAATCTTCTGTGGCCCACCTACCCTTTGACATGCCCCAGACCTGCCATACCCTCTCATCTAGGGGAACTTATTCCACCTCAGAGGTGGAATAAGTTCCCTGTCTGCTCTGCCGGCCCTGGATGTACAGGGTCGACATCAGAATCAGCTACAGACTGACCACTGCCCGACCTGTCTCCACCTCCGTACCGCCCCTTTCCTGCCCTGTCTAACTTAGCCATACAAACACCCTGAATGGAGCCCTGACTGAATTAACCGGGCAGGTGCCTTTACGTGCAGGCCACCTGGAATTGGGTCCAGGCCTGCACAGTACAGGCTTAGATGGGATTCTGATCCCACAAGGGCTAGATGTGCCTTGCAGGATCAGAATTCTGTCTACCTTTGTGCATCTGGTTTGTATGGGGAGGCTTGGTGGAGATGGGAAAGGCAAATGAATAATGGGGATGGATGTCCCAACAGGACGTCTATCTCCGCTATTCAGGGTTCAGAATAGACCCCATAGTGTGTTCACAGTTGAAAATAGTTAAGTAGTCTATTGATTGTAGGGACTGTGAGCTGACCATGGAGAAGTTCAGGTGTTTCTTTGCCAGATTTAGTACCCCTCCTTCTCTTCTGTCTGTTCTGGGATGATTAAACAGCATGTAGTGGGGTGTAAGCATCTGGTTGAGGAAAACGTTGTCCGAGATAGTGAGCCAACGTTCCATGATACACATTAAGTCGATGTCTGTATTTTGTATGTGTTCTGCTAGGGTTTGAGTTTTGTTACAAACTGAGAATGCATTACTAAGTGAACATTTGAGTGGGTAGTCTTTTTTGAGGGCTGGAGTTGAGCTGTGTTGATTTGAATGAGTCTGCATGTTGCTTTTGAGAGCAGTATTCTATGGGCTGTTATAAGGTGCAGGAGATTTGGTCTCTAGAGGATTGGAATGGTGTTACCCTGCATCGTATGCATCTGAGCAGATGTTATGAGGATAAACAGAATGAGGGTTATCACCATGTAGTGTATGAGAATGTGTGGTCTCGTGTTTAGCTAGGCAGAGATTAGCAGGTCAGGCTCCTGTTGGGATTTGAGGGTTGCTTCTTGACAATGCTTGTTGTCAGTGCATGAGCACGTGCTTATTCTTTCAGGTGTCTCTGTCCTTCTGTGCTCTGTGGTGGTGGGCCTTGGTTAGCTTCGGTGGCGAGGGAGCAGGAGAATCCTGCATTCCTGTTCCCCCATTGCAGATGCCGATTTGGAGTCCTGTGGTCTTGATTAGGACATTGAACTTTTCCCTGTGACTTATGTGCCCAATGTCCTTACATCCGCTTTTGTATAAAAGGACCACATGTGCCTTTCTCCAGTCCTCTGGCATCACTCCCGACACCAAAAAGGCATTGGAGAGGTCAGACAGTGAAGCTGCTGGAACGTCCCCAAGTTCCCTCAGTATTCTTGGATGTATCCCATCTGGATCCATGGCTTTGTTTATTTTTAGTTTAGCTAGTTCCTCATGAACACAGTCTTCTGAAAATCATTCAAGAATCCCATTGTTTCTGTTCCTATTTATGGGTGTTTTCTGAGGTCATGCTCCTGGCCCTTCATATGTGAACACACAACAGAAATATTTGTTAAGCAATTCTGCTTTATCCTTATCAGTTTCTGCATATTCTTCCCCTGCACCCTTGCGTCTGACAATACCACTTTTGTCCTTCTTCTTTTCACTAATATATCTGAAAATGTCTTACCCCCGCATTTTATTGCATTGGCTATTTCTTCTTCTTTTGTATCTTTGCTTTTCTGACTACTTTGCTGGCTTCTCTAAGTTTTTCCAAATATAGATGCCTGTCTTCCTCTCTCTGTGATCTCTTGTATTTCATGAAGGCCTCCCTCTTTTTCTTCATCTTTTCAGCTACTTCTTTTGAGAACCATAGCAGTCTCTTTTTCCTTTTGCATTTATTTACCTTTCTAACAAAAAGGTTTGTAGCCCTTAAACTATTCCCTTTCAGTTTTGCCTACTGTTTTTCTACATTCCCCAGCTGTTCCCATCCCACTAATGACTCTTTGAGGTATTGACCCATCTTGGCAAAGTTAATTTTCCTAAAGTCTAAGACCATCGTTTTTATCAGCCCTAGTCCTAATTCTGAACCATACCATCTGGTGATCACTGGATGCGAGATGATCTCCCACTGTAACATCAGAAACAGTTTCCCCATTGGTAAGTGCCAAGTCCAGTATGGCCCCTTCACGTGTGGATTCTGTTACCAGTTGCCTGAATAGTTCTCTCTGTAAAGAATTCAGGATCTCCTTACCTCTAGATGACACCGCAGCAGGAATGTACCAATCCATATCCAGCATATTGAAATCACCTATCAATAGCACTTTTCCTTTCATGGCAATACTGTATATGTCTTCTATTAAATCTTCATCCACTTCTACGCCCTTTGAGGGGGATCTGTATATAACTCCATTGCAAATGGATTTCCCTTTCACTCTTTCTAGTTTAACCCATAGTGCCTCCTCTCTTCCTTTTAAGCCTTGCAATTCTATAGTTTTAATATTATTTTTTATATATAGTGCCACTCCGTCTCCCCTTCTTCCTACCCTGTCCTTCCTGAATAAAGTATAGCCCAATGTAATTACATCCCAGTCATAGTTTTCCGTGAACCATGGCTCCATAACGACAACTAAATCCAAGTCAGACTCTTCCATTAAACCTCAAATTCTGAGATCTTATTTTCCTTACTATGGGCATTTATACACACCACTTTACACATGTTGCCCCCTATTACCCATTTCTACAGAGGTATTTAATGTTTCACTTACCTTTGGGCTTTCTTCACTTACCTGGGAGCTCTCTTCACCCATTCCCAATGAATCTAGTTTAGAGCCCTCTTCAGTAGGTTAGCCAGTCTACTGCTGAAGACATTTCAACCCTTCTGGACATCATCTCTGCTCTGCAGCCCTTGGAACATCATCCCATGGTCCAGGGAAATAAGATTTTCTTGATGAAACCATTGATGCAACCATTCATTCATCTCCAGGATGTGAGCTTCTCTGCCTCAACCTTTGCCCTCAACAGGGAGGATTAAAGAGAACTGCCCCTATCTGTCTCAGAGCCATGAAGTTATTTTTGATATGCTCGGAGGGATACCTAGCAGTATCATTTGTGCTGACATGGATGAGCAACATCATATAATAGTCAGTAGGCTTGATGAGTCTTGGCAAACTCTCCGTAACATCTCAAATTTTGGCACCTGGCAGACAGCACACCTCTCTGGATATCAAATCTGGTCAGCAGATAGATGTTTCAGTACCCATTAGAAGAGAGTCACCAACCATGACTACCCTTTGCTTCCTTGTGGTGACTGATTATACAACTTTGGAGTGCTCAAGCTGTGGTTCTTCCCTTTCCTCGGATGCTTCCACCCCCTCCACTTCCAGACTGCAAGGGCTGAAGGAGTTGGAGTGTTGATACTACAGGCTCCGGTGACTCGTTTCCAACCTTCTTCCTTCTGTAGCCTTCTTCCTTCTGTCGGAGAGTTTGGATGTTTCAAGAAGCATCTCACCAATGTACTTCTCACTGTCTCAAATGCTTCTCAACCTCACCACCTCTTCCCTGAGCTCCTCCACTTCTTTCCTGAGAGTCTCAGCATGCAGGCACATGAAACCAGTCCTTCAAATGGCATTGGGATCTCTGTCTGGACAGGCAGAAGCTGTAATGGAGGCAACAGCTTTAGCAATATGATTTTTCCCAGCCATTGTTTAGTTGATGGAGCTTTGGTACCTGTTGAAGTAAAAGTGAAAAATAAAAATTAAACTGAAACCCCAAGAAGCCAGACTCCGCATTCAGTGCAATATTGGATAAGTAAGAGATGCAATTCCCCATACTGTATAAAATATAAAGATAGTGAAAGTCCATTCACTAAACTGAAAATAAAATTATTTTTTTACCTTTGTTGTCTGACCATTTTATTCTCTGATCATGATGGTCCTGATCTTAGGCTTCTTCTTTCCTGACTTCTCTTAGATCTCTTTCTATGGTCTAGTCCAGGGGTGGGCAAACTTTTTGACTCGAGGGCCGCAATGGGTTCATATATTGGACCCGGGGGCCGGACCAAGAGTAGATGGGACGGTGTATATGTGTGAATTAATATAAATTAAATTTAAATTTGTAACATTAAATGTTTAGATTAATTTAAGGTAGAAAAGCATAAAAAGAGTTATTTTACAAAACTTTTATGCAATGTATTTCTTTCATAAAATAGTACCTTCAATTTTAGTGGGAACAGTGTTGGTGGTCTCCCTTGCACTACACTAGCCGGCCATCGCGAGATTACGCTGCGTCCTCTAGAAAGTGAGGTGAATAAATGAATAAATTAGCTAGCGCTCTGCTATATTTTGGATACTAAAAGACATATTTCATTTTAAATTATGAATCCCAAAATTAACCACCTGTCCATGACAATTTATGTAAGTGGTCAAATCAGGGTTTCATGCAGTGGACTGAATCATCTGAGCAGAATTTGCACATCACTTGGTCCTATGGCTAACATTCCACTGCCAGCCTCCTACTTTCCTTGGCAAGAACTAGAAATGTCATTTGCGGACTCTAAGCAACTCTCCAGAGCAGCCAGGCAAGCAAAGCACCTGAACGCACAGTTCAAGGATAAATCCCATGCAGGCCCTACCACTCCTTCGGGGTTTTAACATATGTGACTCACCTAAGAGCGTTACCGAACTACCACCACCGGGCCTGTGCAGGGGGAGATTCATAAGCAGAGCTGCACCACGGGTACTTACAGTTTCTATGCAGTTCCTCTGCTGCTCCGGTTCCTTCTGCAGCCGCTTGCTCTTCCCCTCGGTGTGCTCCACCCCATCCTGCAAGCTCTTAATCTTCCTCTTCCCAGCCTCCATGGAGCGGGCGCAAGCAGCATGCCGCGTGGCACCTCGGCGGTCTCTCTCCTCACGACGAGCCCGGGAATCCTCAAGTGCGCGCGTCATCGCCTATGCGCACCGCCTGAAAGGCGCGGAAGTAAACATGCCTTTTAACTAAGTGCTGCACTAGAAATAGGAAGGGATGATTGTCCATAGTGTGCGCCACATGGAAGAGGTGGGCTAGCGGGCCAGATTAAAAGGTCCGCCGGGCCGTATACGGCCCGCGGGCCGTAGTTTGCCCATTCCTGGTCTAGTCCGTCTGCCATTTCTTGTCTCTTCTTTTGTTTTCTTCACTTCCTTCCATCAGCTTATTTCCAGTCCCAGTAACCCTCCCCAGTATCAGCCTCCTTTCCAGTCCTCCCCTCTCATTACCTTCCAATGTCAACCCCCTTGTTTTCCCAGGACTGCCTGTGGTGTCCATTCCTTTCCAGTCCCCCTCCTTCCCCACTGCTCATCCCCTTCTAGTCCAAATACCATCCCAAGTATCATCTCTCTTCCAGTTCCAGTGCCACCCCCACCCCATGCCAGCTCCCTTCTAGTCACCGTATTGTAATCAGATGTATAATAATAAAAAGCAGCCGGAGTACCTGCAAATTTCCCCGCTGTCAGGAAAAGAGGGCCTGGAAGTATAATGGGCCATAGAGGAAGGCCTGGAGTGCATGGGGAGGAGCCTGAGAACCCAGTATCATGGCTGTAAAGGCCAAATGAAGTTTTAAAAGCAGAGGGCTTTGGAAAACAGGGGGAAAAACCCTCAAAGTGATGGTGGGTCAGTCCAGGGACCAAATACAAAAAGGTTAAAGGCTGGAGAATCATAAATTAAAATTAAGAGTGGCTAATTCCAAGATGGTGACAGGGAGGATTTGAGCCTAATGCCGAAGCGTAAGGGTAAGGCAAAGGCTTCTCCAGCGGAGTCAACGCCTGCCGCTGTGGGCCCGATGGACAAATTTGTGCGGCTCAATGCGGATCAGATCGGGGAGATTAGAGTGGGCTTGGTTGCGCCGCTTGAGGAAAGTGCAGCGTCTTCTGCCCACAACGTGTCTCTCTCCCCAGGTGGACGTTCACCTCCGTTAGCGCCAGGTTCTTCGGTGACTCCTCCAGCACGCGGCTCTAGTGCTCTCCTAGTGCAGGGTGAGCCGAAGGACCAGAAGCGGGGCTTGCTTGAAGGTTGTCCTGGAGGTCAGCAGTCTGTGTCTAAGTCTGCTGTCTGTGTTCCTGGTGAATTACAGCTTACTGAGGTGAGCGGTAAAGTCAGCTTGATAAAGGGCTGTGACTCAGTGAACGAAGGAGTACCCCAAATTGGGCTACCATTATCTCTATCTCTTATACGTCCGTCTGTAGTGACTTTGGAGAAAATTTGGGAAGCAATTAGCCAGCTTTCACAGGCGGTGACCCAACAATTGACCCTCTCGTCTTCTACTATTTCTAAACTTGAGGAGAAAGTGGTTC
The DNA here is from genome assembly GCA_033557465.1 of Ichthyophis bannanicus. Lineage (NCBI taxonomy): Eukaryota > Metazoa > Chordata > Amphibia > Gymnophiona > Ichthyophiidae > Ichthyophis > Ichthyophis bannanicus. Next base: position 412,339,684 of record CM066033.1, read on the forward strand.
CTTTAACTAATGACATGGTGGAAGTTAAGAATAAAGTCGATGATGCGGATCAGAAGCTTTCTCAGGTTTCTGATCTTACTTTTTCTTTAATGAAAGATAATGTTATGTTGAAAATGAAGTTGGAGTCTTTGGAGAATGTTACTCGAACTTCAAATCTTAGGCTACTTAATTTTCCCATAGTTCCTGAAGTAGCGCCGTTGGAACTTTTCAAGAAATTCTTGCAAGAATCTTTAATGGTACCTTTGGAATTGATTCCTCCAGTACAAAGAGCTTTCTATCTGCCTTCAGGCAAGAAAGAGGGTAAAACTACTCTTGGAACTTTAGATATGGACTTTCTAAACGTCTCCGCTGTGCTTTGTTCCCCTAAAGAGGGTGAAATTACTACTTCCACTTTGTTAGCATCTTTAGCCCCGTCTTCGGACAGGGATTGGCTCCTTAAGTTGTTTTATAAAAAGAAGGCCAATTTGTTCATGGGTAAAAAAATCTCTCTCTTTCCAGATGTTTCAAAACATAAGAACATAAGATATGCCATACTAGGGCAGACCAAGGTCCATCAAGCCCAGTATTCTGTTTCCAACAGTGGCCAATCTAGGTCATATGTACCTAGCAGTTTCCCCAAGGGACACAGGTTCCACAATGCTTGTATTGGTTCAAGCATTGATATCCTGGATCCCTTCTTAATAATGGTTTATGGACCTTTCCTCCAGGAACTTGTCCAAACCTTTTTTAAACCCAGCTACACTAATAGCCTTTAGTACATCCTCCGGTAACAAATTCCAGAGTTTGATTACACGTTGAGTGAAAAAATATTTTCCTTTATTAGTCTTAAATAGTTTACCCAGTAGCTTCATTGCATGTCCCCTAGTCTTTTTATATTCTGATAAGGTAAACAATCAATCCACGTTTACCCGTTCCACTCTGTTCATCAATTTATAGACTTCTATCATATCTCCCCTCAGCCGTCGCTTTTCCAGGTTAAAGAGCCCTAACCTTTTTAGCCTTTCTTCATAGGAGTATCCTTCCATCCCCTTTATCATTTTGGTGGCTCTTCTCTGAACTTTTTCTAAAATCACTATATCCTTTTTAAGATACAGTGACCAGAATTGCACACAATATTCAAGGTGCAGTCTCACCATGGAACGATATAGAAGCATTATAATATCTTTTGTTTTATTTTCCAATCCTTTATTATTTATTATTATTTTTATTTAGCTGTATTTATATCCCGCTTTTCACCGGGTCAAAGCGGTCAATTGGGAGATACATTTAACACGAGGGGATATGACACACATACAGGGAACATGGGCAATGGAGGGTTAAGTGGCTTGCCCAAGACCACAAGGAGTACCTATAGGACTAGAAATCCCAGTCCCTCCGGCCTGAGATTGTTATCCCCAGGTGGGACTTGAACTCCCGGCCCTTCGGCCTGTAGTACCTTGTCCTAACCACTAGGCCACTCCTTCCTCATAGCATACATAGCATTCTATTTGCTCTCTTGGCCGCTGCTGCACACTGGGCCGAGGGTTTTAACATGGTATCCACAATGACTCCTAAATCTTTTTCCTGGGTGGTGGTTCCTAATGTGGAACCTTGCATCGTGTAACCATAGTCTGGGTTGTTCTTCCCTAGGTGCATAACCTTGCACTTGTCCACATTAAATTTCATCTGCCATTTTGATGCCCAGTCTTCCAATTTATCAAAATCCTCTTGCAATTTTCCACAATCCTCTTGGGTTTTAACAACTTTAAATAGTTTTGTGTCATCTGCAAATTTGATAACCTCACTCGTTATTCCACTTTCCAGGTCATTTATGAATATGTCAAAAAGCAGCGGACCCAGCACAGATCCCTGTGGTACACCACTATTCACCTTTCTCCATTGGGAAAATTGGCCATTTAGCCCTACCCTCTGCTTTCTATCTTTTAACCAGTTCCTGATCCACAATAGTACACTGCCTCCTATCCCATGACTCTTTAGTTTTGCCAAAAGTCTCTGATGAGGGACCTTGTCAAAGGCTTTCTGAAAGTCCAGATACACAATATCAACCGACTCACCTTTGTCCACCTGATTATTCACTCCTTCAAAAAAACATAACAGATAAGTAAAATAAGATCTTCCTTGTCTAAAGCCATGTTGGCTGTCTCCCATTAGGTCATGACTATCTACATGCTGAGTAATTTTATTCTTTATGATGGTTTCTACCATTTTTCGCAGTACTGATGTCAGGCTCACTGGTCTGTAGTTTCCCGGATCACCCCTGGAACCCTTTTTAAAAATTGGTGTTACATTGGCGATCCTCCAATCTTCAGGTATTAGAGATGATTTTAATGATAGTTCACAGATTACTAATAGCAGGTCTGCAATCTCATATTTCAGTTCTTTCAACACCCTTGGATGTATACCATCCGGCCCAGGGGATTTGCTACCCTTCAGTTTATCTAATAGTTGTAATACATCTTCCCGATGTATCGATATTTCCTTCAATTCTTCCGCACCTTTAAATACCACTTCAGTCATGGGTAACATCCCTACGTCTTCCTCAGTAAAGACCGAAGCAAAGAATTCATTCACTCTCTCTGCTATCGCCTTGTCGCCTCTTAGTGCTCCTTTAACCCCTTTATCATCTAATGGACCAACTGACTCTCTCACAGGTTTTTTGCTACGAATGTACTTGAAAAGGTCTTTACTTCGTGTTTTTGTTTCCGCAGCAAGCTTCTTCTCAAATTCTCCCTTTGCCTGCCTTATCAATGCCTTGCATTTGACTTGCCAGTGTTTGTGCTGTTTCCAGGTTTCGTCGTTTGGCTCTTTTTTCCATTTCCTGAAAGATGCTTTTTTGGCAACAACAGCCTCTCTGACCTCACCTTTAAACCATGCTGGCAGTTTTTTGGGCTTCCTTCCACTTTTCTTAAAGCATGGAATACAGCTGGTCTGGGCTTCCAAGATAGTATTTTTCAATAACAGCCAAGCCTGATGTACGTCTTTAACCTTTGCAACTGCTCCTTTTAGTTTTTTCTTAACTGTTTTCCTCATTTTATCATAGTCTCCCTTTCGAAAGTTAAAAGGTAGTACTGTGGATTTCCTTACTATCCCTCCTCCACGAATTAAATCAAAGGCAATCATGCTATGATCACTATTGCCAAGTGGCCCCAACAACCTTATCTCTTGCACTAAAATGATTAGTGGTCTTCATTATAAAGCATATGAGGACAGACTTAAGGATCTTAATATGTACACCTTAGAGGAAAGGGGGGATAGAGGTGATATGATGATTGATTGAGATCTGGTGTTCCACTAAGGACTAGGTCTAATATGGCTTCCCCTCTGGTCGGTTCATGAACCAGCTGCTCCATGTAGCAGTCATTTATTTAATTTAGGAACTTTATCTCCGTAGCATGTCCTGACGTGACACTGACCCAATCGATACCGGGGGAGTTGAAATCACCCATTATTATTACTGTGCTGTAACTTTTGTTAGCTTCCTTGATTTCTTTGAGCATTTCATCATCCATTTGTTCATTCTGGCCAGGTGCTTGATAGTACACCCCCACTGCCATTGCCTTCCCCCTTTTACATGGAATTTCAATCCATATAGATTCTACAGCAGATTTTGTTTCCTGTAAAACTTTAATCCTTTCTGAATCAATGCCCTCTCTAACATAGAGAGCAACCCCTCCACCAATTTGATCAGCTCTATCATTTCTATATAGTTTGTACCCAGGTATCACAGTGTCCCACTGGTTGTCCTCCTTCCACCATGTCTCTGATATTCCAATCATATCTAACCTTTCATTTAGTGCTATATATTCTAACTCTCCCATCTTATTTTTTAGACTTCTAGCATTTGCATACAAGCATTTTAGAGAATGTATTTTATTCATATTAATTTGGCTATTGTTAGACATGGGTAATTTGGATCTTTAAGCTCTGTCTGCTCCATACTTGAGGGCATTTGGGCTACTTTACTCTTTTGTGGAACCTCTCTGCTTTTGGTAGTATCCTTCAAAGATACATTCTTCCGAACCATCCGCTCATGGGCGACTGTTGGCTTTCCCCTAATATCTAGTTTAAAAGCTGCTCTATCTCCTTTTTAAAGGTTAATGCCAGCAGCCTGGTTCCATCCCGGTTAAGGTGAAGCCCATCCCTTCGGAAGAGCCCCTCCTTTCCCCAGAATGTTCCCCAGTTCCTAACAAATCCAAAACCCTCATCTCTGCACCATTGTCTCATCCACGCATTGAGACTCCGGAGCTCTGCCTGCCTTTTTGGTCCTGCACGTGGAACGGGAAGTATTTCAGAGAACGCTATCCTGGAAGTTCTGGATTTCAACTTCCTACCTAAAAGCCTAAATTTAGCCTCCAGAACCTCCCTACCACATTTTCCTATGTCATTGGTACCGACATGTACCAAGACAGCAGACTCCTCCCCAGCACTATCTAAGACCTTATCTAGGTGGCGCGTGAGGTCTGCTACCTTCGCACCAGGCAGGCATGTTACCAGGCGATCCTCACGTCCACCAGCCACCCAGCTATCTACATGCCTAATGATCAAATCACCAACTATAACGGCCGTCCTAACCCTTCCCTCATGGACACATGGCCCTGGAGAAACGTCCTCGGTGCGAGAGGGTTTTACATCATCTGGAGGACAGGTCCTAGTTACAAGATCACTTCCTGCCACACCAGGGTGATGCTCTTCTGTCACGTGAACTCTCTCCTCCATGGCAACAGGGATGCTGCCAGACTGGAGGTGGGACTTCAGGACTATATCACTGTAGGTCTCGTCTATGTACCTCTCTGTCTGTCTTATGCTTTCCAAGTCTGCTACTTTAGCCTCTAGAGAACGGACTCATTCCCTGAGAGCAAAGAGCTCCTTGCACCTAGTGCACACGTAAGACCTCTCACCAACTGGGCGAAAATCATACATGTGACACTCAATGCAAAAGACTGGAAAGCCCCCACCTCGCTGCTGGACTGCTGTCTGCATCTTAGTTTTAAGTTTGTATTTAGATCTAAGTTCTTTACTTACTGAGGCTTGCTATGGATATTTATACTAATAAAACTGTACCTAATACGTGTAATATACCTTGATCACCTGAAGCTTAACTAATCTCAGGTCCTTAGTGTATGACTGATTTGGGTAATGAGCTTCACCTGAGAGCACCTCCTGTCTTTTAAGATGTGTAAGTACCTATAAAGCTACGATTATCCCAGCGGTAGGTGGGTGTGGGGAGGGAGGGAGGGAAATAACACTTATTAAAAGAGGGCTGCTACACAGTTCCCTGTCTTCTGCTGCTGAGGTAAGCTATATTCTGATTTGATTTAAATTATAGCTCTTAGCTGCTGCTAGGCTCTAACTTCTTATGAAATTTAAACTACAAGCTCTCTGCTGGGTTCTAAATTTAACCAGAAAGCTCTCTTCTGTGTTTTAAATTTAAGCTAAAAGTACTTTGCTGATGCTAGGCCCTGAGTGACTATTAAATTTAGACTACAAGCTCTCTGCTGGGTTCCAAATGTAACCAGAAAGCTCTCTTCTGTGTTTTAAATTTAAACTAGAAGTACTTTGCTGTTGCTAGACCCTGAGTGACTATTAAATTTAATCTACAAGCTCTCTGCTGGGTTCCAAATGTATATAAATGTAAAGCAACCCTGGTGCCTAAGACCCCAGTCTTCTAAATCATTTTAAATAACACATTTTTTTGTCGGAAAGGCCAACCAAGCAAAGAGGATCATGCCTCAAGCCGTTGTGGCCCGTCCATTTTATTCAATTAAAAGACTCTTATAAACCACTTTGGAAGCCGCATCAAACGTGTTACTTAGCTGAATCCTTTGTAAGTAGAAAGCTGTGTAATAATGCTGCAGTCAGCACAGGCCCCCAATGGCTGAGAAATTTCTGTGCGGTAGCTTTGACCTGAAGTAGGGGATTATTGAAAATACCCCGAAACGTGTCATGTCGTCTCTGTGCTTAGGGGGTTCCAAATGTAACCAGAAAGCTCTCTTCTGTGTTTTAAATTTAAACTAAAAGTACTTTGCTGTTACTGAGTGACTATTAAATTTAAACTACAAGCTCTCTGCTGGGTATGAAATGTAACCAGAAAGTTCTCCTCTGTGTTTTAGAAAAATCATTTTTATTGCATTATTTCAAACATTACAAACAAACATAATCAAAGGGGCTGAACACAATCTTCTAGCATACACTATTCTGGTGGGCCGTCAGGGACACCGCCCCATCCCACAGTGACTGTAAGATCCCCACAAGTGTTACAACAGCATCAATTACTATAAGATCCCCACAAGTGTTACAACAGCATCAATTACTATGGGGCTGGGCAATACCCTCCCGCACCAATAAACCGAGGATCTCATGCCCATCAGGCCAAACCATATGACACCTACAGGCCCCCAACCACCCCTCCCCAATCCCCAAGCCCTCCAGCCCGCCATCACCCATCCCTCCGTCCCCGCGTCCCCACCCCCCTGCTCCCCCCCTCCAACCTACCCCCTTCCCCGCCCCCCTCAACCTCCCCCAGCCCTCTCCCCCTTCCCCTTCCCCTTATCAAGCCCCTAGAGCTAGTGGTCTCTCCCACGGAGAGCTCCCCACCGCCCAAGGGTGCCCAGTGCCCACCCAAGCAGCTCTAACCCTCCCGCTGTCCAACCCACAGGAGCCTTGTCTGCGGAGTACATCCAAGCAGCCACTCAGACAAGTCCCAAACCCGTCCAATCCAGTCCCCTGCTGCTCCCCCTAAGGCTCTCGCCGTTCGGTTCTCCATATCACGCAGATCTAACATTGCCTGCTCCCATTCCCAGATTCCTGGTGTTACGCTCGTCATCCAATGTCTTAATATACATTTCTTTGCTATTAAAAACCCCTTTTCACAAAGACTCCTCTCCGCAGTCGGTAAAGGGGGGTCCCCTTCATACACTCTCATCAATCCCCAAATTGGGGTGATCTGTATCGTGCATCTCACCCAACCACTCAGCTTGGCGCCCACTTCCCCCCAGAACTTTTGGAGGTGTATATAGTACCAGAACCTATGAGTCAAAGAGCCGGGTTCGCTTTGACTGATTCCGAGAGTTTTTTAATGGCTGTAAAAGCTGCACCCAACAGCTCTCTCGTCACAGAGGGCAACTGGTCTCTCTGCCACCTCACGGCTAAATAATCTAAAGCCTGGTCCTCCACTCCAGAATGGCCCCCTGGATAGAGCTCTCCCCGCAGAAATTTGACGGTCAATTTCCCTTCTAGAGCCCCGAAAAAATCCAGCATGCCGCCCTTCTGCAAAATAAAGCTGTTCTGCCGCTGCAGGTCGCGCACATAGTGCCTAACCTGTAGATAAAAATAAACATCGTGTTGCTGCAATTGGTATCTATCCCGTAACGAAGTAAAGGAATCGATCTCTGCCATCCCTACCATTTTCAGATGCCCGATATATTGTATGCCTTTCCGCGCCAATTCACTCACCACTCGTCCACCGCCTCTTGGTACAAAATCCACATTACCCGCTAGCGGTACGCAATCAGTCCACTGCCAAGCAAGTCCTCGAGTGTGGCACAGACTTTTCCAAGCCAATCTAAGTCCTCCCAAGCAGTGGGACCCCCGCCAAGCTTTCGGCAGTTCCCGCTGCATGCAGTGGAGCATCCGTACAGGATGCTGACCCCCAGACATCTCTGCAAGTAATTCCAGCGGCAGGACCTCACCCATCTGCCCGATCAAATCCCGAAGGGCTCTCGTTAAGTAAAGCACATTATAATCCCGCAGGGATGCCAACCTCGCACCCCCGACTTCGCCCTCCCTCATTAATGCCGCTATAGCAATGCGGGGTTTGCGGCCCCTCCAGAGAAAGTTCGTTAAATGCTTCTGCAATAGCTGTAGGTCCCACCTCATAATCCAGACAGGTACATGACGTAAGAGGTACAACCATCTAGGGACTTCTATCATATTGAAAAGAGCTATGCGTCCCTTCAGGGAGAGCGGTAGTTCCCGCCACCGTTTTAGTCTCTCGATTGTGCGCTCAAGCAGGGGTCTGATATTCACTTGGTACAAACATGCTGGCGAAGAAGGTATCTGAATACCTAAATATCGAAATTGTCCGTCCGCCCAAACCAATGGGAAGTCATCCTGCCAAAGCGCTCTGACTTTTCCGCCTACATCCAAGGCTAGAGACTTAGCCATGTTTATCTTCAAGCCCGAAAACAAGCCAAACCTCTCAATCTGCTCCAGGGCAGTCGCTAATGACCTTTGAGGGTTTGTTAAACACAGCAGCATATCATCCGCAAACGCATTAACCTTTATCCTGCCCTTATGCCACTCCATCCCTTGTACCCCCTCTGATTGCAGTAGTTTTAACAACAACGGCTCTAGTTGAAGCACAAACAATACAGGAGAGAGTGGACAGCCCTGTCTAGTTCCGCGCTTCAGCATAAAGGTTTCAGACTGGTCCCCTCCAGCCACAACATATGCAAGCGGTTCCTCGTATAAAGCTCGAATCCAACCCATAAATGCCCCTTCTAGTCCGAATCTCCGCAGGGCTTCAAACATGTAGTCCCAGGAGACCCTATCGAAAGCCTTTTCGGCGTCCAAGCTAACTAACATCAGTGAAATGCCCACTTGTAGGCAGCGTTCCATTCCCAGCAAAACACTATTTATATTTTTAGACGCGTCACGGTCCTGCACAAAACCAGCTTGATGCTTACCGACCAAGTTGGGGAGTATAGCTTGCAATCTGACCGCCATCACCGAGGCCAAGATCTTCATATCATAATTGATCAAAGAAATTGGTCTATATGCTGCCGGATCCTCAGGATTCTTGCCCTCTTTGTAAATTAGAGAGATGGAGGCCGTACGCATGTCCCTTGGAAACCTCCCCTCCTCCAGCGCTTCCGCATAAAGTGCCGCTAGGGTCGGTGTGACCTGGCTCTCTAGCATCTTATAAAATTCTCACCCATATCCGTCAGGTCCCGGAGCTTTATGAGGCTTCCCTTTCTTGATAACCTTCTGGATTTCTCCCCCTGAGATAGGCCTATTTAGGGCCCACAACTCCTGTCGAGAAATCTGAGGCAGCATAAGGCCATCGAAAAAACGCCTCTCCTCCACCCGATCTTCTGCTCCGGGGGTATATAAAGCTTCATAAAACTGCTTAAATATCTCTGCTACCTTCTTGGAGTCACTCTGCTTTTTCCCCTCCTTATCGCGAATGACCGTGATGACCTTCGAACTCCCCCCATCCTTCACTAAACGGACAAGCAGTTTTCCCGTGCGATTACCATAGCGAAAAAGTTGGTGCCGATAATAGTGTAGGGAATACAGTGCTCTATCCTGGAGGAGGGCGTTTAACTGCTTTTGCGATGCTAGGTACGCCTGTGTGTGATTCCCCTTCAGATCCCGTACAGCCCTCCTCTTCAACTGCTCAAGCTCCCGGGTGAGGTGCATGATAGTGCTATTAAGCTTTTTCTTTTCTGCAGACATGTAGGCTATGATATGCCCTCGCATTACTGCTTTACCCGCTTCCCAGATCGTGGCCACGGAAGGGCTGCTTGATTCATTAAATTCAAGATACTCTCCCCACTTCTGTTGCAAAAAGTGTGCAAACTCTTTATCTTGCCACTTCTGCCTGGGGAAAGACCACCGATACCTAGTGGTGCCTGCGCCCCTCCAATCAATCCAGACCATGGCATGGTCCGATATCACAATGGGCCTAACCTCTGCTCGTAGCACTTTCCCAAAAGCAGTCTCCGAAACAAGAATGTAATCTATTCTCGACCAAGTGCCATGCACTCTAGATAGGTGGGTATAATCCCTCTCTCCCTCGTGTAATATTCGCCAAACATCCAGGAGACTGCCCATTTGGCATAAATAGTTCACCCCATTTCTCACCCACCCTACACCCTGCTTCGGGTGAGATTTATCTAAGGCCGGGTCGTGTGGACAGTTAAAGTCGCCAGCCAGTATGACAGGAATCCTTGGAGCAGCTTCTAGTCTCCACAATATGCCTCTAAAAAAGTCGTGCTCATAAACATTTGGGACATAAATATTGCCGAGAAACAATTCCTCTCCATTCAACCGCAGATGCAGAAACAGATAGCGGCCCCGAGGATCGGCGTCCTCCCTTAACACTTCCACCTGGACACCTTTCTTGATTAATACCACCACTCCCCTTTTCTTCCCATTTGCTGACGCCGCGTACACCTGACCCACCCAATCTTTCCTCAGTTTAAGGTGTTCAAGAGAATTTAAATGAGTTTCTTGCAACAGGGCTATCTGGACTTTTTCTTTCTTCAGGGCTTGGAGAACCTTGGTTCTCTTAACCGGAGTATTGAGACCACCCACATTCCAAGAGATCACCCGTACATCAGATCCCATGTTCACATTGTCTGTGGGTTAACTCCATCCCCCTGCTTGTCTCCCAATATGTTAGAGCCAGGGGCTGCCCAGCCTCAGCCTCCGGCCCGCTCCCCACGTGCACAAAGCTCAACCTCATTCCTGTCAGGTGATACAGACGCTGCAGAGTCTTAGCCCCCCCACCCACAGATAACAAGCTCCCCTCCTCCCAAGTCCCCGCCCCTGTCACGCTCCCCCCTCCCCCTCCTCCCTCCCCTCCCCCCTCTCCCTCCCCCCAACCCCTATCCCCCACTCCCGCTCCCCCCCCCTCCCCGCTAGCCATACTCACTACCGCCTCTCCCCTTAACCCAATACCCACAATACTACTGCCTACAGCCTACTGGGCCGAGGCCTGGCTTCCCCTGTGTGGACACTGCAGGGCCGCCTCGGTGTCAAAACTCTCCCACCCCCATAACCAGAACCCGTAACAATCAACAATTGGGGAGGTAGCATGCTCTCCAGAAAGTTGCACGCAATCCTTCTGCAGAGATGGTCTACTCGCCTTCTGCTCCGAGCCCGGGATAGGACCCACAACCTCCCACCTTCCCATTATAACACAATATCAATAACTTGTCAACATTTACAATTGCAGTTCTCATAGACGTCCTTACCCGCTCATGTGCCACCGGAAGTCCCTCCTCTGTGTTTTAAATTTAAACTTAAACAGCTGCTACTAGGCCCTGACTGATTTAACAAAAAATAGTGGGTTCACAGATTAATTAGCTTTAATACAAAGAATTCCTTTTAGAAAATTACCAGAAGTATATACTCACAGTTGCAGATCTCTCTCCAGAAGTAACAGTCCCTTTTTCTAGTCCTTCAAGACAAAGAAACTCAGAAGCGTCGAAAAGCTTTTTTATTATTGAAACCTGGTGTAACTCATTTAGGGGGCTTCCTTTGTGTTGAGATTTCCATGTAAATGTATTGTTATTTTCAAATCTCAGAAATATGTTTTTTTTCAACCTGGAGATCTGTCATCATTTATTAGTATGCATACTATAACATCTTCACCCTCTTAGTCGGCTTTTCCATCAGTTTGTTGTATGGTCCCAACTCCTTGTCTCCCTCTAGTTCTTGAAACATTTTTTCTTTATGTACTGAAGGAATTTCCGGCCTTCAGTGAATATTTAGCTACTTCCCACTCATGGGGACTAATGATGTTCTTGCTGCTTTTTTTGCATAGTGTATGATTTTCTTTGAATTGTATTGCAAGATGACATCTTTTCTGTAAACATTGTTGAGCAAATGTTTAAATATAAATTGCATAAATAGAAAAAAAAATAAATTAAAATTAAAATTGTTAATTCTCTTGGGGGAGGCACTCAGGAGGGCAAGAAGGTTAGGGTGCCCTGCAGCAATGGAGGAGGTAGAAAACTTTATGGTGTCCTAAGTGGTTGTTAGGGCTGGGTTTAAAATAGCCTGATGAAATTTAAATAGAAATAAAAGTTTATTTCCTTAAAATTTTACATGAGTTTAATGGTCTGGAAGGTGTGAGGGAGCCCCAGGGACTGGGAAGAAATGAGTTTTGGAGTGGTTTTATGCTGATTGTAAGTCAAAATTCAATTTTTTGTGAAAAATGTCTTATTTGATAGTTGGAAACCATAGATGTGCACAGCATATATAAATGTTTTTTTTATATTAAATATGTCCTAACCTCAGTTGCCAACCATCTGTCAGCTCATCTATCTGCCTCTGTCAGCTGTGTAGAGTCCTGTCTTCTTGTGCAGGCTGCTACCCCATGTCCTGCACTGGTACCCTTTTCTGCATTGTGGCTCTTCGTGCTTGCCTCGCCTGTGCCTGATCTGCATGGCACCACTACTCCTCTGTCCTCCTATCATTGCAAATATCCTGCCACCTCTGTCTCCACTGGGAGACACGTATTCCCATCCTCTGCCACCCACTGTCATTGCAGCACTTTACATTGTCAACACCCTGTGCATCGGTACAGCTGCCTCCAACATGTTTGTCCACATTACCGGCTGCCACATAGGATGCCCGCAGTTATGGCAGGTCCATCAGCTCCCACCTCTCCTTCCGTCCATCACTTGTTCATTGCCTTTCCTTGGTGCTCTATCCTGTGTTAGGGTTACAGCTATTTTTATACCTTACAGTTCATGCTTGTCAACTTAAAGCACCTTACATTAGGGCACCTTACTGCCCATAGGGCACCTTACCTTAAGGCATCTTAACGTCCTTAGGGCACCTTAATCTAAGGTGCCTTATAGGGCGCCTTATAAGGTGCCTTTACCTAAGGCACTTTAAAGCCCTTAGGTTGTCTTGCATTAAGGTGTCTTAGCCCTAAGGCGCCTTAATTCAAGGCGCCCTAAGGGCTTTAAGGCGCACTAAGGGCTTTAAGGCACCGTTACGTAAGGCGCCTTAGGTTAAGGCACCTTACAGCCCTTAGGGTGCCTTGTCAGCCTTAATGTGCCCTGTTTGTCCCCTTGCTGTGCACTGTCCCATTAACGTGCGTTAGACGGCCAAGGCGCACTTTACCGCATGTTAACTGGCCAAGGCGCCCTGTATCGCATGATAAATGGCCCAGGTTACCTTAACGCTGCACTGCCCACTTCCTTATATGGGGTTGGTAACATTACCGCTTCACTTAATGCCGGTAACATTACTGCGCCTTAGTAAACATACCCCATAGACTAGAGCAATCTAGAACTTACTTAGTGGATTTTTTTTCAGTTGGTAAATATTGATTAGAGAGAGTGAAAGTGTATGATGGATGCTGTATACTGGAGCCTCTGGTTCAGTGTTTTTAGGTGAATTTTTAGGTTCAGATGAGAGATTGAATGAGATTGGATGGGAAAAGGATGGGTTTGAATGGATTTTATTTTTTTTAAATAAACCCTGACTGACTGGTAGGAAAGTCATAAAGGGTACAGTAAATAAGTCCAGGTAGGTGCCCCTGAGAAATAAGTTCCTTTAAGGGACCTAAACTAATTTAATAAAGAACCCTATCTTCTTTTTTTTTTAGATTTTATGTAGCTTAATGAGGGTTTATGCAGGAAAGAGCCTGTAAAAGGGAATCCTATTATCAAGTTAATTACTGAACATCCATAGGTAGAAATTAAATAGACATATATGTTTCCCCATAAAATATTTATTAAAAACTGGTTTATAAATCAGATTAATAGGGGTTCAAGAGGTAGGTCTCTTGATAAACCACAAAGACAGAATACTAAAATAGGACAACAGCCTTACTGGGGAAGAAGAGGGGATAGCTGGGATGTTGGTTTTGGAGAATTAGCAATAGTTAATCAGGGATGAGAAGGATGACGGGGTAGGTATATGAAAGGCTGATGAGTGTGAGCAGGAGAAAAGAATGCGTGACCTGAGAGTGAACTGAGAGAAAATTGAGGGTGACAAGTTTTTTTCTTGGCTAGCCTGTTATCCCTTACTATAGGGATGGTATAGATAGTATAGGTTTTTTAGGATAATATTTTTGGGAGGAGGTTAAAGGACAAGTTAGGATAGTTCGAGTAAGGGTGGAAACAGGAACCAGTTCTTGATCAACAACTGGCTCCAGTAGAGAAGATTCCTGGTCCAGAAAGTTCCGATGCCAAAGAGACAAGACTCCTAAAACAAAGTTCTAGTGGCAAAGTTCCTCAAGCACAGTTCTTCCAGGGAGAAGAAAAGTTCATGAAATTAAAGGGCCCCAATGTTCTTCAAAAAGGACAGTAATAATTATTTTTTTATGGTGTGCACATCTTTAAACCATTTTTACATCTGAGCTCAAATTCACGTGCACACATATAAAACAAATTTTAAATTCTGTTATTGGGTTACATTATCTTTCCAGATGTATGATATATGTATGCATATTGTGAGTAAATGCTTAACTTAAGTTACTATATACCTAGGATATGTTAAGTTTGTAACATCAAGAGCTCCGAAAGCCCTAATCCATAATCTTAGGTTTATTTTATATTTGTCAGTTATTTTCTTGCTCCTCCTGTCTCATACTAGAGAGAGGAAAGGGGTAAGAATAATCCTGGGAAATCTAGGTTGTTTTTTTTCCCGAATCTTCCTCTCTGAAACTGTTGGACTAATATTATGATAAACCCTGACAATGTGACATAAATTTACATCTTTCTAAGATAACTTTATAATCCAACAATCGGTCACGGGCAATGTTCCCTCTAATTTTATGTAGGCTGTGTGTGCATAAAATATCAGCTGTGCAGCTTTTGAAGGAAGGTTAAATTTTTGTGCGCCACATAACGACACTCGGAGTTATATACTTTAAACTTTTACTACACGTCAGAATACAGTATGTACACCACATTGATTGCACTAGAAAATACTGTAGAACTTGTGAAAACCGTAAATACACAACAACTTTTAAATTTTAAGACGTCTGTGTTGTTTTCTATCAGAATCAGAACTGTAATTTTTGTGCGCTCTGTTGTAAAGTACGTGCGCTCGCTCAGCAAGGTGTGTGTGCACGCGCACATGCGCACATCTTAGAGGGAACAGTGGTCACGGAGCACTGGTTTACACTATCCATCTTCCTTCCAGTGCCATTTCCATGTGTCAGCTCCCTTCCAGTCCCAGTGCCCTCTCCCTTCCACCCCCCCATTACCCAGCCACCTACCAGTCCCATCCCCCAAGTGTCAGCTCTCTTCTATCCCCCTCCTCCCTACCCTAGTGTCATCACCCTTCCAGTCTCCCTCCAGTGCCTTCCCCCATGTCAGCTCCCTTCCAGCCCCCACCTTCCCCTCATGTCAGCTCCCTTCTAGTCCTCTCCTTCCCCCCTCTGTCAACTCCCTTCCAGCCATCTCCTTCCCCCGTGTCATCTCCCATCCAGCCCCCTTCTTCCCTACCATGTCAGCTCCCTTCCAGCCCCCACCTTCCTCCATGTCAGCTCCCTTCCTGCCACTTCCTTCCCCTCATGTCAGCTCCCTTCTAGCCCTCTCCTTCCCCCCTCTGTCAACTCCCTTCCAGCCATCTCCTTCCCCTGTGTCAGCTCCCATCCAGCCCCCTTCTTCCTTACCATATCAGCTCCCTTCCAGCTCCCACCTTTCCCCCATGTCAGCTCCCTTCTAGCCCTCTCCTTCCCCCCTCTTTCAGCTCCCGTCCAGCCATCTCCTTCCTCCTGTGTCAGCTCCCTTCCAGCCCCCACCTTCCCCCCATGTCAGCTCCCTTCCAGCCCCCCTTTT
Source organism: Ichthyophis bannanicus (assembly GCA_033557465.1). Lineage (NCBI taxonomy): Eukaryota > Metazoa > Chordata > Amphibia > Gymnophiona > Ichthyophiidae > Ichthyophis > Ichthyophis bannanicus. The sequence goes on from CM066033.1 coordinate 412,355,217, forward strand.
CCCCATGTCAGCTCCCTTCCAGCCCCTACCTTCCTCCCCATGCCAACTCTCTTCATACCCCCACTTTCCTCCCTGTGTCAGCTCCTTTCCAGACCCCCACCTTTCCCAATGTCAGTTCCCTTCCAGCCCCACCCCATATGTCAACTCCCTTCCAGTTCCCTCCTTCCCCCCATTGTCAGCTCCTTTCCAGCCATTCCAGCCCCCACTTTCCCCCCATGTCAGCTCCCTTCCTGCTGCCTCCTTCCCCCCAGGTCAGCTCCCTTCCTGCCACCTTCTTCTGCCACCTTCTTCCGCTGGCAGTCCCGACTTCTGCGTTATACAAAGCCACAGCTGTGATAGTGATAATAATTTAAAATAAACCAAAACTAGTGCAGAGCCTTCCAGCCTCTGTTATGGAACTCCTGCTGCTGCATCCCGCCCTCAAAAGGAAGTTACACTAGAGGCAGCAGGAGGTACCATAGCAGAGATCAGTATGCTCTGCACCAGTTTTGGTTTTATTTTAAATTATCATCGCTATCACAGCCATGGCTCTGTAAGACACAGGAGCCATGGCTAAATCGGAGGAGAGGGTGAAGCTGTGGGGGAGATAAGGAGAGAGATGAAAAGCTGGTTTTCTGCTCTGGCTTCTCCCAGTCCCGTGGCCAGAGCAAAAAGCTGGTTTTGCAACATCCGGTTTTATCTCTTTCCCGGTAGCCAGCCTGGCCATATAAAAACTGGTCGGTTGGTAACCTTAGTAACAAGGTAGGCATCATTAAAGAAAAGGGGAAACAAGGCTAGGCAACGTGAGATGAGAGCCATGGCACTGAGTGAGGCCTGGGTCTCTTACTGTATTCAGATCAGCAGGAAGTGGATCATTTGGAGCCCTTCATCAGGAGAGGTGGAGCAGGCTGTGCTGGGAAGCTTTCTGAGAGGCACCGAGGAGCAAGACATCAAGTCCCACTGCATTCTTCATGGGCCAAGGACAGCGCTGGACTTGGTCATATGAGCAATTACACTGTGATCGGGACCAGTGTGGTGGTCAGGTTTGCCAACCACCCCTATCTTTGCACAAAGATGTCCATCCATTGTGGTGTGGCGTCCTACTCTGCAGTGGGCCCCCAAAACATACACTGTTGCCAGCGCCAGCCTGCAAATCTGCATACTGAGGAGCAAGGTATTGTGAGTATAGCCCAGGGAGGGAGGATCAGGCAGGATGCATCTGCAGTGGGGGTAGGACAATGGCTGGGACATTGTAGTGCCAAACTACCACCTGCATGGCCACAGCACGTCCTGCTGGTAGGACACTCTCACTCTGACTGAACAGTGACCATTGCATGGCTATGTTCCCACATAGTGCTACATAGTATTGTCTCAAGTGATATATGTGTGCTCCCTTTCTGGAGACACACTCACTGAGGCATCTGCCGGGTGTCTGTGCCATACAACCCAAGTCTGGGTACGCATAGTTCTTTTGTGAACATGCAATATAGACTGGCTAGCAGACTGTCTACAGTTAGTTTGTGTATGGCTGGAACACCTCGTGGGGTGCAGCAGGTGCAATCTGACTATGCCTGCTGCTGGTGAATGTCAGACCATGGTTGGAGGCAGTGGAGTCTTCCAATACTACTGTTGGTCTGCCAATGGCCTAACAACAGGTCCAGATCTTGTCTAACCCCCCCTGATGACAACCACAACCTAAGGCGTCTAAGGTACCCCAAGGACTGTAAGATGCATCAGGTTGACAGGCATGATCTGTAAGGCAGCAGAACAGATGTAACCCTAAAAGTGGAGAAAGCAAAAATAAAAAGTGCCCCAACCTGTCTACTCTAGTGTGCGCGTTACATCAAGATGCAGTACTGTGATGTTATGTGCATTACAGACGCGCAGCGCTCTGATTAACGTGTGTGAGGTTTGTTTGGGACATGCGTTGTTACGTGCCATAACCTGTCCACATAACCTAAGGCGCCCAAAGGTATCTAATAAAGCACGTAAAAAAATCTGTCAGAAAATGTCTTGCGTGTTATTGTGCGCCTCTGTGGCACTGTAACGCGCTAGCAGCTGAATAACTTGCATTGCTGGCGGTAACGCGTGTTATTCCGCATGCTGTGGGTGTGTCATGATGCAGCGCACATAGTAACATGCTTTACTGCACCTTACTGTGCATAAGCGACTTTACTGCGTCATAAGGCCCCGCTCTAAACACAGCAGAGAAGATGGCGGCGCGGTCACAAAAACCACCGTTCACACTAGCAGAGCGTATTTAGTATTTATTGGTGTACTGCTGATCTACATGGCCCACCTGAGCTCACATCCTTGAACGGTGGCAGCTGTCTGTGTGCCAGTCGTCTACCACCTCACAGGGAGCTACGGGTTTCCATACATACATTCCCTTTGGTGGAACATATTTGTATTGTGCTTGTTGTGGTTGTTTGAGATAGTGGTTAGAGATGTGTGTTGAGCCACCATAGATTGCAGGTTTGATTCTCACATGCTCCTTTTTCGATCTGTTCCCCATTTTGCCCTTGTCTACAGACCATCCACACGGCTGGCCCCTCAGCTGGCCCCTGACGCCCTTTCAATTTAGGTTCTTTACTCTTTTGCATGTTGTTTTCACTGCATACCATTTCATAGTGTGTGAGTATGTGTTTATCTGTGGCTCACGTCCCAATTACGGGCTGTGCTATCAGTTGTAGACTGCTGTTCTGCATGTGCATTGCATCATGGGTACTGGTGGGGGTTACCCTATCCTGGAACTCAGCAGACATTTTGAGTGGTGCCCTGCAGTGTTCTTGTATGCGGCCATTGCGGTGGAACTCACCATGGTGGTGTAGCCTACTGGTTTGTGCACTGACTTTCTAGGCAGGGGTCAGGGGTTCACTTCCTCCTTGTTTTTCTTTCTTTTATGGCTATCCTTCTCATATACTTTTCATATCTGTGACAGTCACATCTCTGCAGATCTGTGCTGCCAGCCCATAACACCCTCACCACAGTTGCCAACCATCCTTCCGTCCATCTATTTGTGTCTGTCTTAACCTAAGGTGCCTTATAAGGCACCCTAGGATAGGGCACCTTAGGTTAGGGCACCTTATAGGGCACCCTAACGTAAGGCGTCTTATAGGGCGCCTTAGGTTGTGGCACCTTATAGGGCGCACTAGGTTGCGCGCCTTATCAGGCGCCTTGGGTTAGGGCGCCTTGTCAGCCTTAACATGCCCTGTTTGTCCCCTTGCCGTGCACCATCCCGTTAACGTGCATTAGACGGCAGGGGCGCCCTTTACCATACGTTAACTGGCCAGGGCGCCCTGTATCGCACGATACATGGCCCAGGTTACCTTAATGCCTTACCACCCACTTCCTTATATGGCATTGGTAACATTACCGCTGCACTTTACGCCGGTAATATTACCGCGCCTTAGTAAACATACCCCTATGTTTTACTTCACAAAATAAAGATAAAATGAGCTCAATAAGCTCCCGTCTTTCAGATATTTGGTAGGGAGGGGAAGTAGATGTTCTGGACATGATGGGACTTCAAAGAGAGAGAGAGAATATCTAGAATGTACCTAAGTGAAAGCAGTAATTAGGGTACCTGCAAATTGAATATTTTATGCACTCGCTGAGACTTTTTTTTCTCAGTGATTGCACCCATAATTATTTTACAGAGAGAGATTCATATTTATTCTTTAGTGGAATTTTCTTGAATTCAGAAGGTGGGGTGCCCACTCTTCTCTCTCTCCTTTCCATCCTCAGTTTCTCTAGGAAAAAAGAAATAAACAGACACATAAGGTGTTATCTTTTAATTTACTAACTGATATCATTTGTTCACCTTTATTTCTGTGCGTTCAAGTGGACTAATATGGCTGCTTCACTACTTTTATTTAAGAAAATGAATCATGAGGTCAAGAAGCAGATTTTGCATAGACACTTTCAAAACTAATTTTTTTTTAATTTAATCTTTATCATTTTTACAAAACAAAGAAGAATTTTACATCTTCTTAAAGAAAAATGGGTACAGGACAGAAATAAAACATCCTTAATACATTAATCATGTATAGCAAGTAATATAGAAAAAACAACTCCTGTCCCAACTACAGCCCCCAAAACAAGAGATCCAAGAGAATACATAACACAGAAAACACAGGAAATATTGATAATGAAACTACAGTCAAGATTAATCTAATGGCAGTGGATCAGGAGACTCCAGGGGAGCGCCGCATGCTCAAGAAACTTACTAACTGAGAGGGTTCATAGAAAATAAAAGATTCATTATTCAATTTGACCAAACATTTACAAGGGAATTTCAAAAAATATAAACCCCCCAAAAGCAACACCCCAGGACGAAGTAAAATAAATTCTTTCCTACGTTTTTGAGTTTCTTTAGATAAATCTGGAAATACACGTATTGTTAAACCATGAAACTGCACATTCCCTTTCTTAAAGAACAATCCCTGTCAGACGTTAGAGCAAAAGAAGCAATCAAAGTAGAGGGAGAAACTACATCATGCAAAGATGACTCTAATATAGCAGAAATATTCAGTAAATCTGCTGGAGCCCCCTCCTCAACTATCCCTTCCCCACAAACTCTTTTCCCAGAAGGGAGATAGAACACTTTAAGCATAGGGGGATGGGATTCAATTGGAACATCCAAAACTTCCAACATATATTTCTTAAACATTTCCTTGGCCGAGATAGAAGATGACCTAGGAAAATTAATACAACGGAGATTCGGATATCTAGTAGTGTTTTCCAACATTTCAATCTGTGACTTCATTGCCAACATATCTTTCTGGTAAAGTGAGATACCATCTTCCGAACTAGAAACTTTCCGTTGCAGTTCCGTTACCGCTGATTGTACAGCTGTTATTTCCAGAGTGTGTTGCTGCAAAAGACCCATATGAGCCTGTGTCTGAGCTGATAAAGTAGCAATTTGGGGAGCAACCAATTCACCCAGCTTAACTATAGCCGACCAAATCGATTCCAATGTAAAAACGGCTGGTCTATCAAACGTAAAAGTCAATACCTTCCCAGGAGGTTCCTCAGTCGGACGGCGTTCCATACTCGAGTCCCCAATTACAGGAAGGACATCCACCAACCTGTCTGTAGGCCCCTTCAAAACTGGGTCCTCTGCTCTAGTCGGGGAAACAGATCTCAAAACCCCCACTCCTCCCCTGCGCAGTTGGTCCTCGAAGGACAGAGCTTTCCACCTCCTGGGAGAAGAGCTCCTCCTCAATCTGCGCAGGGCTACTCCTCAGCAGTGGACCCTTGGGAGGCCGTCACTGCTCCGGCAGAGAGATTTCAGGTCCAGATCCACCCGTCGAGCTATCCAGCCCCTGCGAGGGTTCAGTGGGCTGCTGCTCCGTCGCAACACTTGACTGCCAAGGCGGCATAACAAAAGAATCAAGCGGTCCTACCACCTGTTGGGAAGAAGCAGAGGGGGCTATCGGGCTAGCAGAGGACTTCTTAGGCCCTTTAGCCTTCCTTTTGCCCATAATCAAGGTAAAAGCTTGAAGAAAGCACCGCCACGACGCTCATTTCAATCCGCCATCTTGGATCTGTCAAAACTAATTTTATCTGTAATGGCACTGGGTCATTACAGAGGGAAAGGAAGTAAGGGGCTGTTCCCAAGGAATGGAAGAATAGCAAAGTTTAAATGATCTTCACACTCAGGCACATTTCTTTCTTTTTTTGTACCATCTAGTTGTATATGAAAAGATATATTTTATCAATCAAGTTAAGAGAGATCCCAGAATCATTGATTACATGCTGCACTTATAACCTCACCCATACATAAACTGTATAGATCAACCAATTTATTAAGGCATTAGCTTTCAAGGACAAGAGTCCACTTTGATGTGGACTCTTATCCTCAAAAGTTCATATCTCAATAAATTGGTTAATGTAAGAGGTACAACTTGCCTCTGTCATTTTTGCTATTTCAGACTAACACAGCTATCCTCTCAGAATTTTCAATATATTGGGTGAAAAGAGAGACTTGTGAAGGGCTCCATTGGAATCACTGAGGGTTGGGACAACAGTGACAGTGGGGACAGGAGGAGGGCAGCACAGTAATCATTCACACAGGGCAGCAAAATAGGCAGCACAAGCTCTGTCTGTTCCTACAACTGGGTCTGGAGATGGGTCCATGCATGAACAAGGCCAGGTAGGTGCATATTTTCAGGCTATTTTAGAAATGTGGATGTCCACAAAATAGAAACATAGAAACATGATGACAGAAAAAGACCACATTGCCTATCTAGTCTGTCCTTCCATATCAACCACTACAACAGTCCCCTTTTTTTCTTTAGAGATCTTCTGTATTTGCCCCATGCTTCTTTGAATTCAGATACTGTCCTCATCTCTACAACCTCCACTGGGAGACTATTCCATGGATCCCCCACTCTTTCCATAAAGAAATATTTCCGCATATCACTCCTAAATCTATATCCTTTTACGCTCATCCCATGTTCCCTTGTGGCAGAGCATGCTTTCAATTGAAAGAGGCTCTCCTCCTGTGCATTTATGCCGCAGAGGTATTTAAACGTCTCAATCATATCACCTCTATCCCGCCTTTCCTCTAAGGTGTACATATTAAGATCCTTACGTCTGTCCTCATATGCTTTATAATGAAGACCACTAACCATTTTAGTAGCCACCCTCTGTACTAACTCCAGCCTGTTTATATCCTTCTGAAGGTGCAGTCTCCAGAATTGCACACAATACTCCAAATGAGGTCACACCAAAGACTTATACAGAGGCACTATCATTTCCTTTCTTCTGCTGGCCATTCCTCTCCTATGCACCCAAGCATCCTTCTAGCTTTTGCTATCGCCTTTTCTACCTGTTTAGCTACTTTAAGATCATCACACACAATCACGCCTAGGTCCCGCTCTTCTTTAGTGGACAAAAGTATTTCATCCCCTATACTATATTGCTCCCTTGGATTGCTACAGCCCAAATGCATGATCTTGCATTTTTTAACATTTAATCTCAGCTGCCAAATTCTAGACCATTCTTCAAGCTTAGCTAGATCCCTTCTCATGTTATCTACACCTTCCTGAGTGTCTACTCTATTGCAGATTTTGGTATCATCCGCAAAGAGGCAAACCTTACCCGACAGCCCTTCCTTTGTTATCACCAACAAAGATGTTAAAAAAAAATTGGAGCAAGGACAGATCCCTGGGGCACACCACTGGTAACTTCCTTCTCCTCAGAGTGAGCTCCAGTTACCTGTACCCTTCGTCGCCTCCCACTCAACAAATTTCTAACCCAAGCAGTAACTTTAGGGTCCATCCCTAGGGTGCTCAATTTGTTTATAAGTTGTCTGTGAAGAACGGTGTCAAAGGCTTTACTGAAATCTAAATACACCACATCTAGGACTCTCCCTTGATCCAACTCCCTGGTCACCTAGTCAAAGAAATCAATCAAATTTGTCTGACAAGACCTGTCTCTGGTGAATCTATGCTGCCTCCGCTGGACTACAGAAACCTCACTATGTTCTCTTCCAGCAGCGCTTCCAATAATTTACTCACCACCGAAGTTAAGCTAAACGACCTGTAGTTTTCAACCACATCTTTATATGGCCACAGAAGAAGATACATAGTCATGCCGCTTGAGAGGGTTTCCATGCTATGATACATGACGGAAAGCAATTGGCCATTTCAGATCTCCAGACATGCGGTGGTGGGGCAGTTAAATGAATGGACTGTTATTTAACATGCAGGGATTTGTTGACACAGAAATATTTATTGTGGCAGTGAAGCACAATTTGCTCTTCCCCCTGTAAGTCTGCTGCCATGAAACAAGCACTTTTTTGCAACTTATTCATGGTCAGGAGCAGGTATAGGCATGGACACAGCAACAGCCAGGACCAAAGATGTGTGGGCTGTTCTGAAATCCTGGCAGTGATGTGTATCTCTATTGCACCACTCAGGCCACGCCTCCAATAGTTCCCCTTGTTACTTGGACAGGATCACGCCGGGGACATCTACATATCCGGCTTTCTTAAATGGCTCCAGGGATGTCGTTGTGATTTTTGCATGTTTGAATGCTTGTTTTCAGATGTCCAGAATAACAAATAGAGGGCCCGATATTCAAAGGCATTTACATGCTTTTAGACCTGTAAACCGTGTAAATGCTTCTAAGTGGGATATTCAGAGGCATTTGCATGGTTAGTGCTGCTGAATATCCCTGGGTACTGCCACTATATGATCCGATGTTAACTGCTTAGCATTGGGATTTTCTGGGGGTGGTTCCCATAACTTACTGTCCAGTGTCGATATTGAGCCGCTGTCCAGTTAGATAGGAGTGGGAAAAGCTGGCCCCTTTTTCATGGGAGCTAACCAGGTACTGGCCCAATATTGCCGCTGTTAGCTTCAGGCTGTGAGGTTGACCTGGATATTCAATGCCAGTGCCTGGATATGGCCCCGACATTGAATATACAGGTTTTGTGTTCAGCGGGGATAGCTAGGCACTGTAATCATGCTAGCCAGCTCCACTGAATATCAGACCCAGAGTTTCTAAAATGATCCCCCATAGCGAACATTAGGGATTGAGATTTGTGAATGTGCATTGGGTTCATTTAGGTGCCTAAAACTATTGGGCCTGTAAACTGTGTAAATGCCTCTAAGTGGGATATTCAGCGTCACTAACACAGTTATTGCCATCAAATATCCGCAGGTACCTCCTCTATATGCCCTGATGCTAACCACTTAGCATCAGGTTGTTCCAGGGGCGTTCCGCTGACCGTTCAGTGGTGGTATTGAGCAGCTGCCCAGTTAGCAACCCACAGGTAAAGATAGGTACAGCAAAAGCTAGCCTATCTTTACCCATAGAAACATAGAAACATGATGACAGAAAAAGACCACATGGCCTATCTAGTCTGTCCTTCCATATCAACAACTACAACAGTCCACTTTTTACCTTTAGAGATCCTCTGTGTTGGTCCCATGCTTTTTTGAATTTAGTTACTGTCCTCATCTCTACCACCTCCACTGGGAGACTATTCCATGGATCCACTACTCTTTCCATAAAGAAATATTTCCGCATATCACTCCTGAATCTATCTCCCTTCACCCTCATCCCATGTCCCTTCGTAGCAGAACTTGCCTTCAATTGAAAGAGGCTCTCTCCCTGAACATTTATGCCACGGAGGTATTTAACCATCTCAATCATATCACCTCTATCCCGACTTTCCTCTAAGGTGTACATATTAAGATCCTTCAGTCTGTCCTCATATGCTTTATAATGAAGCCCATTAATCATTTTAGTAGCAATCCTCTGCACCGACTCCATCCTGTTCACATCCTTTTGAAGGTGCAGTCTCCAGAATTGTACACTATACTCCAAATGAGGTCGCACCAAAGACGTATACAGAGGCATTATCACCTCCTTTTTTCTGCTAGCCATTCCTCTCCGTATGCACCCAAGCATCCTTCTAGCTTTTGCCGTCGCCTTTTCTACCTGTTTAGCTACTTTAAGATCATCAGACACAACCACGCCTAGGTCCCGCTGTTCTTTAGTGGACAAAAGGACTTCACCTCCTATACTGTATTGCTCCCTTGGATTGCTGCAGCCCAAATGCATGACCTTACATTTTTTAAAATTAAATCCCAGCTGCCAAATTCTAGACCATTCTTCAAGCTTAGCTAGATCCCTCCTCATGTTATCTACACCTTCCTGGGTGTCTACTGTATTGCAGATTTTAGTATCATCAGCAAAGAGGCAAACCTTACCCGACAGCCCTTCCGCTATATCACTAACAAAGATGTTTAAAAGAATCGGACCAAGGACAGATCCCTGGGGCACACCACTGGTAACATCCTTCTCCTCAGAGTGAGCTCCATTTACTTGTACTCTTTGTCGCCTCCCACCCAACCAATTTCTAACCCAAGCAGTAACTTTAGGGTCCATCCCTAGGGTGCTCAGTTTGTTTATAAGTCACCTGTGAGGAACAGTGTCAAAGGCTTTACTGAAATCTAAATACACCACATCTAGAGCGCTCCCTCGGTCCACCTCCCTGGTCACCCAGTCAAAGAAATCAATCAGATTTGTCTGACAAGACCTGCCTCTGGTGAATCCATGCTGCCTCGGATCCTGTAATCCACTGGACTCCAGAAACCTCACTATTTTCTCTTTCAGCAGCGTTCCAATAATTTACTCACCACCAAAGTTAAACTAACCGGCCTGTAGTTTTCAACCACATCCTTACTTCCGCTTTTGTGTAAAGGCACCACATGAGCCTCTCTCCAGTCCTTTGGCACCACTCCCGACTCCAACGAGGCATTGAAAAGGTCAGTCAGTGGAGTTGCTAGAACGTCCCCAAGTTCCTTCAGTATTCTAGGGTGTATCCCATCCGGTCCCATCGCTTTGTCTACTTTAAGTTGAGCTAGTTTCTCACGAACACAGTCTTCTGAAAATTGTTCAAGATGTCCCTCGCTTCTGTTCCTATTTGTGGGTGTTTTCTGAGGTCCTGCTCCTGGTTCTTCATCTGTGAACACAGAACAAAAATATTTGTTAAGCAATTCCGCTTTATCCTTATCAGCTTCTACATATTCCCCCCCTACACCCTTGAGTCTGACAATACCACTTTTGCCCTTCCTCTTCTCACTAATATATCTGAAAAATGTCTTATCCCCCCATTTTATTGCATTGGCTATTTCCTCCTCCTTTTGAATCTTTGCCTTCTTGACTACTTTGCTAGCTTCTCTAAGTTTTTCCAAATACAGATGCCTGTCTTCCTCTCTCTCTGATCTCTTGATTTCCCATCAGCCCCGGCGGGATTAACAGAGCCGCGAGAAAGGAAACTCTTGCGGCTCTGAAAGAAGCCCGCGTTCGGGGATTGAACGCTAACCTCCGATGCAGGGAGGCTCTGCCGGGCAGGGGGGGCCCTGCGGCGGCACTCTTGATGCTGCCGCGGCAGAAGCAGCTGTTTTTTTTTATTTTTTAATTTGGGTGATAGGGGGGAAGGGGGTTTAGGACTGGTAATGGGCTATGGGGGGGTGCTAAGACTGGAAGTGGGCTAATGGGGGAGGGGGTTAGGACTGGTAATGGGCTATGGTGGGGCTGACTGGAAATGGGCTGATGGGGGGGTTAGGACTGGTAATTGGCTATGGGGGGGCTAAGACTGGAAATGGACTGATCGGGAGGTTTAGGACTGGTAATGGGTTATGGGGGCGGGGGCTAAGACTGGAAGTGGGCTGATGGGGAAGGGTTAGAACTAGTAATGGGCCATGGGGGGGAGCTAAGACTGGAAGTGGGCTGTTGGGGATGTTAAGGACTGGTAAGGGGTTATGGGGGGGGGCGCAATGGCTTGACGTGGGCTGATAGGGGAGGGTTAGGACTGGTAGTTGGCGATGGGGGGGGGGGCTAAGACTGGAAATGGACTGTTAGGGAGGTTTAGGACTGGTAATGGGTTATGGGGGGGGGCTAAGACTGGAAGTGGGCTGATGGGGGAGGTTTAGCACTAGTAATGGGCCATGGGGGTGCTAAGACTGGAAGTGGGCTAATGGGGAGGTTTAGGACTGGTAATGGGTTATGGGGGGGGGGGGCTAAGACTGGAAGTGGGCTGATGGGTGAGTGTTAGGACTGGTAATTGGCTATGGGGGGGCTAAGACTGGAAATGGGCTGATGGGGAGGTTTAGGACTGGTAATGGGTTATGGGTGGGGGCTAAGACTGGAAATGGGCTGATGGGGGTTAGGACTGGTAATGGGCTGATGGGGGATTAGGACTGGTAATGGGCCATGGGGGGCTAAGACTGGAAATAGGCTGATGGGGGGCTAGGACTGGAAATAGGGTGATGGGGGGGGGGGGTTAGGACGTAATGGGCTGATGGGGAGGTTTAGGACTGGTAATGGGTTATGGGTGGGGCTAAGACTGGAAGTGGGCTGATGGGGGAGGGTTAGGACTAGTAATGGGCCATGGGGGGATGCTAAGACTGGAAGTGGGCTGATGGGGAGGTTTAGGACTGGTAATGGGTTATGGGTGGGGGCTAAGACTGGAAAGGGGCTGATGGGGGTTAGGACTGGTAATGGGCTGATGGGGGATAAGGACTGGTAATGGGCTATGGGGGGCTAAGACTGGAAATAGGCTGATGGGGGGCTAGGACTGGAAATAGGGTGATGGGGGGGGGGTTAGGACGTAATGGGCTGATGGGGAGGTTTAGGACTGGTAGTGGGTTATGGGGGGGGGCTAAGACTGGAAGTGGACTGATGGGGGAGGGTTAGGACTAGTAATGGGCCATGGGGGGATGCTAAGACTGGAAGTGGGCTGATGGGGGAGGGTTAGGACTAGTAATGGGCCATGGGGGGATGCTAAGACTGGAAGTGGGCTGATGGGGAGGTTTAGGACTGGTAATGGGTTATGGGGGGAGGTAAGACTGGAAATAGGCTGATGGGGGGGCTAGGCCTGGAAATAGGGTGATGGGGGGGTTAGGACTAGTAATGGGCTATGGGGGGGCTAGGACTGGAAATGGGCTGATGGGGGGGTTAGGACTGGTAATGGGCTGTGGGGCTAAGACTGTTAATGGGCTGGGGGGGTTGCTAGGACTGGAAATGGGTTGAGTGGAAGGAGGGCTTGAACTGCAAATAGCTGATGGGGACGGGGGCTTGGAATGGAAATGGGTTGTGAGGGGGAGGGAGCTAGGACTGCAAATGGGTGAGTGGGGGGGGGCTAGGACAGGAAATGGGCTGATGGAGGGGCTAGAATAGGACTGGAAATTGGCTGTTGGGGGGTGCTAAGATTGGAAATGGGCTGTGGTGGGGGTTTGGATTGAAATGGACTCATGAAGGGGCTAGAACTGGAAGTAGGCTCATGGGGGGCTTGGATTGGAAATGGGCTGAGTGGAGGGGAGCTAGGATTTGACATGGGCTGATGGGGGGCTGGGATTGGAAATGAGCTGATGGAGGGACTCGGATGGGACTGGAAATAGATGGGGGAGCTAGGACTGGAAATAGGCTGATGGTGGGTCTAGGATAGGACTGGAAATGGGCTTATGGGGGGCTAGGACTGGAAATGGGCTGATGCGGGGACTAGAAGGGAGCGGATGCTGGGTGGGACTGGAACTAGAATGGAGCTGATGTTGGGGGAGGATTAGAATGGGATGGAGCTGGGAGAGTGAAATGGAGAGGGAAAAATATTTTGTGTGGTAAGGAAGACAAATCTACAATTGGCCGGATATTGGGAGAGTAAGTGGGGATTGAGAATGGAGGGGTAAAATTTGAGTAGATGAAATAGGAATGAGGAAAGAGCAAAAGGAGAAAGATTAGTATGTTAAAGCAGATGTAGAGAGAGAATGGAAAAAAAACTAGAAGAGAGAAGAAAAGACAAATGGACAGCAGACGATGGAGAGTTAGCGGAAGACACAAAGAAACCAGAAGAAAGTGACTGGAGCAATTGCAGCTGAAAAAAAATGCACAAAAGGTAGAAAAATATCTCTTTATTTTGAATTTATTAATTGGAATATGTCAGCTCTGGGAAATGTGCATCATTAACTTCTGCGCTTTGTTTAGTACAAGAGCAAATTAATGTATAGTTTTATTTCTACAGTGTTGTACATTCCAAGTTTGACTTTTGGGATTCCCAGTTTAATTATTGTCTTCCTGTTTCTAAATTGTGATTCCTTGTTTGGTGATGGTCTATGTTCTGCATGTGTAACTGAGCTGAGGTATTCTGTTTATGTAATTCCTATTTGACATTGCCACTTGTTCTCTTTCCCCAGTAGGTCATGTATTGTTGTTCTTTGAAATGTATTGGTTTAATATTTGCAGCGTTTCCTTTTGATAGTTAGGTTATGGTGCTTTATGAGTCCTGGTAGTGCTGTTAGGATACGGCGGGTTTGCTATGTGTTCTAAATGGGCAGTGTTTGTAGTAGTTCCTAATGTGTCTGGCGGTTGGCACTGGATTATAGTAAAGTAGAAGTCTTTTAGTCTTTCTTTATTCATACACTCATTAAGAGGCATGTTTACTAAAAGTTAGTGTATGGTAACATTATGCAAATATTTATGCAAATGAGGCCCCTTATGCAAATGAGGCCCCGCACCGAGTCTCCGCACATGGCCCCGCACCCCCCTTGGGCCGCCCCTGCACCAATGCAAATAGATTTCTCTTTCCCTCTTTCTAGTTTAACCCACAATGCCTCCTCTCTCCCTTTTAAGCTCTGTAATTCCAAAGCTTTAATAGTAGTTTTTACATATAGTGCCACTCCTCCTCCCCTTCTTCCTACCCTGTCCTTTCTGAATAAAGTATAGCCAGGTATAGTTACATCCCAGTCATGGTTTTCTTTGAACCATGTTTCTGTAACTGCCACTAAATCCAAGTCAGCCACTCCCACCAAAGCTTCAACATCAGGGATCTTATTTCCCATGCTACGGGCATTTATACACACTGCTTTCCATATGTTACCCCTGTTACCCATTTCCATAAAGGTATTTAATGTATCACCTACCTGGGGGCTTTCACTTACCTGGGGGCTTTCTTCACCTATCCCCAACAAATCTAGTTTAAAGCCCTCTTCAGTAGATTAGCCAGTCTACTACCGAAGATGCGTTGACCTTTCTTGGACAGATGGATGCCATCTCTGCTCTGCAACACTTGGAACAGCATCCCATGGTCTAGGAAACCAAAACGCTCTCAATGACACCATCCACACAGCCATGCATTCATCTTCAGGATGCGAGCCTCTCTGCCTTGGCCTTTACCCTCAACAGGGAGGATTAAATACCATTGTTTAAATGGCAAAAAAACCCCACCACCTGTGCACCTAACTGCTTCACCCTCTGTCCCAGAGCCATGAAGTCACTTTTGATACGTTCCGAGGTATACCTGGCAGTATCATTTGTTCCAACATGGATTAGCAACATTGGGTAATAGTCAGTGGGCTTGATGAGTCTCGGCAAACTCTCCGTAACATCTTGGATTTTGACACCAGGCAGACAGCATACCTCTCTGGACATCAAGTCTGGTAGGCAGATGGACGCCTCAGTACCCCTCAGAAGAGAGTCTCCAACCACCACTACCCTTCGTTTCCTTCTGGTCACTGATTCTGCAACTTTGGGGTACTTGAACTCTGGTTCTTCCCTTTCCAGGGATGCTTTCACCTCCTCCACTTTCAGGGCTGCATAATGGGTCTTCAATTCAAGGGCTGGAGAAGTTGGATTGGTGATTTTGCAGGCCCTGGTGACTTGTGTCCAACCATCGACATTCTGTTGACACCCATCTTCTCCTGTGCTGGAGAACTTGGTTGCTGCAAGAAGCATCTCATCAATGTACTTCTCACTGTCTTGAATGCTCCTCAGCCTCGCCACCTCCTCTCTGAGTTCCTCCACTTGTTTCCTCAGAGCTTCAGCATGCAGGCACCCTGCACATGGAACTGGTCCTTCAAATGGCATTAGGACTTCTGTCTGGACCGAGGCAGAAGCTGTAACAGGGGCAACAGTTTTAGCAATACGATTTTTCGCAACCATTGTTCTCTTCATGGAGCTTAGGTATCTGTTAAAGCAAAAGAGAGAGATCTACCAAGTACCAGCCAGTTTCGCAGCTGTCCTTTCAGAGAAAAAACAGTTAAATCT
The DNA here is from genome assembly GCA_033557465.1 of Ichthyophis bannanicus. NCBI lineage: Eukaryota > Metazoa > Chordata > Amphibia > Gymnophiona > Ichthyophiidae > Ichthyophis > Ichthyophis bannanicus. Next base: position 412,370,757 of record CM066033.1, read on the forward strand.
CTTTAATTATATTCAAAATGTGCTGGTCCAATTCTCTGTGATTTGTTAAAGGGGGAGGTGCCCTATTAAGCAAGACTGCCCACTAGGGGTGGGTGGGAGTTGGGGTGGGTATGGAGGGAACTAACACCTGATTAGGTGTTAGCAGTTTCTAAACCTGAGGAGGTTACTAGAGTTCAGCAAAAGGTCCCCTAAAGCACCAAAAAGAAAGTAACCTTGCTTTAAAAAATATACAAAAAACCCTTTTAAGAGCTCTCAGTCAGAGAGCTAGCAATGTAATATAATAAAAACAAACAAACAAACAAACCCTCAAATCCTTACTGTTTGTTGATCTGTAGAGCCTTGGTTAGGAAAGCCATGGGAACTAACCGGGGAGCAGTCCAATATAGACACTACCCAGTTAATTTCCAGGCTGCGTAGTGAACGGGATATTGAATGACACTGGTTGGATATGGCCCTGACATTGAATATCTGGGGCTAGTGTTCAGTGGCAGCAGCTATGCTTTTTACAAGCACTAGCTGCCACCGCCACTGAACATCGGGTCCTTTAAGTCCATGCAGCATAGTGGTTAGAGCACGGGCTTGGTAATCCCAAGACCAGCATTTGATTCAAACTTATTGTAGCTCTCTGTTGCCTCTGAAGAAAGGCCTGGCAATCTGGTCACACTGCCAAGAAAACCCATGAACTGCTGGGCAGCCAGGAGTCAGCAATTGACTTGAAGGCACACATTGCATTGCATTTACAATTTCATGCAAATATTAACATGCTTGTATACCTACAAATCAATACACTTACAATTGATTTTCATGGGCAAAAAGTTCTAGCATGCACATAAGGTGGTGTGAAAAACCCTACAAAAACTGAGAAATTCAGGAAATCTGCAAACTAAACTTTTTTTTTGGCCTTGCACATCCATCGCAAAAGAGTGAATAAGTGTGCATGCATTTGGGGGAGGCATTCCCGACAGCAAGGTTGAGGCTTAGGCCCGATTTCGACAAGGACATGTTGGCCCTCTGTGCGCCCAATTGGAACCCGATTCTGATCCCATGGGGCACATCTAGCCCCGCGGGATAAGAATCACGACCAGGCCTGAAGGTGTAGGCTGAGACCCCTATTCAGTCCGGCCTACATTTACAGGCTTTGCCTGGATAGCTCAGTCAGGGCTGTTCGATGGAGCCGCGGCACCATGGCATCAGGTTGCTATGGCAGCACGGCTCCATTGAAAAGCCGTGATCTCTGGCTGCCGGCTCCAAAGGTGCTTTCCCCACAGCCCGACTCCCTATCTGGTCTTCTAAGGCCAGGGCCAGGCTCCGGGAGTGTCCTCTGCCCCCCCTGCCCTTTCTGCGCCCCGGGCCCACCATCCCCCACTGATTAGGGGAACGTTTTCCACCTCCAAGGTGAATTAGTTCCTCATTCAAGTTGCCAGCCCTGGACATAAGGACTGACATTGGAATTGGTCCTGTACATCAGGGGACGATGACCGCCCACTGCCTGTCCTAAAGCTGCCCCCTATCCGCCCCTTTCCTGTCCCCGTCTACCTTCTCCGTACAACATGCGGGGAAGGTAGATGGGATCAGGAAAGAGTCGAATAGCTGGAATGACTCCATTATTGTAAACATCTGAATGTACTTTGGGATTATCAAAATTATCTGTACAAATTCTCTGGTGCAAATCTACAGATCTGTTTGTGTACTTTTCCTGAGTCAGTTTTCAAAGTACCTACAGCAGTGGTTCCCAACCCAGTCCTCGGGGAACCCCAGGTCAGTCAGGTTTCAGAGTACCCACAATGAATATGCATGAGATAGATCTGCATGCACTGCTTCCATTGTATGCAGATCTATCTCATGCATATTCATTGTGGGTACTCTGAAAACCTGACTGGCCTGGGGTTCCCTGAGGACCAACGTTGGGAACCTCTGACCTACAGACTACACATTTGTGCTTTGTTACCCCCTTGGTTTATTGTTATTTATTTATTTATTTATTTAGCTGTATTTATATATTGCCTTTCTCTGGATCAAGGTGGTTTACATAGAGCAGAATACCAATTATTTTGTAACAGTGGTGACTAAACAACGAAAATACGTATGAGCATAACTCAAATACCTTTAAGAATAAAAAGTGAATCTTAAAGTTCTGCTTTCCTGTGTGGTTAATGTTTTAGTATGAAATACTGGCAATTATAAGAGTCTGTAAATAAGGATGAGATTACTTGGCCTGTTTTATTTGTTCATGGGAATAATTTAAATGTTAGAAAACTCATAACACAATGATCATTTGCAATTTTCTAGTTACTGTATGAACTACACAGCAAAGAAACTGTGATAAACAACTATTTGGGAAAACCAGCACATTCCAAAAAGAAAACAAACAGTCAAAACTGGAGCAGAGGCTGTAGGTGAGGCCAAATAGCTGTAAATTGGGCAATGTTGGCAATATAATGGAACAGTTTGAGCCTGGTTTGCTCTGAGCTATGGAATGCATTTCATTATTTATTTTATGACCTGCAAACTTGCTCAGGTGATTTGATCACTTATAGGAAAAAGCAGCAAAACACACGGAGGGGAGAGGAATTGAATATTATGCTGTCAGTTTTAGGAACCCTTTTACTACAGTGCACATAGCGGATGTTTGGAGTGAAAACAAATTTATTTATTTATTTTATTTATTTAACATTTTTTATATACCGTCTTTCTACGAATCAAGACGGTTTACATAGAACAATAAAAAGCAGTATATTTCAACTGTTTACAAGGAACGAATAACTGGATACAGAGTAACGCAACATGAAGAATTAAATTATACAATTAATTGCAGCGTGGTAAGTGCGTCAGCCCTACACTCACTGCTGGGGCATGTTCAATGAGAGACATTTCAGAAAGGTCATCCAAATGCAATCTGGGGTGTGTAAGTCAAAATGTCTGGAAAAAGAAGCAGACACATCCAGGTACAGACATGATTTGACAAATGTGGACTTGCCCGTTATGGACGTCTGCAGGGGCATCAACATAGAGATAAGGCGAATAGAATTCCAGAACCTGGATATCTAGAAATAGAAACATGTTGGCAGAAAAAGACCATATGGTCTATCCAGTCTGCCCTTCCATATCAACTGCTATAGTCCCTTTTTTTCCTTTATAGATCTTCTGTGTTGGTCCCATGCTTTCTTGAATTCATATACAGTCCTTATCTCTATTACCTCCACTGGGAGACTATTCCATGTGTCTACCACTCTTTCAGTAAAGAAATAATTTTGTATATTACTCCGGAGTCTATACCTTTCACCTTCATCCTATGCCCCCTCATTGCAGAGTTTTCTTTCAATTGAAAGAGGCTCTCCTCCTGTGCATTTATGCCATGGAGGTATTTAAACATCTGCCATATCTTCTCTGTCCTGCCTTTCCTCCAAAGTATACATATGCCTGATGATAAAGTACACCAACCATTTTAGTAGCCACCCTCTGTACTGATTCCAGCCTGTTTATATCCTTTTGAAGGTGCAGTCTTCAGAACTGCACACAATATTCCAAATGAGGTCTTACCAAAGACTTATACAGAGGCACTATCATCTTTTTCTTCCTGCTGGCCATTCCTTTCCCTATACATCCAAGCATCCTTCTGTCTTTTGCTGTCACCTTTTCTACCTGGTTAGCCACCTTAAAATCATCAGAAACAATCATGTCTAGGTCCCACTCTTGTTTCGTGGACAGAAGTACTTCACCCCTATACTGTACCACTCCTTTGGATTTTTGCAGCCCAAATGCATTTCCCTGCATGTTTTAGAATTAAATCTAAGCAGTTAAATTCTCAATCATTCTTCAAGCTTAGCTAGATTCCTCCTCATGTTATCTCCTCCTTCATGGGTGTCTACTCTTTTACAGGTTTTGGTATCATCTGTAAAGAAGCAAACCTTACCCGACAGCCCTTCCGCTATATCACTAACAAAGAAGGCACATCCTCAGAGTGAGCTCTATTTAACTATACATTTTGTTGCTTTCCACTCAACCAATTTCTAACCCATTCAATCACTTTAGGGTCCATTCCTAGGGTGCTCAATTTATTTATAAGATGCTTGGGGGGAAAGGTGTCAAAGGCTTTACTGAAATATAAGTATACCACATCCAGGGCTCTCCCTCGGTCCAACTCACTGGTTTGTCCAGTCAAGCAAATTAATTGGATTTGCCTGACAAGATCTGCTCTACTGCCTCAGATCCTGAAATCCACTGGATTCCAGAAACCTCATTATCCTCTGTTTTAGCAGCATTTCCATTAATTTACTCACCACAGAGAGCAGACTAAGGGGTATGTTTACTAAACAGCGCTAACGTCGCAGTGGCGACGTTATCGCATGATAAGTAATGTTATCGCGCGATTTACCGTGCGATAACGTTACTTATCATGCAATAAGTTATAATGCCCTGTTCAATGTAATTTCAGTTTGTTCAATGTAAACCGCACTGATGCAGAATAGCGCGGTATATAAGAGAATGTAAATAAATAAATAAATAAATAACGTCTCCGGTGGCATTAAGGCGCACAGAGGGTTGAGTAAGTCTCTACAGAGGGCGGAGAGAAGGGGTCAATGTGCGGATAGTGGGCGTGGAGAGGCTCCAGGCACACTAACGCCGTGAAATGAAGGTCTGAAAATTAACGCCAGTGAAAACCTCGCGTTAGAGGCACATTTGCAGGAGAGAGAAACCATTTCAGTCAGCAATGTACAGCAAACGCAGGGAAACCAAGAAAAGTGATAGTAGTGATACATGTGCAGCAACAGCATAGTGCCCAAATGCGAAAGGGCACGATGGTGAGACTGCAAATGGGGTACAGGGGGCTGAAGACAGGACATGCAGTGGGGCAGCTGGGGCACAGGGAGGACCAGGCATATGCCTAGGTGGCACATAGGAACTCAGAAACTGCAAATCAGCAAGCCAGCAACTGACCAAGGTCAAACATGCCCACGAGTGTGTGTCCCACAGTGTACCAGGGGACATCACCCATCAGGTACCCCAAAGGGCATGCAACAGTGACAGGCGGTGCCAGGGGGAAGCACGGATGTCTATGTAGGCACCCCTACCCCAGATTCCACGCCATGGGCAGCCACCTACCGGCACACTGGATGGCCTGGGACTGCGCACCACCAGCACCACCGGCATAAGGGCATGTCAGCATGGTGGCGGAGGGGTGCTGGTGGTGGAAGGGGAAGTGGTATCTGCCCACAGCACACCAAGGCTAAGCCCTGTTCAGGTTGGTGGCGTGCAGTGCAACAGACAAGGGCTGTCTGATGAACAGTAATGGTATCCCCCGGGAATGACCTGCCTCTGTGGCAACAGTTTTGTGCAGTACACACAGCCAGTGTGTTCAGGGGCAGAAGGCCACAGGTTCAAGTCCCAGCTGTGGCTCCTGCAGACCATGTCCCTTTATTTTACCCTACAGGGAACATACACCATAAACATGTGCACGCCCTAGAGCAGAGGTTCCCAACTGCAGTCCTGGAGGGCCAAACACCCTTCAGGATTTCATCCTGTCCCTAATAAATATGCATGAGATGCATTGGTATGCAGTGCCCCCATTGTATGCAAATGTATATCATGCATATTCATTAGGGACAGCCTGAAAACCTGAATCGTGCTTGGCCCACCAGGACTGGAGTTGGCAGCCTCTGCCCTAGAGCATCGGCCAACAGGGGCACAAACACCCACACCCACAGGCTCCACTATCCAAAACTTCATGGAGAGTCAGGCTGTTGGGCCCTGCACGGAGCAGCAGCTACCAATACTAGCACCTGCATACCTTAGCAATGCCGCCCTAAACTTGTGGCTGCCTACACCTTACTGAGCCTCCAATGCTTGCACTGTCTCCAGTGTTAGCCTGCCAATGTGCATAATGAGAAGCAAGGTACTGTGGGTATGGCCCAGACACAGCAGTCTTAGCAGAATGCATCTGCATAGGGCAATGGTTGGAACATTGTAGTGCCCGACAATCACCTGCATGGACAGGGTGGCCATAGCATGTCATGCTGGGAGGTCACTCTCACCCTGACTGAGCAGTGAGCATGGCGTGGCTAGGTTCCCCCATAGTGCTATGCAGTATTTCTCTCAAGTGATATCTATGAGTTCCTTTTTTTGGGGCCCAATTACTGATGTGCTGGCTTGGTGTGTGTGTGTGTGTGCATGCGCGCTTGCATTCCATTTCTGGGTGCACACAGTTCCTCCAGGAACATGCACTATGTACTAGTTAGCAGACTATCTGCAGTTAGCATGTGTATGGCCGGAACACCTTGCAGGGTGCAATCGGTGGAGACTGACTGTGCCCTCTGCTGGTGAATGTCAGATAGTGGTGGGGGAGCAGCTGAGCTTTCTCAGGCCTACTGCCTGTCTGCAAGTGCCCTATGTGATGCGTACATGTCTTCATTGACTGTCTGTAGGGTGCCTATTCCCCAGCAGGACAGGGGTTGGTGGTCCCCTCTACTGGCACAATTGCAGAGATGTAGAATGTGGATCTGTTGGTGGGAGATCCTGTCCCCCACCCTGACCCATAGAGGATGGGTTTGGTGGTACCCCATAATGTGCTTTTGGGTGCAAGCACCACCCTTCTCTTATAACATGTGACCATAGCAGCCACTCAGGATACGCACTATTCTGGGTGCATCATAGTCCACAAGGGCTAGACATGACTGGGAAAAGCAGATGGACACAGGTGTATCCTAAGTGTGTCTGCAAGTGTGTCTATCTCACACTGGCATTGATGGGGACCTGCAGCATAGCCTATCTCAACTAAGCCAGGTGCTGTGGACCTGGTGCTGGGCGCCCCACCTCACCCTCAGGATAAGCACAGGAACCGCACAATGTCGCGGTCTCTAGCTACTCTGTGCCAGTAAAACACATGGTCAGTTCCCCCTACCAGGTCGGGGTGCTATAGAGGCGCATACCCCATCTTGTGATCAGATGTAGGCTGCTGATCTGCATGTGCAGTGCATCATGGGTACGGGTGGGTTTACCCTATCCTGGTAACCACAGCAGACAGTTTGTGTGGTGACCTGCAGTCTTTATGTAGCCAGCCAGCGGTGTGTTAGATGCTATAAAGATGTAGCCCACTGGTTGCTTCAATGATTGCAGAGACAGAGGTCATGGGTTTGATGCCACAGTGGTGTTTTTTTAATAAGGCTGTCTGAGGCTTTCCCTTTTTATTTAAATCAGTGCTGCCAGCAAAAACACCCTCACAGTGCCGTAGCCTAAGGTGCACATTGGCAGACAAGGCACTTTATAATGTGCCCTATAGATGACTCAGCAGCTGGGATGTGCTATTCAGCATCCGGCATATTGCAGTCACCTATTAATAGCACTTCTCTTTTCATGGCAATACTGCAAATGTCTCAATTAAATCTCTGTCCACTTCTTCTACCTAAGAACATAAACATAAACATAAAATATGCCATAATGGGTCATTCCAAGGGCCCATCAAGCCCAGTATCCTGTTTCCAACAGTGGCCAATCCAGGTATCAAGTAGGTTCCCAAAAAGGTACATAGGTTCCACAATGCTTGTCATGGAATAAGCAGTGGATTTCCTGGGTCCTTCTTAATAATGGTTTATGGATCTTTCCTCCAGGAACTTGTTCAAACCTTTTTTAAACCCAACTACACTAACAACTTTTACTACATCCTCCGGTAGCAAATTCCAGAGTTTGATTATGCATTTGATTATGGGTTACATTGTAGCTTCATTATGTGTCCCCCTTGTCTTTCTGGGTTTTTTTAACCTATGAAGGAGATCTGTATATCACACCAATACAAATGGATTTCCATATTCCCTCTTTCTAGTTTAACACTAAGTGCCTCCTCCTTCCCTTGTAAGCCGCGTAATTCTGTAGCTTTAATATGATTTTTTTACATATTGTGCCACTCTCCCCTTCTTCCTATCCTGGTTTCCCTGAATAAATTATAGTCTGGTATAATTACACCCCAGTCATGGTTGTTCATGAACCATGACTCTGTAACCACCACTAAATCCAGGTCAGCCTCTTCCATTAAAGCCACAGCATCTGGGATCTTATTTCCTATCTTACATTCATTAATGCACACTGCATTCCAGATGTTGCCCCTTTTACCCATTTCTACAGAGGTATTTAATGTTTTACTTGCCTGAGGGCTTTTACTTACCTGGGGGATTTCTTCACCCATATTCAGTGAATCTAGCTTAAAGCCCTCTTTAGTAGGTTAGCATAGGGGAAGCAGTCAGCACAGACAAGGTGGAGCTGTTCTGGGAGGGAGAGAATGGGAGGCAGTGGAAAACAAGCCAGGAGCACAAGTCATTTCAGCCAGTCATCTATAAATTCTTTAGAAAGCAGCCAAAAAGCCTACTCCTTCCTGACCTATGCAAATTCCATGGACTATGATATCAGTACCTGGGAAGGAAGAGAGAACATAGTGTCAGGGCAGGGTAGTATTTTCTCTCATGCTTTCATAGAAAGAGAAAATCCCATGCTTGCATCCTCATGGTCTTCAGCAAAAAATTGCTGAAGTTTAGAATGTGTTAGAATAAAAAATTATCCAAAGAGTACACAGATCTGCATTAGCACCACAGAAAGAGTGTGCTTTAAAATTTGTCAGGGAATTTGAGTCTTGAAGAGAAATATTGTGTCTATGGGGTATGTTTACTAAACTGCGGTAATGTCACTCGCGTTAGGTTCCATGGTAAAGGTACAGATGCCCATATAAAGGTGTGGGCGGGGCATCATTATGGCAAGCCGTGTCAGGTAACGCGTGTTATAAGGCACATTATAAGGCATGTTATAAGGCACGTTATAAGGTACGTTACAAGGCACCTTATTAGGCACAGTACAAGGCACGTGCCTTAACGTGCTTTGTACTGTGCCTAATATGGTGCCCTGTAACGTGCCTTATAACGTGCCTTGTACTGTGCCTAATAAGGTGCCTTGCAACATGCCTTGTACTGTGCCTAATAAGGTGCCTTGCAACGTGCCTTGTACTGTGCCTAATAAGGTGCCTTTTAACGTGCCTTGTACTGTGCCTAATAAGGTTCCTTGTAACGTGCCTTGTACTGTGCCTAATTAGGAGCCTTATAACGCCTTATAAGGATTGTTGGCAACTGTGGTGAGGGTACTATGGGCTGGCAGCATGGATCTGCAAAGATATGACTGTCACAGGCAAGCAAAATATCAGCCTTGGACAGGAGGGAACAACAAGGTATTGAACCCTTGCTCTCTGCCTAGAACATCCGTGTACTAACCAGTAGGCTATACCTCTATGGCTTGTTACATAGCAACGGCTGGGTACAGAAGGACTGCAGGTCACCGCACAAACCGTCTGCTCTGTGTGCCAGGATAGGGTAATCCCACCAGCACCCATGATTCATTGCACATGTAGAACAGTGACCTACAGCTGACCACCAAATGGGGTCTGTACCTCTCCGGTACTTCAGCGTGGTAAGATGGACTGACAGTGCATGATACTGGCACAGAGTAGCTACAGACCATGCCATTGTGCAGGTTCCGTGTGCACCCTGAGGGATAGGATGGGCACCCAGCACTAGGTCCACAGTACATGTGATGCTAGAGATAGGTCCTACTGCACATCCACATCACTACCAGTGTGTGACAGGTATTCCCAGCAGTGCAATCGAAGGTACATTTGTTCCAGCTGTGTTCTGGAGTCACATGTGGCCCTGTGGGACAGGACACCACCCAGATTAGTGCGTACCTGGTGTTAAGGTCTGGCTGCTATGGGTACCAGTTATCAGGGAAGTGGGGTGTCTAGACTCGCATGAGGGTTATGTAGCACTGCCACTATGGGTCTAATTGGTATGCACTATATACCCCAAGGGGCCTCAATCACCACTTTTGTAGATGAGGGGGTGGTAGGACAGGTGCCTGCACCATGTAGAATGGCTGTAGTACCAGCAATAACAGTCCTGCTGGCGGATGACAGCCCTCCAGGGCTGCTGGGCCAGTGCCATACCTGTGACCATTGCAGACCAGCAGTGATGCTTGGGGTAGGCAGGGGAAGGCTCAACTGCCCCATGCCATGGTCTGCCGTTCATCAACAGACAGCGCAGTCAGACTGCATCTGCAGCATCCTACAAGGTGTTCCCACCATGCACAGGCTAACTGCAGACAACCCACTAACCAGTCCATAGCGCATGCTCACAGGGGAACTCTGTGCACCCAGAGATGGGATACATAGCACAGACACCAAGCAGGTATCCCTGTGAGTAAGCCCCAAAACTGGGAACACACAGGTATCACTGGAAACAAATAATGTGTGGCACTATGTGGGAACATAGACATGCCATGGTCACTGCTCGGTCAGAGTGCGAGTGACCCCCCTCCCCTCCCCTCCCCAGCGTGACATGCTGTGGCCACCCTGTCCATGCAGGTGGTGGTCGAGCACTACAGTGTCCCAGCCATTTCCTTCCACCCTGTGCAGATGCATCCTGGCCAATCTGCCCTGTCTGGGCCATACCCACAATACCTTGTTCCTCATTATGCACATTTGCAGGCTAACGCTGGAAGCAGTGTGAGCAATGTGGGCTCAGTGAGGTGTTGGCAGACACAAAACAATGGAGAGACATACACACACTCCCACACCTATCTCAGCATTATGCAGAGATAGAGGTGGTTGACAACCCTACCTGCCGCACTGGTTCTGATCACAGTGCTGACATTGCTAATCTGTGCAGGGGGTAGTAGTACTTCTCTGGTGATAACTGCAGCTCTGTGCTGGGGCCAACAGCCTGACACTCCATGAAGCTGTGGATAGTGGAGCCCTTGTGAGTGGGTGTCCATACCCCTGTGCACCACTGAATAGGGGTTTGCCCATGTTGTTGTTGTAGCTGCATTTGTGGGGAGATGCTCTGCAGGATCCACAGATGGGACCTGAACCTCTAACCATCTGCTCTTGGGCATGCTGGCTGAGTGTACTGCACCACACTGTTGCCACAGCAGCGTAGTGGTCCCTGGGGCTACCCTTATGTTCCTCAGCCAGACCTCTTCTGTTGCACTGTACACCACGTACTGGTACAGGGCTTGGCCTAGGTCCACTGCAGGCGGGTGCCACGTCTCCCTCCAGCACAATCACCCACCCCCTCTGCCATGCCGCCATGACCATATGCTGTCGGTGCCGGTGGTGCACCATCTCAGGCCATCCAGGGGGCATGTAGGCGGCTGCCTAAGGCATGGGTTCTGGGGTAGGGGTGCCTACATAGATGTCCACACTTCCCCCGGCACCACCTGTCAATGTTATGTGCCCCTTGGGGTACCTGCTGGGTAATGTCTCCTGGATGGGACACTGTGGAACACAGACTCATGGCCATGTCTGACTCTGGTCCGTTGCTGTCTTGCTGGTTTCCATTTTCTGAATTCCTATGTGCCACCTCAGCAACTGCCTAGTCCACCCTGTGCCCCAGTAGCCCCCACTGCATGTCCTGCCTGCATCCCCCATGCCACATTTGCGCCATCACTATAGTGGCCTTTCATACCTGGGCACTGTGCTGTTGCTGCAAATGGAGCACTACTATCACCTTTCTTGGGCTCCCTGCCTATGCTGTACATTGCTGACACTGAAATGGTTTCTCTCTCTTGCAAATGTGCGCTAACACCAGCTTTTCAGTTGTGTTAGGATTCAGCCCTTCATTTCCCTGCGTTAGTGTGGAAAGAGCTCTCCCCGCCCACTCCCCGTCCATTGACCCCCTTCTCTCCGCCCTCTCTCCACCCTCTCCGGGACTTACTGCAGCCGGGAACGTTAAGGAGCGTTATGTAACGTTAAGGTGCATTAACGTTACGTTACGTTAACGCGGGTTAATGTTACATAACGCCCCTTAACGTAGCCGTTGCTATATTACCGCAGTTTAGTAAACATGCCCCTATGTGTATCTACCAGCTGGGGCAATCGAAGAAACAGTGAAGGGACTGGGAGAAAGGGTTAGTGTTAGTGAATGACACTGATCTCTGATAGAAGCACAGAAAAAAGTGCTTTCCAAGATATATAGGGTACTTCTTACAGCTGGTTCAGGGCACGTGCAATAAAGCGTAGAGGACTGAGTGATAGCCATCAGCATATTTGTATGACATGCAGTGATTTGTAACAATGTCTCATTCACTGGCACTACAGAAATAGACCATCCATCTAATATAAAAATAGTATTAAAAAGTTAAGATCCCCTAGGGGGGGCGGAGCCTGATGTCCAGCGGGATGGTCGCATAACGCTGAGGCTCCCGAGAGGCCTACTCAGAATCCTGAATTAACACCGTACATACTTGGAACTTCTACTCTGATCTTGCCGGGGCACATTGGTGAGATGGCGGGGACCAAACCCACGCGCCTGGAATTTGGATCTCCAGCGGCTTCTCACGGCAAACGTTCCAAAACTGAACCTCCGTCCCCGCAGAAGGGGCTGGCCTTGCGCGAGGGCCCCGAAATGCAGCAGGAAATCCTCGCAGAGATTAGAGGGGTCAAAAACCTCGTGCAGTCAAACGGTGAAGCACTCCGAGCGCTGCGGGAAGATTTTGGTGTGCTGCAAAGCAAGCTAGAAGGGCTTTCTTCGCGTCAGGACAAAATGGAGAGCATATTGGACTCCCATGCGGCCCGGTTGTCCAAACTCGACAAAGTTGAACGTCAGGTGCGGGCCTTGCAGAAAGAAGTGGAAGATGGCAATAATAGAGCGCGCCGCAACAACATACGGCTCGTGGGCATACCGGAGGGAGCGGAATCGGGAGACATGAAAGAGTTTTTATGCAAAGTCCTCCCTTCCCTGCTCCAAATCACCTTTACCAAAGATTTGGAGATCGATCGCGCTCATCGTGTACCCACAAGCATAACGCTCAACAGGAAGACCCCGCGGCCTATCATTTTTCGACTTTTGAGATATCAACACGTTGAGCAAATTCTAAATGCCTCTCGGGCAAAGGGCCATATGGAGTTTGAGAGCCACAAGATCTCCTTCTATCCCGACTTGGCTAAACCCACGGTCGACCGCCGAAAGCGCTTTCTGGAATTCCGGCCGAGGCTTCAACAACTACAAGCACGCTATGGCCTGATGTACCCGGCCAAGCTCCGAGTCACGCTTCACAATCAGACAAGAACATTTGAGGACCCTGATCTACTAGCGGAGTTTTTGGATTCCAAAGAAGCCGACTTGATGCGCTGACTTCCAGAATACTCCTGCAAGTATTCTCATATCCGCTGTACCTGCCATATTGGATCTGCCGCAGCCCAGCAAAGAGTCTGGCGAGGGCAGTTTGTTGCCTTACTTTTGATGATATCTGTGACCCGACTCCATCTACCCACAGTAGCCTCGATGAGTATCAGAGATAGTGTTAATTATGGACTCTGGTGTTTCTTTTCTTTTTTTTCATGTCTTTCTATTTCCTCTCTAGGGCCTCCTCCCGCAGACATATGGTCGCCATATTCTTTGGGGGTTTTGCTTCTTCTCTAAGATACTTTGGTACATACTTTTCAATATGGGGTGTATTAGCCAGAATACTCGGTGATTATGTCATTGTTGCACAGATCCTGATTATGTTGTATGTTTTCAAGCGCCCTTACTTAAAATGTCTATTACTGATTGATGGCACCATGTAAGATTTTCTCATTGAACGTAAAAGGAATCAATAATCCGATAAAACGGAAGAAAATCCTATGCTACCTAAGTCAGGAAGCTGCTGATCTGATTTTTCTCCAAGAAACGCATTTAAATTCGAAGGAAACTCTTAAACTCAATATTAAACCTTACATGGTGGCCGCCTATTCCCCAGCCGTTTCTAAGAAATGTGGGGTTGCCATACTGGTTAGAAAATCTTTGCATGCTACTATTATTGCGACTAGCTCAGATACAGAAGGTAGATGGTCCAGAGTTCACCTCAAGATAGGTAGCCTTGAAGTTACATGTATATGCCTTTACGCTCCTAATGTGGATGACCCTGCCTTTTTGCTACCATTGCTCAGGTTGCGCAGGCCTCTGCTAATACTTCATTGATAATTGGGGGGGATTTCAATTTAGTCCTTGATCCCCTGATTGACAAACAGCCGCCTAGGACAAGTGGTCCCCCCAAGAGTCACACCACGCTTACCTCCCTGATCAAAGATCTTGCTTTAGTTGATCTATGGAGGTTACTACACCCCAATGAGCTTGACTTCACCTTCTTCTCTTCCCCTCATAAATCCCAGTCTCGCATAGACTTCTTTCTAATATCAAAACTGTTAGTTCCTCAGGTGGACACTGCTAAGATTCACTCCCAACATATTTCAGATCATGCTGCCATTTCCTTTCAATTACACACTACTGCACCCCAAGGGAATTCGGGGGCCTGGTTCTTTGATAGAGCCCTGTTAACTCAGCCAGAGTTCCAGTTAGAAATTCGAGCAGCCATACAGGATTACTTCCATTTTAATCTACCCCAGGATACTGCGAATTGGGCTTGGTGGGAGGGCTTCAAAGCGGTCATTCGAGCAACGATCACTAGCTATCAAATCCGCCTGCGAAAACAACGCAAACAGCAGCTACTCATACTAGACCAACAAATAAAAGCAGGCGAACGAGTTCTAACTTCACGTACTGATCCATGTGTATTAATTCGATTACAGCGTCTCCGTTTTCAATATAATTCAATCCTCTCAACTGCAGCTTCTAAGAGTATTGAGCTTCAGCGAGGGACATATTATCGTGAAAATAACCGAGCCGGTCGACTCTTAGCCAACGCCTTGAAAGGTCAAAAAGAAGCCAAACGCGTAGCGGCCCTTCGAGCTCCACAGGGAGGGGGCATAGTGACCACAGACTCCGACATTGTAGAGCTCTTTCGGGATTTCTATACCCGCCTATATCAATCTGAATGTGAGTTCTCGTCAGAGGCATTCGAGCGATTGCTTTCTGGCATTCAGCGGCCGACCCTCTCTGAAGATGATAGGGATGCGATGGATGAACCCTTCTCTACTTCAGAGATCCAATCTGCCCTAAAACGAACAGCCTCGGGCCGTGCCGCAGGGCCGATGGTCTCCCGACCGAATTCTACAGAACGTTCAGTGCAGATTTAGTTCCCTATTTAAAACTCTATTTTACTGCCCTTGCGGTAGATACATCCTCTTTGGGATCCTTTTCTGCAGCTAATGTGGTAGTATTTGAGAAAGAAGGCAGAGACCCGCTACTAACCGCCAACTACCGTCCAATCTCCCTACTTAATGCCGATTATAAGATTTTCGCAACGATCTTGGCCACCCGGCTATCTGACAGGATGGCCACCCTAATTCACCCCGACCAATGCGGTTTTATACCCGGCAGATCAACTGCTGACAATGCTCGGACCTTGTGCCATGTGCTATCCAGTGCTGCCAATCTAGATCATCCATGGGTGGGTCTTTCCCTGGATGCCGAAAAAGCCTTTGACCGCCTAGAATGGCCCTTCTTATTTGCAGTTCTCCGATGGTATGGCTTTGGGGAGGGCTTCCTCCGATATCTCCAAGTCATGTATACTCAACCCGCCGCCAGTATTTGTGTAAATGCCATCAAGTCTCAGCCATTTAATCTCCAAAGAGGCACGCGTCAAGGTTGCCCCCTATCACCAATGCTCTTTGATCTAGCTCTTGAACCCCTAGCCCTCCTTATTAGACAGTCCGCACGTATTCGAGGTGTCCCCTTCAGTCATAGGGAGATTAAACTCTCTGCGTATGCAGATGACCTTATGCTTTTCGTGTCCCTCGATTCGGTTCCAGCTGTCTTGGATCTGATTGACGGATACTCACAATTATCGGGCTATAAAATTAACTGGACCAAATCTGTAGCATTCCCACTGAACCGCTGGGTACATGAGGCTGACATGCAGGCCTTTCCCTTCCTTTGGCAATCCCGCATGGTGAAGTATCTCGGGGTCCATTACCGTTCTCCTTTAGAAGACACTATCAGTTTTAATGCCAAAGAGGTAGTCTCCAAAGTCCGTGAGCTCACGAATCGTTGGTCTCCCTTATCTCTTACATGGTGGGGCCGCTTAGAAACTGTGAAAATGATGATAGTCCCCAAAGTGAACTACATTTTAGAAATGCTGCCATGCTTACTCCCGCTACATACTTATAAAGATATTGAGGGCCTTCTCGTCCGTTATCTCTGGCAGGGCAAGCCACCAAGGATAGCTAAACAAAAACTACAGTCTGCGAAGGAAAGAGGGGGTACCAGATTTCCTGATTTTCTTAGATATCATCAAGCCTTCCTACTTAAGCAAGGTGCCCGATGGCTAGATGCCTCAACAGACAGCAGACCAGTTTGGCTTGACATAGAAGAGGAGCTTAGTAGCCCAATTCCGTTGACCCACCTCCCCGGTATGTCCTATCAAGTAGACACCCGCCATCCACCAATGATTGTCGATACTCTTGCGGCCTTTAACACTCTCATTCTATCACTGGGCCCGAGCGTATGTCCTCAGGACGGACTCCCGCTATGGAATAACCCCAGAATTCAAGTCCTAAATAGAACGATAGCATGGAAACCCTGGTACTCAAGGGGGATCTGGACACCCCAACAGCTTTTCTCTGCAGCTCGTTGGAAAACCTTTTCTGATTTACAAAAGGAATTTGCGTTACCAGCGAAACACTACTTTCAATTGATGCAGCTTCAACACTGCCTCAAAAGTGCTCGAATCATGCCGCCCTCTGCCCCTACTGAGGACGGGCTATTAGAGATAGTTCACTCTATTAGTAGTACACATGGGGTAGCCTCTAACTTTTATAAAATATTATGTCAGGGTACAGACACGGCCACTTTTAGAGCCCAACAAGCCTGGGAGCGCGAACTGCAAACCACTTTAACCCCTGTGCAATGGAGCGTTTTCTGGAGCAAAGTAGTGCGGGTTTCCCGGTCTGCCTCTGTTACCCAAACTCTCTTCTTTTTTGCACACAGATGCTTTTATACCCCAGAAAAAATAGCCAAATGGAACACAAATGCTAGGGACCAGTGTTGGTCTTGCCATACTGCTGTGGGAACCTTCGCTCATGTTATTTATGAATGTCCTCAACTACAGGTTTATTGGGGGCGGGTCTGGGGTTGTATTCAATTTATCTTACACCTTCACGAACCTCTCTCTTGGAAGATCGTGGGACTCCGCTCTGTGGCGGAGGTCCCCTCTCTTCCTAAGAAGGGTCGCTTTCTCCTTGATTTCATGCTGGGTATAGCCATATGCTTAATCACGAGGAATTGGAAGGATAGCTCTCGACTTACTGTCAATGAATGGTGGAACCTCGTCTGCTTATATAGTAAATATGAGCAGATACCTCGGAGAGCTATTCCCCATGCCCAACCTCACTCTCGCTTGTCTAAATGGCAGATGCTTAATGATTATGTACAATCTGCTCATTGCTCCAACATGCCTGTATAATGTGCACTCATCATGTTTCAGATCACCGTTAGGTTTCGTAACACAATAATGTAAGTACACGCCCGCTTCGGGAATGATTAGTTTTCTAGAGAAGAAGCAGGGGGGAGGGGGGTGGCAGGGGTTTACTTTGGTGTATGTATTACACTTTATGTATCTGTCTTTTAGCTGTATGTCTTCCTTTTCCTTTGTTGTTATAAAACGAAAATAAAGAATTTAAAAAAAAAAAAAAAAAGTTAAGATCCCTTGAGGATTTCTTTTATTTTGAAACAGATCAAGCTTTGAGAAAGGATTCCATTTTTCAGTTTGCTCGAAGGCATCTCCCAACTGACTAAGTATCGGTAGCAGGTTACTAGTAAATGAAGAGGATCTGTTGGGCTCTAAAATGGATCATAAAAATCTGAGAAATAGTAGAAAGCGCTACAGATCTCTATTATTATTTAGGGGCATGTTTACTAAACCTTCTTAATGTGCGCCCGGCATTAGTGTGCAGGCTGCCATATAAGGAGTGGGCGTTCTGGTCAAAAAGTAGCGAAACGGGATTAGCGCGTGATAATGCGCGCTGCTGCGCACATTATCAGGCAAAGTGCCGCTAAGCGCATTACTGCGTGGTAATTTTAAGTAGGCGCACAGACATCCAAACATAGAAACAGAAGTGTAGCACAATGGTTAATACACTGACTGATAATATGGGGGTCATGAGTTCAAACCCCCAGTGTGTCTAATGCATAAGGCTGGCTGAGGCATCAGCTTTGACATGTAAGTATTGTTTCCTGAGGCATTTTATTTGTTTTTTTAATTATTGCTGCCAGCAAACACACCCTCACGTGCCGTAACCTAAGGTGCCGCATAAGGCACCTTATAAGGCACTCCATAGGGCACATTATAAAGTGCACTGTCCGCCACGGCACCCTATAATGTCCCCTATAGGGCACTCCATAGGACATCTTATAAAGCACCTTATACGGACTGTAACCATAAGGTGCTTCAGAAGGCGCTTTATAGGGTGCCCTATAAGGCGCCTTATAGGGCGCCTTCTGAGGCACCTTATGGCTACAGTACCCTGAGGGTGTTTTGCTGGCAGTACTAATGTACATTAAAAATAGACAATGCTTTGGACAGCCCTATCAAATAACCCCACTGTGGTTTTGAACCCATGACCTCTGGCTCCACAAGCAGTGAAGTAACCAGTGGGCTACAGCTCCATAGCTGCTAGCAAACCCCTGCCTGGCTGCAGAAGGACTGCACATCACCACACAAACAGTCTGCTGTGGTCACCAGGATAGGGTTAACCCACCCATACCCATGATGCACTGCACATGCAAATCAGCAGTCTACAGATGATCACAAGATGGGGTATGCACCCCCACAGCACCTCGGCCTGGTAGGGGGAACTGACCGTGTATGGTACTGGCACAGAGTAGCTACACACCGTCACATTGTGCAGGTACTGTACTCACCCTGAGGGTGAGGTGGGGCGCCCAGCACCAGGTCCACAGCAGAAATAGGCCATGCTGCAGGTCCCCAGCAGTGCTAATGTGTGAGATAGGTAGTCTCTGCAGACACACTTTGGATGCATCTGTATTGCTCAGTCAGGTTTAGCCCTTATGGACCCATAGGAGGATTATGTACCACCACTCTGGGGCTGAGGGTGGCAAACAGGTTCTCCCACCAACAGATCCACATTCTACCTCCCTGCAATGGTGGCAGTAGAGGGGACCATCAACCCCAGTTCTGCCGAGGAACAGACACCCTGCAGTGCAGTCAATGCAGCTCTGTACACATCCATAAAACAATAGCAGACAAACATTAGGCCTGGATATGCAAAGCGGCACCCCACCACTATCTGATATTCTCCTGCAGCAAGCTTTTAGCCTCTGCACCCTGCAAGGTGTTCCAGCAAGACACATACCAGCTGCAGACAGTCTGCTAGCTAGTCCATAATGCACGTTCCTGGTGGAAATGCATGCACCCAGAACTGGGATGTCAGTATACACACCAAGCAGATAAGTCAGTGACTGGGCCCCCAAAAGGGAACCCATAAATATCACATGACAGAAATGCTATAGAGCACTATGGGGGAACCTAGCCATGCCGTGGTCACTGCTCAGTCAGGGTGAGAGATCTCTCCCAGCAGAACATGCTGTGGCTACCCTGTCTGTGCAGGTGGTGGCCGGGCACTACAATGTCCCAGCCATTGCCCTATGCCCTGTGCAGATGCATCCTGGCCAGGCCACCCTGTCCGGGCTATACCCATGGTACCTTGCTCCTCATTATGCACATTGGCAGGCCAATACTGGCAACAGTGCTGGCAATGTGGGCTGTGGAGGGTGTTTGCAGCCACCACACACTGGATAGACAGACACACACTCCCACACCTATGCCAGCATTGTGCAAATATAGAGGTGTTTGGCAGCACTGGCCACCACACCAGTCCTGGGCACAGTGCAGGCATGGATATGGTACGCAATACTGTTGGGGGTCACTCCCCAGGGTGGTAAACACTGTCAGACACCAGACCTGAAGCACACTCCACAGACATCAGAAAGGTTGCTATGATGGAGCTCAATCAGCAAACTGTGCTTAACGTAGGAACTGCTATCTGCCTGTAATCATAGCTACCTTTTGATAGCTGTGTACCGTATTCCCAGGTTTAGGGTGGCATTGCTAAGGTATGCAAGTGCTAGTATTGGGAGATGCACGCAGGGCCCAATGTCCTGCCTCTCCAGGAGGCATTGGCTAATGGAGCCTGTGGGTGTGGGTGTGTCTGCCCCTGTTGGCTGCTGCTTTACGGCAGAGGTTCCCAACTCCAGTCCTGGTGTGCCAAACACTGTTCGGGTTTTCATGCTGTCCCTCATGAATATGCATGAACACAACTGCATACCATGGGGGCGGTACATAGATATGCAGCACAGGCATCTTTATTAGAGGCAGCATGGAACCTGAATGGTGTTTGGCCCTCCAGGACTGCATTTGGGTGACTCTGCTCTAGGTAATGCACCTGTTTATGGTGTCTGTGCTCTGTAGGGTAAAATGTAGGTGTTTTGGGCATGTTTACGTCATCTGCAATAAAGGTTCTCTGTATTAGCACGTTTTAGTAGTGAGTAAAAAATGGGGGCTGGGTTGGCAGGAACCACAGCTGGGACTTGAACCTGTGACCTTCTGCTCCTGAACATACTGGCTGTGTGCACTGCACCACCATGTTGCCACAGAGACAGTACATTCCCTGGGGATACCATGACTGTTCATCAGACGGGGCCTGTCTGTTGCAGTGCATGGCACCCACCTACACAGGGCTAGGCCACGGTCTGCTCTGGGCAGCTACCACTGCCCCCTCCACCACCAGTGCCCCTCTGCCACCCTGCTGACATACCCTTCTGCTGGTGGTGCTGGTGGAGTGCAGTCTCAGGCCATCCAATGTGCGGGTAGGCGGTTGCCTATGGTGCGGGTTCTGGGGTAGGGGTGCCTGCATAGGTGTCCACGCTTCCCCCCAGCACCGCCTGCCACTGTTCTGTGCCCTTGGGGGTCCCTACTGGGTACTATCCCCTGTGACACTGTGGGAAGCACACTTGTGCCCATGCTGGGCCCTCATCAGTTGCTGTCTGGCTGCTCTACTGTTTCAGCATTCCTATGGGCCACCTAGGCATCACCCTAGTCCGCACTGTGGCCCAGCTGCAGTACAGCATGTGCCGTCTGCAGCCCTCTGTGTCCCCTTTCCCAGCATCTGTCCAGTTGCCCATTCCGACATGCCCTCCCTGCTGTTGTGGAACATGTGCACCCCATAGGAAACCTGTCCAATGGAGAGGGAAACCCTGATGAGCGCAATTACACTGTGGGATCATTCACCTTGTATGGGGATGGAGCGTAGACCCTTCCAAAATTCATATCTTTTTTTTGGAGCTTTCTCGGGAGTGCTTTTTGATGTTTCCCATTAATATCACTATTGCCCAGCTTGGTTATGTTTTTTTTATATTTTGTTGGGGTCATTTTCAATGTTTCTTTTCACTTTTGTTCCATGCACATGTATCACACATCACTTTTTTGTAGGTTTCCCTGCTTTTGCTGTAAATTGCTGACAGAGATGGTTTCTCTGCCCTTTAAATCAGCTCTAACGCCAGGGTTTCACTGGCGTTAGCTTTGAGCCTCGGATTTCACATCGTTAGTGTGCGGGGAGCCTCTCCCCTCCCACTCTCCACCCATTGACCCCTTCTCTCCGCCCCTGGGGAGCCTTCCTCCACCCTCCGGGAACCTTTACCCACCTTCAGCGCTCATTTGCGCCGCTGCGCGTGTTAACGCGCACTAAGGTACCTGAGCGCCTGCTAAAGCGCCATTAACGCGCATTAAGGTACCTTAACGCGCGATAACGTCACAGAGGGCACATTAAGAAGGTTTAGCAAACATACCCCTTAGATTAGTAAATAACGAGCCCAACACACCCATATTACTTGCAAAATCTTTGCGTTAGCTGTCGAGGGCGTATCAGAATGATCCTGGCACCTAATATGCAACAGGTTCACCTACTGTGCGCTCCACAAAGGCAGGTTCACTTAATGACTCCTATAGAGGAGTCGTTAGGTGAACCCACGTTAAGAGCCATGTTGCTGATGAGCATGTGGCAATTGCCAGGGCTCCAGCGGTAATGCGCTTTCCATGCACATATTCTGCCCATTCCCTGCCCCATCCTGCAATTGCAGGTTAACAAGCATTTTAAATGCAGCAGTGGACTTCTTTATGCATTAGTGGTCCTGATGCCCTGTTGCTGCACATCTAAATTCCTGTTAATAAGCTAACAGCTTTAGCAAATGAGGCCCTTAATCTGTGTTCATTCATAGGTTATCTGACAGCACTGCCTGGATGTCTCACCGCAGTCTGAAATTAAACCTGGTTAAAACCAAACTTCTTATCTTTCCCCCTAAACCCTCCTCCCTCCTTCCTCCTTTCTCTATCATTGTTGATAATACCCTTCTTCTAGGGGTATGTTTACTAAACCGTCTTAATGTTACCGGCGTTAACTCCAGCGATAATGTGAAGAATGCCATAAAAGGAATGGGCGTTCCGGTCTTAAGGTAGCATTTCAGGTTATCGCGTGAAAGTTATTGCGCGATAGAGGGAGCCGTGGCACGTTAACGCATGTTAGCCTTAATTAAGCGCGCTGACCTACA
Source organism: Ichthyophis bannanicus (assembly GCA_033557465.1). Classification (NCBI taxonomy): domain Eukaryota; kingdom Metazoa; phylum Chordata; class Amphibia; order Gymnophiona; family Ichthyophiidae; genus Ichthyophis; species Ichthyophis bannanicus. The sequence goes on from CM066033.1 coordinate 412,393,286, forward strand.
AGCACAGCAACGGAGGTGTAGCACAATGGTTAATACATTGACTGATGAAACAGGGGTCATGTGTTCAAACCCCCAGTGGGCTTAATGCATAAGGCTGTTTGAGGCATTGCCCTTTACTTTAAATCAGTGCTGTCTGAGGCATTTTCTTTTTTAATTTAAATTAGTGCTGCCAGCAAACACACCCTCACAGTGCTGTAACCTAAGGTGCTGCATAAGGCACCCTATAAGGCACTCCAGAGGGCACATTATAAAGTGCACTGTCCACCAAGGCACCTTATAATGTTCCCTATAGGGTGCCTTATAAAGTGCCTTATAGGGAGCTTTATAGGGTGCCTTATGAGGCACCTTAAGGTTACAGCACTGTGAGCGTGTTTTTGCTGGCAGCACTAATTTAAATTAAAAAAAGAAATGCCTCAGACAGCCCTATCAAATAACACCACTGTGAGATCACACCCATGACTACTACCTCCACAGTCAGTGAAGTAACCAGTGGGCTACATCTCTATAGCTACTAACAAACCCCTGGTTGGCTACAGAAGGACTGCAGGTCACCACACAAACTGTCTGCTGTGATTAACCCACCCATACCCATGATGCACTGCACATGCAGATCAGCAGTCTACAGATGATTACAAGATGGGGAATGCACCCCCACAGCACCTCGGCCTGGTAGGAGGAACTGACCGTGTGTGTTACTGGCACAGAGTAGCTACAGACCGTCACATTGTGCAGGTACTGTGCTCACCCTGTGAGCGAGGTGGGGCGCCTAGCACCAGGTCCGCAGCACCTGGCTTAGCTGCGATAGGCTATGCTGCAGGTTGCCATCAGTGCCAGTGTGTGATAGGTAGTCCTTGCAGGCACACCTAGGATATACCTATGTTCATCCATATTTCCCAGCCATGTCTAGCCCTTGTGGACTGTGATGCACCCAGAATAGTGCATATCCTGTGTGGGTGCCATGGTCACATGATTTAAATGAGGGGGTGTTTGGACCCATAGGCGGATTATGTAGCACCACCCAACCCGCCCTCTGGGGCTCAGGGTGGGGGACAGGATCTCCCACCAACAGTTGCACATTCTACATCCCTGCAATGGTGGCAGTAGAGGGGACCATCAACCCCAGTCCTTCTGGGGAACAGCCACCCTACAGAGCAGTCAATGCAGATCTGTACACATCCATAAGGCAATAGCAGACAGACAGTAGGCCTGGAAATGCTCAGCTGCCCCCACCACTATCTGACCTCCTCCAGCAGCGAGCACAGTGAGTCTTCAGCCACTGCACCCTTCAAGGTGTTCCAGCCATACACATACTAACTGCAGACAGTCTGCTAGCTAGTCCATCATGCATGTTCCTGGAGGAAATGTGTGCACCCAAAACTGGGATGTGAGCGCACGCGCATGCACACACCAAGCAGATAAGTCAGTGATTGGGCACCAGAAAAGAAAACCCATAAATATCATTTGAGAGAAATGCTGTATGCACTATGGGGGAACCTAGCCATGCCGTGTTCACTGCTCAGTCAGGGTGAGAGTGACCTCCCAGAAGGACATGCTGTGGCCACCCTGTCCGTGCAGGTGGTGGCCGGGCACTACAATGTCCCAGCCATTGCCCTATGCCCTGTGCAGATGCATCCTGCTCGGGCCATACCCACAATACCTTGCTCCTCATTATGCACATTGGCAGGCTAACACTGGAAACAGTGCAAGCACTGTGGGCTGAGTAAGGTGTAGGCAGCCACAACACACTAGATAGACAGACACACACACCCACACCTATGCCAGCATTGTGCAAATATAGAGGCTTTTGGCAGCCCTGGCCACCACACCAGTCCTGGGCATAGTGAAGGCATGGCTATGGTACACAATACTGTTGGGGTCACTTCCCGGGGTGGTAAACACTATCAGAAACCAAAACTGAAACACACTCCACAGATATCAGAAACATTGCTATGATGCAGCTCTATCAGAAAATTGTGATTAACTTAGGAATTGCTATCTTCCATTAATCATAGCAACCTTTTGATACATGTATAACATATTCCCAAGTTTAGGGCGGCATTACTAAGGTATGCAAGTGCTAGTTTTGGGAGATGCTGCTATGCGCAGGGCCCAACAGCCTGACTCCATGAGGCTTTGGATAGTGGAGCCTGTGGGTGTGGGTGTTTATGCCCCTGTTGGCCGCTGCTCTAGGGCAGAGGTTCCCAACTCCGTTCCTGGTGGGCCAAACACTGTTCGGGTTTTCATGCTGTCCCTAATGAATATGCATGAGATACATTTGCATACCATGGGGGCAGCGCATACAAATGCAGCACAGGCATATTTATTAGAGACAGCATGAAACATGAATGGTGTTTGGGCCTCCAGGATGCAGTTAGGAAACTCTGCTCTAGGTATTGCACGTGTTTATGGTGTCTGTGCTCTGTAGGGTAAAATATAGGCGTTTCAGGCATGTTTATGTTATCTGCAAAAAAGGTTCCGTCTTTATTACCACGGTTTAGTACTGGGTAAAATATGGGGCTGGGTTGGCAGGAGCCACAGCTGGGACCTGAACCTGTGACCTTCTGCTCATGAACACACTGGCCATGTGTACTGCACCACACTGTTGCCACAGGGACATTCATTCCCTGGAGATACCATGACTGTTCGTCAGACAGACCCTGTCTGTTGCAGTGCACGGCACCCACCTAAACGGGGCTAGGCCATGGTTTGCTGTGGGCAGATGCCACTGCCCCCTCTGCCACCAGCACCCCTCCGCCACCATGCTGCCATGCCATTATGCCGGTGGTGCTGGTGGTGTGCAGTCCCAGGCCATCCAGTATGCCGGTAGGCAGCCGCCTATGGTGTGGGTTCTCGGGTAGGGGTGCCTACATGGACATGGCGCTTTTCCCTCCCCCCCCCCCACACACCGCCTGCCAATGTTATGTGCCCCTGGTGGTACTTGCTGGATAATCTCCCCTGTGACACTGTGGGAAACACACTCATGCCCATGTTGGACCCTCATCAGTTGCTGTCCTGCTGCTTTACAGTTTCGGCATTCCTATGTGCCACCTAGGCATCTGCCTAACATGCACTCTGCCCCAGCTGGACCACAGTATGTGCTACCTGCAGCCCTCTATATCCCATTTACAGCATCAGTACAGTTGCCCTTTCCTACGTGCCCACTCTGCTGTTACTGTACATGTGCATGCCATAACAAACCTGCCCAATATATACGTGAATAAACCCTGATCAGCACTATTTCAATGTGGGATCATTCACTTTGTAGGGGGACAGAGAATAGACCCTTCCAAACATGATATCTTATTTTTTGAGCTTTGTCAGTGGTGTTGCTTTATGTTTATCATTACTATCACTTTTGGCCTGCTTGGTTATTGGGATTTTAAATGTGGTTCAGGTCATTTTCTATGTTTATTTGCCTTTTTGTTCCGTGCACATGTATCACTACTATCATGTTTTTGGGGTTCCCTGGCTTTGCTGTACATTGCTGACTGAAATGGTTTCTCTTTCCTGCAAATGTGCCTTAACGTGAGGGTTTCACTGGCGTTAGTGTTCAGACCCAGATTTCACAGTGATAGTGTGCCTGGAGCCTCTCCCCTCCCACTCTTCGCCCATTGACCCCTTCTCTTCGCCCTCTGGAAAGCTTTACTCCACCCTTCAGAGCCAGATTTCACAGCGTTAGTGTGCATTAACGCTGCAGCCGCGTTATCACGCGCTAAGTGATGTTAGCGCGCGATAATGTTACATTATCGCACGATAATGTCACTTATCATGCGATAATACCACCACTGCGACGTTAAGATGGTTTAGTAAACATACCCCCTAGTTTCCTCAGCCCACAACCTTCTCAACACATATTCAACAGATTGCTAAAACTTGTCATTTTTTTTCTCTATAACATTAACAAAATGTGTCCCTTCCTCTCTGAACACACAACCAAACTGCTTGTTCACTCTTAGTTATATCCCATCTTAACTACTGCAACCTCCTCCTTGCTGGTCTCCCTCTGACTCATCTCTCTCCTCTTCAATCTGTTCAGAACTCTGCTGTGTGGCTCATCTTCTACCAACCCCAAAACACTCATATAACCCCTCTTCTCAAGTCACTTTACTGGCTCCCCTTCCATTTCTGTATCCATTTCAAACTTCTTTCTCTCCCTACACCTCTCCTCATGAACGTCGCTCCTCCTCTGACTTTCCTCTCTCTATGCCCTTTTCTTCTACTGCAAACTCCAGATTTCGATGTTTTCACCTTGCTGCTCCTTATGCCTGGAATAAACTTCCTGTAGCTTTACATCAAGTCTCATATCTCTCCCTCTTCAAATCCATGATAAAGGCTTACCTCTTTGAGGCCGCTTTTGGATTCTAATCCCTTTTGTCTCCTGTCCCTATTGAACCCTTATTTTTCTTGTATTGTGCTATTGTGCTGTCTGTCTTAACTGGATTGTAAGTTCTATGAGCAGGGACTGTCTCCTTACATGTTTGTATAGCGCTGAGTATGCCTTGTAGCACTATATAAATGATTAATGGTATTAGTAGTAGGTTAACATGCACTAAGTCAGTTTGGCTTGTGCTAAAGTTTTCAAGACACGCTAATAAGCCAAGTGCACAATGAACACTAACAAAAGCACATCCTTAGAATATATTTTTTTAAATTGACTGCAATATTCCAATCCAAAAGAATGGAGGTCATGGCATAGATTAAAGTAAATGAAACATATATTTTGTTTTATAATACTCCCATTATAAGTGAGCAATATACACAGAATAGGTGAAAAGGAAAAATAAGTTAGGAAAAAGTAAACAAAACATATCACGTATAGAGTTCCATTATACTCTGATACTTTATGATGGGATATCTCCTGACTTTCCAATGATTTCCTCAACTTATTTAATAGCTAGTTCTCTTAAATCCAGATGTCTCACAGCTATGTAATATGCTTTGGAAAAGCGTTAGCATTTTTAAAAGAGGGCTCAAGCTCACCCACTTTGAGTCCAATGGAGATGAAGATTTGCCATCCAGCTTAAATCTGAATTGATTTCTTTCATCCTAATACAGCACTTCGTGTTCAATGTAAAGGCTGGTTTGTCTTCAGAGATTCAATCTCTGTTGAGAAAAGAGGAAAAAGTGGGGTGGGAGTGGGGGGTAAGAAAAGAAAACATTGGCCTTGGTCTTCTTTCTGTTAAGCATTTCTTATCATCTATGGCAATTTCTTATCTGTATAGCCTCAATGACCCCAATCACTTTTGCTTCAGTAGAAATTCATGTATGTACAGGCTATAAATTGCCTTTGGTAACAGTAAAGAACTGTGCTGGAGATGGGAGATAAAAACAGATTGTAGGTAAAATCTATAATAACTATTATCATCTTGCTTCTCTTATTTCTGTATTTACAGGCAAATTTGTTGGATAGTTACAGTATAATAAGCCCCTGGATCAATAGGTACTTTTATATCATATATGATTACAGTATATCCTCTTAGATTGCGTTACATTAGCTGTGACTCTTTTTCTTTGTTTTCATGTTTGGGGGAGAGCAATCGTTAATGTCATTTGCTTGAATAAATAGCAATTAACATTTATCAATGGCTGTCTGAAACTGGCCCTTACTCGGTGCAGCTAAAAATACAGATGTTGCTCCAAAGCGTATACAACCATCTTTACAAGAAGCATTCCCAGAATCATGTGGACTGAATTTTCCAGCCTCTACTCAATGTATTCCATGGAAAAAGTGCACACACAAATTCAAAATACAAGCAAATGCATGATTTCACTCTGAAAGTTGGTAGAAAGTCTAGAGTTAGAAAGTACCCTCAGATTTTATCCCAATGCAGACATTTCGTAAATTGCTCTCTCAGGGGATCAATAATGAAAAACTTTTATGCAGGTATTTTTATGTTTATTCACATAAAAACATTGTTAGATAACATAGGCACCTGCACACCCTCTTCACTCCTATGCTGAAATAAAACTCACTACAACACCATTGATGGCAGAAATTGACCATGGCTTTATTCCAACCTTCCAGAAACATATTCGCCACAGATAACCTTACTTATCCCCCTTTCATGAGATACTGGAGGAGGATTCAGCCCTTTGGGTTCTGCTGGAAAAACAATTCTTAGCCCCTCTTCAACCATATAATATAGTGGGAATGTACCTCCTGGATAGGGTTGCTATGTACCCGATCTAAGGTTGACTCTTCGAATACACTGGTCAACATTGAAATCATTACTGACTTTAAAAGGCCCTAATCTGTAGTATCTTGGTGAGCTGAACACGAATATAACATTAAAAAATTTTTATTGGCTCTCATTTTGAAGATATTGCATGTAGTTCATTTTTGATGTTTCACCGTGTAAATTTATCCAGTAGGACATCAACAACATCCCAAATAAGCCTTGAATGATGTAATATTGCATCACATTGCATAATAGCAGCATGCACACATCATCCAGAGTTGATTGCATCATTTTCTGATGCAATGCAATACTACTGCCAGGCAGCTGCTGAAGTCATCTGACGTCAGCAGTGTACTATACGCAGTCGGAAAGGAAAATAATCTGGTATTCTGTTCCAATATTGAAAGCCTCATGAATGCCTTAAAAATCACTCATGACCCACAAGACTGGAGACTATTTATAGACTCTTCGAAACTGAGTCTGAAGGCTGTGCTTTTCAGCAATGGAAACCGTCTTCCAGTAGCGCATGCCATCCACATGAAAGAGACATACGATAACTTAAAGCATCTATTGACTTCCATTAACTATAACAAGTACAGCTGGCACCTCTGTGGTGACTTGAAGGTAGTTGCCCTTTTAATGGGACTGCAGCAAGGATATATAAAATACATGTGTTTCTTTTTTTTTATATACTTTATTTATAAACACCAATAAGCAAACAAGCAACAACAACAACAAGCTCCGAGCGGGGGTGGACTCTGATCCCCACCTTAGAGCATAACAGTCAGGTGTGACTTTCAAATAACCCCCTCACCCCCCGTTCCCACCCCCTTCCCCCACCCACCCACCCAGTCACCATCCAGCCACTTGGTAAGACAGTTTTCGGGGGGTCTACAGCCCCATTTGCAATATATCATTACGGACACCGGGGCTCAAGACTTGAATATAGGGATCCCATAGCCTCTGAAAGGCTGGCCACCGTCTCACGCTACCCCGAACGCGTCGACAGTCCCAGAGCATCAATTGGTGAAAGGCATTCCGCCATTCCCAGAAGGAGGGCGGATGCTGTTCCCGCCACCCACGCAGAAGGGGACCCTTACCCACCAGACAAGCTTTGCGTACTAGCAAGCGTTCCCATTTCCCTTTGGGCTGGGTGGGGCGTAGTTTATCCAATACCACTAGGGGACCATCCCAGTACACCTGTTGCCCCAACAGTCTGACCAGAAAAGAGCAGATTTTAGCCCAGTAAGGACGTATTAGACGGCACCCCCACCACATATGAAACAATGTAGCAAGGGGCTCAGAGCACCGCGGGCATCGCCCATCTAAGGTAATATGGCAGCGGAAGGCTCGCCCGGGAGAAATATGCACCCAAGTTATACATTTAAATTGTACTTCTCTCCAGCGGACCCCCACCGCCAACTCTGCAATATGCTGTAGGGCACCCAGCACTGTACCGGGAGGGACCGCACAACTCATTTCCGCCTCCCATGCCAGTTCCACAGGACGGTAATCAGTTACCGGCCGGAAGGGGGCCACCCTATTCCTCAGCCCTCGAATAGATAGCGATTCCGCACCCCCCAGCGCAAAGAACTCAATAATTTGCGCGGAACGCTCCGCCCGGAGTTCCGTAACCGGCAGGGAGGTTACATAGTGAGAAATCTGCAGATATGCGAAAAAATGACCGGGCCTCAACTCATATTCCCCACGCAAGTACTGGAATTGTTTGCATTTCCCCGAGGGGTCAACCACATGGCCTACATTACAAATGCCCTTCCGGGCCCATTCATAAAATGCTCCCGTGTCAGTCCCTGGGGTACATTGCGCATTGCCCTGCAGCGGAAGCCAGCTCGAGACTCTCCAATTCCCCCCCCCAATACCCATTCAACCGCCGCCAGGTCCGCCGGACTGATCCCAGCACCACGCTTTCCCCTACTCTACCCCAACACAGCCGATTGTCGTGATGTAGCAAAGCTAGCAAGGAATTTGGAGCTCCAAGCGCCTCCTCAAAGGCCCTCGGGGTATAGACTTCGGTGCCCCCTAACTAGTCTCCCAGATGGTGCGACTGACAAGCTAGTGCATAGGCCTCTATGTCCGGGAGCCCCAGCCCACCCTGTTCCCATTTCCCCACCAACCGACCATAGGGAATCCGCGCCCTCTTACCATTCCACAGGAACCCCCGGAGCACCCCCTCCAGCCTCCGGAGGTCGCATCGCTTCATCCAAACAGGAAGAGTTTGCATCCAGTAGAGTATCCTCGGCAAAATGACCATCTTGATCGCCGCTATCTTCCCCGACAAAGATAAGGGAAGAGATCTCCACGTCAGCAATTGTTCCCGCAGCCTACCTAAGGTCCATTCGAAATTACAGCGATACAGCCGAGATGGCTGACACGTTAGCCTAATGCCTAAGTACTTAAAATATTCCTCGACCCATCTAAGAGGGAACACCCCCTGCCACCCAGCCCTCAGTAGGCCCGATATGTCTAAGGCCTCGGATTTCTCCATATTGATAGCTAAACCCGCAAAACATTCGAAAAGGTGAAATTCCTGCAACAATGAGGATAAAGAGGCCCGAGGGGAAGACAAGTGCACTAGCAAATCGTCTGCAAAGGCGGATATTTTGAACTCGTGTGAGCCTATGCGGACGCCCCGTATCTCCGAGGAGTGCTCCACTCTCCGTATGAGGGGATCAAGGGATAACACAAACAGTAGGGGAGACAGGGGGCATCCCTGCCGGGTGCCCCGGTGCAGGTGAAAGGGTTCAGATAGCACCCCGTTACAATAAATAGCAGTAGACGGGTCAGCATACAAACTATGAACCATCTTGCAAAAAGCAGTCCCCAACCCATAACACGGGAGTAAGTAACTGAGATATTGCCAATCGACTCTATCAAAAGCTTTCTCCGCATCGAAGCTCACTAATAACGAAGGTATCTGTCGGCGGTGCACCCATTCCAGCGAGGATAAAATTTTACGAAGGTTACGTACTGCATGTCGATGTTTGACAAAGCCTACCTGCGATTCATGAACCAGCTGACCTAATACACCCGCCAGGCGGTCAGCCAGAATCTTGGCTAATATCTTAACATCAAAATTAAGCAAAGAAATGGAGCGATAAGACGCTGCCTGTAGGGGGTCCTTCCCTGGCTTGGGGAAGAGAGTAATATAGGCCTGATTCCCCCCCCATTTGAAGCCACCCTGCTCTACTCTTTTAGTATGAAGGGCCACCAGTGCTGGGGAAATATAATCATTGAGGATCTTATACAACTCCGCCCCCAGCCCGTCGGGTCCTGGTGATTTATAGCAACTTGCCTTGGCAATAACCTTTTGCACCTCCTGGATTGTCAGCTGTTGGTCAAGCATCGCCCTCTCCGTCCCACTCAGTCTCGGTAATTCCAACCCCTGAATATAGGACACCATCCGTTCAGGTGACCCCGCCTCAGCCGTATAGAGTGTCTGAAAAAAGGAACGAAAAACCCGGGCAATCTGCGGGTTATCCCTATGTAGGGTCCCCTGGTCATCCCTAACTGCTGCTATCAATCTTGACCCGCGGGGGCCCCGCAGGCATCGCGCCAACAACTTGCCCGGTTTATCCCCTTGGCAATACAGTTGGTATCGGTAATACGTAGCAGATTTCTTTGCTCGTTGATGCAGGAGCTCATTTAAAGCCATTTGCGTTTCCCAAAGCTGTTGTTTAAGAGCAGGACTGGGGGAGCAGGCATGCCGTCGACGAAGCTTCGTACCAGACTTCTCAAGGCGAATAATTTTTTCGGCCCGGAGCCTCCGTTTCCGAGCCATGTAACCAATGATATCCCCCCTTAAAACCACCTTGGCAGTCTCCCACACCAGTTCGGGATCATCCTGATGTCCCGTGTGGTCAGACTCGAACTCTTGCCATCTGCGGACCAGAAATTGACGGAACTGGGTATCTTTGTAAAGCTCCAGCGGGAATCGCCAAATGCGCGCCCCCTGACTGTCTCCCACCCCCTGCATCATGAGCCAAATCGGGGCGTGGTCGGAAATCTCCGTGGGGCCAATCTGTGCCTCTACTACCTTGGCAAACAGACCTTTGGTAATCAACAGGTAATCAATTTGCGCGCTTGTCCCATGTGCACGGGACTGGTGAGTGTAATCCCTTTCATCTGGGTGTAAAAGCCACCAAGGATCCACTAACCCCAAGCGGGCACATAACCGAAGGAGTGCACGGGCCGACTGAAAGCGTTCCCTTGGCCCCCCTCCCCTTGATGTATCTAAGGCCACATCCATTACACCATTAAAGTCACCGCCCACAATCAGAGGCAGCTCAGGCAATTGTTCAATTTGGGATGCCAAGCGAGAATACAAGGCAGTATCCAGCACATTAGGGCAGTAAAGGTTTCCGATAAGAACAGGCTTCCCACCTAATAGGCCATGCAGCAGAATAAAGCGCCCCGTGGGATCTATGACCTGTTTGAGAACATCAAATCGGGTGTTTTTATGTATAAGCACTACCACACCCCCCTTCTTACCCATGGCAGGGGCTCCCCAGACCTGCCCCACCCAGTCCCGGTGTAGTTTACGATGCTCTGCTTCTGTCTGGTGGGTTTCTTGGAGCAAGGCTATATCAGCTCGTTGCCGAGCCAAAGCCTGTAATATTTTAGATCTCTTTATTGGGCTCCCCAAGCCACCAACATTCCAGGAAATTATTTTCAGGTTGACAGAGTATTAAATGGCTCTTTCAACCAATGTCCCAGAGAGGGCCCCCCCAGCCTGGGGCTCCCTCCACCACATATACTGAGTTCCCCCCCGATGTAAAGGCTTTCGAACCCGGATGTGACTATAATTCCCTCCCCACTCCCCCCCTCCACCCACCCTCCCCTCTTCCCCCCAACCACCCTCCCTCCCCTCCCTCACATTCTCACAATCCTCCGCTGACCCAGCTGGGCCTCGGAGATCCTCCCCCCTGGATCCGTAGGATGCATGTGGTCTTCCCCGGCCACTTGCCCCTGGTACAGGCACCTGTCACTTTATATTATAGGCCCTGCCTCTGCTCATCCCGAGGGCCTCGGGGCCAAAACCCCTAGTCCTAAGATGCCTGGGTCCCGAGCCACCGCAGAGGTCTTACCTTCCGCAAGTTCTGCCTGGCCCAATCATGTAATTACAGGAGTAATCTAGGTGAATGAACAAGGTAAATAACCAAGTGTCATCTGGGCCCTCCCCCGGGGGCTGGAGGGCCTCTTTTGTTCCCTGTCTGCCCCCGCATTACCAGTAGGCCCACGGGGTTGTCCCATCCCTCCCTTATTAATACACACACATACAGGCATCCCATCCATACATTAACAGAAAACCCCAAAAACAAGCATATAAAACTATAACTATAACCGGCAGTCCAGGGCAGTCTGCGGAACGGCCGCCAAAATACGGCACGTAGGGCTTTGGAGCCACCACCATAGGTATCCCCTGTGGGGACAATGTCCAGAGTTATTAGGGCGCCGCGCTCCCAACTGGCTCTTTCTTCGCCGTCGCCCGGTAAACTGTTCCTTACCCCTGCACGTCTCAAGGTGGGACTCCAGGCACAGCAAGTAGCTTTTGTAAGAAGTGGGCCTTGATAAGTCCAGCATCGTCCCTGCGGGACGAAAGTGCGCTGCACGGTGCCGGTCGGGCCTGCACGAGGAAGGAATGGTGCCGCAACGGTTACTCTCCACTCTCCAGCGCTGTAACATATGGTCCGGCCTCTGTGGCTGATTCAAAGGAGCGATGGCCTCCGGCATGGAACACGTGCAGCCGGGCAGGGTATTGCACAGAGAACTTGATATTCAGGGCAATCAACTTTTGGCAGAGGGGGGCATATGCACGGTGTTTTTGACTTAGTGCCACGGAATAGTCCTGGGCAAAGCGAATTTTCATGTTGCCATGCGTGAGCTCCCCCTTCTGCCGCGCGGCTCGGAGTATGGCTTCCTTTTGGGGGAAATGAAGAAATTTCACCAATACCACTCTCGGCCGCTGATCCCGCTGTTGCTTGGCTCCCACTCGATGTGCTCTTTCTATTTGCACATTGCCTCCATCATCAATACCTTCAAAAAGCTGCGGGAGCAAAGTTTCTAGATATTGCACAAGTTCTTTATCCGCAATGGAGTTGTCAATGCCCAACACCCTCAAGTTGTTGCGTCGGGAGCGATTTTCTAGATCGTCTATTTTCAATTCATGGGCTTGCATCTGGGACTTCAGTAGCGTTAAATCATGAGTTAGGGTCTCCAAGCTATCCTCCGCTTTGCCAAGACGGTCTTCCGCTTCATGAAGTCTACTTCCCAAAGCCCCGACTGAGGCCTGTATGTTGTCCATTTTATCATGCAGCGCCATAAATTGTACCGACAGTGCTTCCGCTACTGCTGCGGAGACCTCCTCCACTAACGCCGGTGTCGTGGGCGATTTAGGCATGGCTAGGTTGTTGGCCATTTTAGATGCTGGAGTGGCCCGCTCCTTCTCTTTCTCCCGGCGAGTAGTTTTTACCGCGGACGCCATCCCGACCACTGCTCAGGACTAGGTATACCTCTGCGCCCAAGCTACTATAGTCTCAGACCGACCCGCTGTATTTAACAAGGCAATAAGTGCATGGTTTGGGCCGGGGAAGACCGGAGGGCCAGCAGACACGTCCTGCTGCTCTCACCGCATCACGTGATCTCTATACATGTGTTTCTTATGTGAATGGTATAGCCGAGCAAGGGATTGGCACTACTTGCAGAAGGAATGGAATCGCAGACAAAATGTAACAGTTGGAGAGAAGAATATCCAGCACCCAGCTCTGGTTGAGGCTCACAAGATCCTGCTACAACCCCTTCACATCAAACTAGGTTTGATGAAAAACTTTGTGAAAGCCATGGACTGCACTTCGCCAGCTTTCTGATACCTGCATGAAAAATTCCCTTGACTCAGCAAAGCAAAGATTAAAGAGGGAGTTTTTGTGGGTCCTCAGATTCGAGAGCTCTTCAAAGATGACCAGTTCAACAACTTGCTGCAGGGTGATGTGAAACAAGCATGGAATGCTTTTCGCCTAGTGTCACAAACTTTCTCGGGAATGATAGGGCAGAAAACTACAAGGAACTAGTAGAAGACATGCTGATGCAGTATCAGAAACTTGGCTGCAATGTGTCTCTAAAGATCCATTTCCTTGATTCCCATCTCGATTTCTTTCCTGACAACTGTGGTTTAGTTAGTGATGAACAGGGCGAACGTTTTCACCAGGATATCGCAACGATGGAACAAAGATACCAGGGAAATTGGTCCACTACAATGCTGGCTGACTACTGCTGGACACGCCCCAGAGAAGCTCCCGAACAGCTGTACAAGAGACAGGCGAAAAAATCTAAGAAGTAGTCTATGACTTGTTTTTTACAGGTATTAACCAAAGACCTATTATATTTACTATTGACATGCATTTCGTGATGTAAACATTAATTCTTGTAGATTACAAAAAAATTAGAGCCAACTTTGCAATTTCACTGTCATATTCATGTTCAGCATATAAAAATTGATAAGAAATTACTATTTTTATTTCAGTAACATGACTTTTGTAAAAATTTGTTGACCAGTGATATTAGTTGAGACTCTGATTTCAGCTTTGCAGAGTCATGTTGCTCTTATTTATTTATTTATTTATTTAACTGTATTTATATCCCGCTTTTCACCGGGTCAAAGCGGTGGGACATATAACCAGGGGGGGGGGAATCAAATGGGGGGGGGCCATCACCGGGGGTTCAACATTGATGATTTTTGGGTGGACATAGAGACTGACAAGATAGCATAGTTACTGGTTCCTATTCAGAGATGTTCTTGGAATAGGATGGTTTTTAGCTGCTTTTTGAATGATGGGAGATCACCGTTGTTCTTGATGTGGTTTGGTAGAGAGTTCCAGAGGGATGGGGCATATAGTTCAAAAGCTCTGTTGCAGGTCCGTTGAGTTGCTTTGGTTCTTTTGTGGGGGATGGCAACGGAGCTGTTGGAGGATTGTCTGGTTGTTCTGTTGTGGGTTGGGCGAGGCAGTAGGGCGCAGAGTGGGGTGCCCTGTGTTTGGTGGACGGTTTTGTGAGTGAGTAGAAGGATTTTGTACTTAATTCTTGCTTCGATGGGGAGGATATGAAGGTCCCTCAGAATTGGGGTGATGTGGTCTCGTTTCCTTGCATTGTGAATTATTCTCGCCGTGGTGTTTAGGGCAGTTCGGAGGGGATTGGTCTGTGTTGCAGGTAGGCCATGGTAGATTATGTTGCAGTAGTCCAGATGAGGGAGTGTTAAAGCTTGCATTACTGTCCTGAAGTCTTGTGGTTCGAGGAGGGGTCGGAGGCGTTGTACCGTTTTCGCCTTGTGGAATACAGTTCTCGTGGTCTTGTTGATTTGTTGCTTAAGAGTTAGGGCTTGGTCAATGATAATGCCAAGATATCTTATGTGTGGTTGTACTTGAATTTGTGTGGTTCCCATGGTGAGGTGAGTGGGTGGTTTGAAGTCTGGGTCTTTTGTTACTATAAGGGCTTCGGTCTTCTTTATGTTAATGGATAAGTTGTTCTCTTGTAGCCAGTTGGATACGTCGGTGAAGCAGGTTGATAGCTGGTCGTTTGTTGGGTCCGTGGTTGTAATTGGGGCGTAGAGCATTATGTCATCGGCGTATATGTGGAAGTTGACATTGTGAGTGCGTATGACTGAGCAGAGTGGACGGAGGTAGATGTTGAAAAGCATGGCTGATAGTGTGGATCCTTGTAGTACTCCTTGATGTTGCTGAAAGGGGGATGAGGTGGAGGTTTTGGTGCGGATCAGTTGCTGTCGGTCGGTTAGATAGGATCTGAACCACTGGAGTACAGTGCCTTTGATCTCAATTGTTTGGAGTCTGTGGATAAGGGTGTTATGGGAGATGGTGTCAAATGCCGCTGATATATCCAGAAAATTTAGGATGTATCCGGAGTGTTTCTCTTGGGTTCCTATGATAAGGGTGTTCATCAGCATGGTCATTAGGGTCTCGACCCCGTGTAATGGTCGGAATCTGTGTTGCTGCGGGTCCAGTATGTTGTTAATGTCTACATGTTCTTGAAGCTGACGTTGGACTATCTTCTCAATTATTTTTGCGGTGAGCGGGAGGCTTGCTACTGGCCTGTAGGAGGTGGGGTCTAGGGGGTCTAGGTTGTGCTTTTTTAGAGTTGGTCGGATGATTGTGGTCTTGAGGGCGTCTGGCATGTGTCCTTGTTTAAAGGATTCATTTACGATGTGGGTTAGTGGTGCACTGAGGTCTTCTTTGGTTTTCTTTATCCAGTCGGCAGGGCAAGGATCCAGCGGGGAGGTGGTGGTGTTCAAGCAGGAGATGGTGGAGGATATTTCTTCTTTTGAGGTTGTGTCGAATGTATTCCAGTCACTGATCAGGGTAGTGTATGATGTTGTCTTGGTTGTTGTTTCAGCATAGTGATGTGGGTTTTGTGGTTGCTGCAGCTGTTTGTATTGTCGGGCCAGAAGATCAGAGGGGATGTCTGGCAGCTGGTCGGAGTTACTGGGTGCTTTCGTTAGATTTTTGACAATTTGGAAGAGCTCTCGAGGTTTGTTTATGGCTGTTGCGATGATTTTGGTGTGGTAGGCTCTTTTGGCATTGTCAGTTTCTGAGTGGTATGTGTTGAGTTTGTGGAGGTATTTTGCTTTGTCTCTGTCGCTTTTGGTTTTTCTCCATTTCCTTTCGGTTCTTCTAAGTCTGGTTTTCAGTTTGCGGAGGCTGGGGGTGAACCATCGGGCTTTTGAGGAGATGGGTCTGGTGTTGGTGCTGTTTCTATTTGTGCTGGCTGCTGAGGAGATTGTGGTATTCCAGTTGTGGATCAGGACATCAAGGTTGTTGGAGTCTGTGTGTAAGTTAGGCAGGGTTTTTGTTAGGAAGTCTTCCTTGTTAAATGCTTTGAATCTCCTTGCGTTGTGTTGTTTTCTCTGTTATTTTTGGGTTGATAGGTGTGGGATATGTTGATAATGTAGTGGTCTGACCACGGTACTGGCGAGATTGTTGGTTTTCTGTATGAGGAGACGGTTTGGGAGTTTAGAAATATGAGGTCAAGTATGTTTCCTTTTTCATGTGTTGGTTCTTGTATGATTTGTGTCAGGTCCATTGCTGTCATGTGTCACCCACCTACTTACCCCGCTAGGAGGCAGCCTAGGGGACTTTCAGTGGGGCCTCTTCTTTAATGTAGCTGGGGCTCTTTTAAGGCCCCCTGGGAATTATCTCCCACTAGCCGTTCTAAAGGTTGTAGTTGTGACGAGCAGCCAGGCTTTTTAGTAAGAGGTATTTTTATTATCCCTTTCCGGGTGGATTCTTGCACGTGAGAAATTAACAGAAACAGACCATGTTTTCTGGTACAAATAAAAATACTACTGGAACCAAAAGTGCTTCATTTCAGCTTAACTCAAAATATAACAGCTACTACATTTATACAGGTAGTTTTCAGATATCCTTTTTCTTTAAAAGGTTATCTTCTTAGCACAGCTTAGCATAAGGAAGACACCTCATTAGCCAGGGTCAAAGCACATTCCATTTGAGATACCTCTGTATTATCTTCAGCTAATTCAAAGTCCATTGCCTCGTAGCTTCCCTGGTTGCTACTCTCTGAACAGCTGTGTCTCCTTTCTTGGCTGTGCAAGCTTCCGTCTTCTGCAAGACTTCCCTTCCCCCCTTCACCAAGGGAGGATGGGAAGTTACCGTATTTCTCACAGTCTGCCCCTAGGGGACCCAACCTTCCTAGTTGTATAGAGGGAAAACTTATGCTTCTAAGGCCCTCTCTATTACAGGCTTTTAGCCAGTCCTCAGGGAGGATTTCTCTCGAGCTTTTACAGCATGGAAAGTCAGCATTGATACTTCTAAAAGCAGGCTTTTTACTGCCTCTAGCCACTGGCTGGTTTTTATACAGGTAAGTGTCCCTTCTAAACCCCTTACTGCTTTCTGGGTACCTGTTAGCAGAAGGACCATCTCTCAAGGGTTTCTCTTTCCTGCTGGATTGAATCCCTCTGTGATTCTTTTCACTGGCCTCTTGCTCCGTGCTTCCTAGCACCCTGCAATTGCCCTTGGATATTCTTTCCTTAGGAACTTTATACCAACTCCAATGAGAAGTATTCTCCTTTTCTGCCCCAGCTGTTGTAGTATCTTTAGTGTCTCTCTCCTCTGAGAAATCCCAGTTAGCTCCTCTCTCTGAGAAATCCTCGGTAGCTCTGCTCTCTGAGAAATCCTGCTTAGCTCTGCTCTCTGAGAAATCCTGCTTAGCTCTGCCGGTAAGTGACTCTGTATGCATTTTAACTGCGTCACTACCTGCATTCTGTTGACCTTGCCCTGCTCTCAGCTGCCTTTCATTAACTGATTGAGGATGAGGTAATCCTTTGCAGGAGCACGTTCTACCTCTGGTTACCTTTGTTTTCCATGGTTGCTTATAGCAACCCTGCAACATGTGCTTGGATCTGTCAGCTTCAGATCTACCTAGCCCTGCTCTTTCTGTTTCCATAGGTAATTCCTGCTCTACCCCGTGACACATGGCGTTGAGGAAGGTTTCTGCTTGCTTCTCCTGGAGTGATGGGAGGTTGAAGTCTCCTAGGATAATTTGTTCCTTTGAAGGGCTGGTGCTTTCGGAGATGAGGTGTAGAATCTGTGGTAGGTCAGAGGTTGTGGTGGGTGCACGGTAGATCAGGCATATCGAGAGGTATTTGTTGGTGAGGGTGAGGATGTCTGCTCTTTTCTTTAGTATAATTCTTGCATTAAAATCCAAGATTCTATGATTGTTTGGAAGTTCCGGGTATCTAAAGGTAGAAATATAGAAACAGAAAGATGACAACAGATAAAGACCATAAGGCCTATCCAGTCTGCACTTCCATAACAACTCCTAAAGTCTCTTTTTTTCCTTTAGAGATCTTAAGCATAAAAGCACACTGTTAGAGATGGTTGTCTCCTATCATTTTAGGAGCTGGCAATGCAGTATGATCTTCCTGCCTCATGTTTTTATCAATGGTTCAACTTACCCCTGTATTAGATTAACTAGTATTGATTTGAACATTGTTACTCGGTGTCCAGATGTCATGGGAGTTATCGAGTGTATGCGGTCACTACAAGCATGTAGCGTCCAAGTTTATAAGGTTCATAGCCCTTCTCCCTGTATAAGCTTACTGGTCTTTGCCAGGTTTGTGTTACGAATGCTGACCACTCACTATTGGATGACCAGTGGGTCAAACTTTTGGCTAAATTGTTGTGAGTTTCCCTTTTTACCTAACTCTCTCAAACTTTATTTTTTGGTCCCATCAAGCTATTAGGACTTCTGTGAAGCTTTTTAAGATTGGCAGACAAACTAGTGATAAATGTTGTCTTGAGACACAAATTGGCTCATTATAGCACATGTTCTATGAATTTGTGTGTCTCAAACAATATTGGAAATGTGTTGGGGGAGGGGGAATAAAAACTGTAATGGCATTTATGAGCTAATAGCAGCTATTTTCATTCAGAGAACTCAGAGATTGACTCAACATTTAGCGGGCCACAGCAGAAATCTTTGTGATATTTTGTTGGTGTTAGCCATTGAAGTTATTTTGTCAGTCTGGAAGAGTGGATATAACATACACTTTAATACAATATGAGGCAACTCGCAAGATGTGTTTCCAGTGCGTGTTGCAGCATTTAAAGGTTTGGCAGCAACTTGATTTGTATGTTGATCAACTGTAATGCTTGTCTTGCATTCCTTGAGATGCGAGGCAAGGTATTGTGTGGCATGTTTTCCTGAAGAGGTTTATTTACTTATTTATGTATTTGAAAACATTTGGTATACCACCATCTGGAAAAGAATTCATATCACCTTTACAATAAACCGTACAGCAAACCGGTTACAAAAAAGTTGTAAAACACTGCAAAAAAGGACCAATAATAGAAAAGAGACAAGAAGAAGGGAATGTATAGAACCACATATCTTTTCTTATAGACTGGAATAGAGTTAACAAATCACTAGAGTTGAAGAGGATATATGGAAATGAAAGAATTAACAGGAAGGAGAAAGATCAGCTTAAGAACAGTGAAATAACCAAGGGGTATGTTTACTAAACCGTCTTAATGTTACCGGCACTAGTTGCAGCGTTAATGTGAAGAATGCCATATAAGGTAGTGGGCGTTCCGGCGGCAAGGTAGCAAGAATCTTTATCGCGCAATAGAGGGCACCGTGGCTCATTAAAGTGCGTTATCCTTAAGTCCATACCAGCGCTGTGCTGGAAACTATAGAGATGTGGCCCACTGATTATTACAATAGCTGTGGAGGCAGAGGTCATGAGTTTAATCCTGCAGTGGTGTTATCTAGAAACATAGAAACATAGAAATATGATGACAGAAAAAGACCAGATGGTCTATCTAGTCAGTCCTTCCATATCAACAACTACAACAGTCCCCTTTTTACCTTTAGAGATCTTCTGTGTTTGTCCCATGCTTTTTTAAATTCAGTTACTGTCCTCATCTCTACCACTTCCACTGGGAGACTATTCCACGGATCCACTACTCTTTCCGTAAAGAAATATTTTCGCATATCACTCCTGAATCTATCTCCTTTCACCCTCATCCCATGTCCCCTCGTAGCAGAACTTGCTTTCAATTGAAAGAGGCTCTCTCCCTGAACATTTATGCCACGGAGGTATTTAAACATCTCAATCATATCACCTCTATCCCGCCTTTCCTCTAAGGTGTACATATTAAGATCCTTCAGTCTGTCCTCATATGCTTTATAATGAAGACCACTAATCATTTTAGTAGCCACCCTCTGCACCGACTCCATCCTGTTCAGAGGTAGAAGGCCACAGGTTCAAGTCCCAGCTGTGGCTCCTGCAGACCATGTCACTTTATTTTACCCAGTACTAAACCGTGGTAATACAGAAGGCAGAGATCATGAGTTCAATCCCACAGTGGTGTTATTTAGTAAGGCTATCTGAGGGATTTCCTTTTAATTTAAATCAGTGCTGCCAGCAAAAACCCCCTCACAGTGCCGTAACCTAAGGTGCCTCATAAGGCGCCCTATAAGGCACCCCATAGGGCACCTTACAAAGTGCCCTGTCTGCCAAGGCACCTTATAATGTGCCCTATAGGGCTCCTTAGGCTATGGCACTGAGGGTGTTTTTGCTGGCAGCACTGATGTAAATTAAAAGGAAATCCCTCAGACATTACCTAACATGTGTTAGAGTGACATAAGGCGCGTTAGCGTTACCTAACATGTGCTAGCGTTCCTGGCCACAATAAGTCCAGAAAAGGGTGGAGAGAGGGCGGAGAGAAGGGGTCAACGGGCAGGGAGTGGGTGGGGAGAGGCTCCCATGACACCAACGCGGGGAACTGAAGGGCTGAAAAGTAACGCAAGTGAAAACCTGGTGTTAGAGGCACATTTGCAGGAGAGAGAAACCATTTCAGTGTCAGCAATGTACAGCATAGGCAGGGAGACCAAGAAAGGTGATAGTAGTGCTCCATTTGCAGCAGCAGCATAGTGCCCAGGTATGAAAGGCCACTATGGTGATGGCGCAAATGGGGCATGGGGGCTGCAGGCAGGACATGCAGTGGGGGCAACTGGGGCACAGGGTGTACTAGGCGGATGCCTAAGTGGCACATAGGAATGCAGAAAATGGAAACCATCAAGACAGCAACTGACCAGGGTCAAACAATCCCATGAGTCCGTGTCCCACAGTGTCCCATCCAGGAGATATTACCCAGCAGGTACCCCAAGGGGCACATAACATTGACAGGTGGTGCCGGGGGAAGCGTGGACATCTATGTAGGCACCCCTACCCCAGAACCCACACCTTAGGCAGCCACCTACCTGCCCCCTGGATGGCCTGGTACTGTGCACCACCGGCACTGACAGTATATGGTCATGGCAGCATGGCATGTGCTGGAGGGAGTAGTGGCACCCGCCTGCAGTGGACCTAGGCCATGCCCTGTACCAGTACGTGGTGTGCAGTGCAACAGAAGAGGTCTGGCTGGGGAAAGTGAGGGTAGCTCCAGGGACCACCATGCTGCTGTGTCAGCAGTGTGGAGCAGTACACTCAGCCAGTGTGTCCAAGAGCAGAGGGTTCAAGTCCCATCTGTGGATCTTGCAGAACATCACCCCACCGTTTTATCCCACAATGCAGCCACAACACAACATGTGCAAACCCCAATGCAGCGGTGCACAGGCACCTGTCCCACCACACCCTCAGCTACAAAAGGTGTGATTGTGGGCCCCTTGGGGTATATAGTGCATACCACTTAGACCCATTGTGGCAGTGCTACATAACCCTCACATGAGTCTAGACACCCTGCTGCCCTGATAACAGGTACCCATGGCAGTCACCACATGCACACTAATCTGGGTGGTGTCCGGTCCCACAGGGCCACATGGGACTGTAGAACACAGATGGGAACAGAAATACTTTCAGCTGTACTGCTGGGAGCATCTGTCACACACTGGCAGTGATGGGATGTGCAGCAGGACCTATTTCTAGCATCACATGTAATGTGGACCTAGTGCTGGGAGCCCATCCTATCCCTCAAGGTGAACACGGAACCTGCACAATGGCATGGTCTGTAGCTACTCTGTGCCAGTATCACACACTGTCAGTCCGTCTTACCACGCTGCAGTACCAGAGAGGTGCAGACCCCATTTGATGGTCAGCTGTAGGCTGCTGTTCTGCATGTGCAATGCATCATGGGTGCTGGTGGGGTTACCCTATCCTGGCACACAGAGCAGATGGTTTGCGTGGTGACCTGCAGTCCTTCTGTACCCAGCCATTGCTGTGCAACAAGCCATAGAGGTATAGCTTACTGGTTAGTACACTGACATTCTAGGCAGTGGTCATGGGTTCAATTCCTCATTGTTCCTTCCTGTCCATGTCAGATATTTTGCATGCCTGTGACAGTCATATCTTTGCAGATCGGTGCTACCAGCCCATAATACCCTCACCACAGTCGCCATCACTACTTATAAGGCACCTTATTAGGCACAGTATAAGGCACGTTACAAGGCACCTTATCAGGCACAGTACAAGGCATGTTACAAGGCACATGCCTTGTGAAAGATACTCTGCGCCCCCCTCACCAGCAACACTGCAGGGCTCTTGGAGTAACGGAAAACCACACTCAAAGCAATGAGAAGGAAATCTAAGAGACAGCAATAAAATACTACACACTTCTATATACATATAGATACACCAAAGCTTTGCGGAGAGAAACAAATAGAAACAAGTTCTCTTTGTTTACTCTATCTATTAGCTATGGTTTACTTTATTTATAAGGCTCTTTTGGATGATGCAACATAATTTCACTTTATTGTTCTACGTCAGGTATTACGTATTCATCACATCATAGGTCAATTTCTAATCAGCATAATTCAGTATGAGGAGACATACATGTATTCCAAGACATAACTGTAGATATTAAGTTTACTGCTGACTGCTTGATATCTGGTAACCCTGAGACTGAAAGGCTGGAGGACAAGCTGCCCTTTTTCTTATTTCACATAGCTTACAGGACTTGTACCTCTTCACCTACTTAGCAAGCAAATATATGAAGTTTATTTCTAAGCAAAGTTCTGAACAAATTTAACTCTTTCTCAGGTTTTATTAGACAGTCTGGTTGTGTACACCGCCCTGTACAGACAAGCTTACTTTCAGTCCCTCCTCTGATTCTGTAAAGAATCATTCCCAAAGTAAGGAAACTCAGACATTGCCATTAAAGTGGGTCAATCTGTAACATCATTGTAGGGGTCAGTGATTCCACTGATTTCTTACAGCAGGCTGATATTACACAAAGAATTAATACTCCTAAAATGAGAATCCCCAAAAAGCCAAGTAATGATGCTAACATGCCTTGCAAAGGCCTGGATAATGAATTCCAAAATGAAGAAACAGAATCAAATAGATCTGAAAAAGAACTTACATAACTATCACTTGAAACAAAAGTATGGTTTCTAACTTTATCTAATAGGCCTTTTACTATTTTTCCATTATTATCAAGCATACTACAACAAAAACCAACTATTACTCCACACACACCATTTTCCTTTGCTAGGAGATAGTCTAAAGCCATTCGGTTCTGGGCTGCATAAGCTGACAATTTGTTCACTGCACCTTGCAATACACAAATTGCCTCAGTGAGATCCAGGGCTGTAAGTTCAACAACTGCCTGTAGTCGCATAATCTGGGTACCATATTCTCTGGTGGGTGCTATAGCTCCAAAGGTTGAAAGCCACACAGTACCTGTGAATGCATCTATTTGAGATTTAGTTAAAGGTTTTGTAGTGTCTACCAGTTGTTGAGCAGCCTCTATGGCCTTATCCTGTGAAGAAACATCCCTTTTTCTTCTAAAAGAATTGTTCAGGGTTGATAATAAAGTAATGTTTTGGTAAGGTACAAATTGCCACGGGGTATCTAATTGGGCTATATATAATAGTTAAATGATGATGTTAGACCGTTCCACCTTATGATATTTCACTGTATATACCTGCTCTGTTAAATGTTATTTATGACATGTCTCTATACCCACTCAAGATCTCTAGTCTGATGTAATTGCTTTTATTTAATTATTCATATGCTATTCCCCAGTTAATCCTTGTTTTATTCCCCTGTTACCTGTAACTTGGACAAGTTCTCTAAATCTGAGTATATTTTGTTTAATGTAAACTGCACTGATGTCAAATAGCGCGGTATATAAGAGCTGTTAAATAAATAAATAAATAAATATAACAAGTACCTGACCAACCTCTGGGAAGCTCTGTATACGCAAACGTACCACACACAAAATAATCTCCTTCTAAAGCCACTAAGCCATCTTCCCAGATTGTCAAATTCTGGGGACAAGATATATTCTGGATACAATTATTCAAAGCCCACTGAGTCATGTCCATTTCATTAAGCCCTCCAGACAAATTACGTTTCCAGGGATGATAATACCCTAGTAAAGGGAAACTCCAGTTAGGTATGTTTAGGTCTGAACTAGAGTCATTCAAAGGGTAGCCAGAACTATTATATTGTAGTAATTCATAATCATGCACCTGGTTCCCTTGAAGTGACATTAATTGTACTACTGAAATATAAGAGTTTCCTACATAGGATTTCTTATACCAGATAGAAGAATTATGCAGCATTACTATTCTACAAACGTTCCATGGAGTATCCCCTACCTTTCTTCCCTTACCCTGAGCCATAAAACATATTGGAGGATTTTGTAGAGGCATAGAACTAACTATTCTAGGTTCTGGGTTTGTATGAGACCATTGTACAGTAGTTAGATTAAAAGCTATGTCACGAAACTCCTCAAAGGTCTTAGGCCTAACCCTAGGTAGAAATCCATGCTGAGTAGCTGTCACAGATGGAAGACACACTGCACAATCTGATAAATTAAAATGTTTTGTCACTGAGTGTACCTGTGACTCGAAAATATTTGAATATTCCTCATAACATTCCCAAGGTTCTAACTGCAGCACTGCTTTGCTACCACTAATATACCTCAGCACAACTAAGATTAGATATAAAAACATTCTTAGCAAAACTTTTAAATATCTAAAACTATAATTACTTAAAAATATACTAAATCAAAACTGAAAATATACCTATTCTTCTTAATACTCTCCTTTATATAATGAAGATATATACTATAGCTATAATTAGCCTCTAAGTCTCAATAAGTTTATGAAGTAGAGGTTAAGTACCTAAAGGTCATTACATATATATCAGGAAAATACTAATCTAAACTGACCTCATCCCTCTAAGCAATACTATAAATGCCGAACAAAAGCATTTTGCATGAATAGTCCATTCAGAATTTACTTAATACAATAATCTTTTTCTGTGATGTCACCATTGTTCTCTCTGAAAGTACTTTAAATCATAAAAATCTTTTTCTGCAATATCACTGTTGTCCGAGGAGTCTGCGTTGTATTTCTTGAATCATGGATGCGGAGAACCACCTTCTGGATCTTGTGAGGGAACCTTCTTACACTGCGTAAGATGTATCCAACGAGAATGTCCTTCCACTTTACAGGCTGAATATCCCACCAGAAGTACATGGAATGGACCTAGGAATTTTGGAGCCAGAAGCGTCTTTGGATGCAAATTCTTAATCAGGACCCAATCCCCTGGTTTCATGTCCGGATGTGATGATTCTGGAGGAGAATCTTGTTGAGGATTCACATTCAATAAAGGGGAAACAGACAGGACTGATTGCAATCGTGCACAATAAGTTAAGATATCGCTGCGCAACAACTGGGGGTCTGGGATAACTGCCAAGGCATGTGGAGAAGTAGCTGGACATCCAGTAACTATTTCATATGGTGTCAGACCTCCTCGAGTGCGCTGGGGGGAGTTACGCACCACCATAAGGGCAAAAGGAAGGGCTTCTGTCCAATCCGTAGCCCAATCCTGTGTCATAGTGCGCAAGAAACCTTTGAGAGTCCTATTCATCTGCTCCACTTGGCCAGAGCTTTGCGGATGATAGGGTGTGTGCAGTTGTTGTTTGACACCAAACCAATTTTCAATATCCTCCCAGACACGTGCCATGAAGGCCGGACCCTGATCAGAAGAAAGAACAAAAGGTACACCCCAGACAGGAATAAATTGAGTGAGCAACAATTTTATGGCAACCCCAGCTGTCATACTGGTAGTGGGATAAGCCTCCACCCAACCAGAGAAAAGACAAGTGATCACCAACAAATACCGCCTCCCTCCTCTGGCACAGTGCAAATCAGTAAAATCAAGCTGCAAAATCAAAAATGGTCCAGACGGTCTGGGAAGAGCAGCAGCAATCTTCAGAAGGGGCCCCACCCTGCCAGCCTGCAAACAATCCAAGCAAGCAGCATACACAGCCTGTGCCACAGAAATAAACTTCAGGTGATACCACAAAACCGCAAAGGCATGAGTCATGGCTGCAGAGGATAAATGAAGTTTATGATGCAGAAACAGAGCAAGCAGAAACAAAAGAGAGTCAGGGCAAATGAGTAGGTGCTCCTTCTTCCAGTAGCCCTGAGTATCACAAGATGCACCCCATGAAGTCCATAGAGTTTTGGTCTCAAGGGAAGTGTCTTGATACTGCTGTAAAAGAGAGGACAAGGAGAACAAAGTCATGTTAGAAGGCTTTAAATACAGCAGCGTTGGTGACACTAATGCCTGAAGAGCAGCCTTCCGCGCTTCTTGGTCTGCAAAACGATTGCCCTTTGAAACTAAATCACCAGCAG
The DNA here is from genome assembly GCA_033557465.1 of Ichthyophis bannanicus. NCBI lineage: Eukaryota > Metazoa > Chordata > Amphibia > Gymnophiona > Ichthyophiidae > Ichthyophis > Ichthyophis bannanicus. The sequence goes on from CM066033.1 coordinate 412,419,658, forward strand.
AGGAATGTCTTTTACATTTTAAAACTGCAACTTGTGCTGGCAAAAGAACGGCTTGTAACAAGCGGTGAATGTGTTTAGCATGTTTAATTGGTTTATTAGCAGAAGTTAAAAATCCTCATTGCAACCAAATATTACCAAAATCCCATAGCACACTCATTGCATAGGAGCTATCTGAAAATATATTTGCTAGAAGATATCTAGAGAGTTCAAGAGCATGTGTCAATGCAAAAACTTCTGCTAACTGGGCACTAGAAAATGGCAGAGAAGCTGATTCAACCACGTCATCAATTGTGGTTACTGCATAGCCTACACAAAGTTTTCCCATTTCATCTCTGAAATCCGAACCATCCGCAAATAAGGTTACATCCGGGGCTGGCAGGGGTACAGGTGAGAGATCAGGTCTAGCACGGGAAGATGTTAAAATACTTTGAAAACAATCATGGGACCCATCTTCCTCCACCAGATCTGCCAAAGGAGCCAGGAGCGTAGATGGATTGCATATGGACGTAGTACATATTTTTATATGAGACTGAGAAATTATCAATTCCAGAGTCAACAAATGTGTGGAAGACAAAGGCTGAGTTTTAGTTAAATGGAGCAACCTAGAAACGGAATGTGCCATATATACCTCAAGAGGGTGCTGTAACACTGAAAAATCAGTCATTTCAATTGCAAATGCCACCGATACTAAACTGCGCAAGCATGGAGGAAGTACCAAAGTCACTGAATCAAACCGCTTTGAAAATATCCTATCGGCTTGCGACCAGTTGGAAATGCTTGCAAAAGCACACATGTGGCAGATATGGCCGAACTAGCCACATACAATTTGAATGTTAAAGAATAGTCTAGAAAAGACAAACATGGGGCAGTGCTTAGTGCAGTCTTTAAATTTACAAAAGCTTCCCACTGTGATAACGTAGGTACAATGAGACCCTGTGGACCCTCTTTCCCAATCAACGCATAAAGCAGAGCTGTAAGGTCTGAAAAATTAGCTATCCACTGTTTACAGAAAATCAATAATCCCAGGAATCTACGAAACAACACTGGTGTCGCTGGAAAAGACAATGATAAAATAGGTTCCAATCTGGCAGAAGTAATTTCACGACCAGCTGGAGTTAGAACAACACCCAGAAAAAATAACATTTTGAGATACAAATTGCAATTTAGACAAATTAACTTTCAGTCCTAATTTGGCAATGTGAGCTAATAAAGACAAAGAGTCTGATAGACAAATCTCATAACTTGGTGAACACAAAAGCAAATCATCCACATATTGAATTAAAGAGGATTGGTCAAGCTTCACATCTAATAATGCAGTTCTTAGAGCCTGCGAAAAGTAAGCAGGACTGTCAGTGTAGCCCTGGCATAGTGTAGTCCAGGGGTCTCAAACACGCGGCCCACGGGCCACATGCGGCCCGCGAGAGCATTTTGTGCGGCCCGCGACCCGCGACGCCACGGAGTATCCTTTCTGCTATTTCTGCTATTTTTACTCACTGTTTTCCTTAGCGTGATTCCCGGGGCTGCATGGTGTTGGTCTCACATGACCGCGTCACGCGCCTGCCCTCCACCAATCAGCGACAGGCAGGAGGAGGAGAAGAAGGAGGAGGGGGGGGGGCCGGGCCCAGAAGCAGTCTGAGCAGCCACGAGGTACCAGCGCTTTGAAGCATCGCCTGCTTGGAGGAAGGATCGCCTGCTTGAGGATCGCCAGGGTGCACAGCTCTCCGCGGCAGGTAAGGAAGCAGTCTGCCCAGAATTAAGCCAGCCCTGCCTCCCTCAGTCCCTCTCCTCTTCGGCTTTCAGAGCCGCGAAGGGAGAGCTTCTCCCTCGCGACTCTGTTAAGCTCGAGGGGGCAGAGGGGAAATTTCCCATAAGCCTCAGCCGGCTTAACAGAGTCCCGAGGGAGGAACTCTCCCTTCGCGGTTCTAAGCCGAAGAGGAGAGGGACTGAGGCAGGGAGGGAGGGAGGGAGGGATGGCTCTGCCGGGGGGGGGGGGGGGGGGGCCTGTGATCTTTGTTGAGGGAGGCCTGTGATTTTTGCTGCGGGAGGGAGGGAGGATGGATGGATGGATGGATGGGGGGGGCTGTGATTTTTGCTGAGGGAGGGAGGGAGGATGGATGGATGGAGGGGGGGGGCTGTGATTTTTGCTGTGGGAGGGAGGGAGGATGGATGGATGGATGGATGGATGGATGGGGGGGGGCTGTGATTTTTGCTGAGGGAGGGAGGGAGGATGGATGGATGGATGGGGGGGGCTGTGATTTTTGCTGAGGGAGGGAGGATGGATGGATGGATGGGGGGGCTGTGATTTTTGCTGCTGCTGATGATGATGGATGGGGGGGGGTCATAACTGGTAATGTGCTGTGGGCTGGGGGTCAGAACCATCACCATTTCTGAACCCCCCAGCCCCACAGCACATTACCAGTTCTAAACCCCCCAGCACATTACCAGTGTGCTGTGGGCTGGGGGGTCAGAACTGGTAATGTGCTGGGGGGTTTAGCACCCGGTAATGTGCTGTGGGGCTTGGGGGGGGGGTCAGAACCATTACCAGTTCTAAACCCCCCAGCACATTAATGCACAAAAGGTAGGAAAATATCTCTTTATTTTGAGTTTATTAACTGGAGTTTATTAACTGGAGTTTATGTCAGCTCTGGGAAATGTGCATCATTAATGTCTGTGCTTTAGTACAAGAAATTAATTTATAGTTTTATTTCTACAGTGCTGAGGTATTCTGTGTAATTCCTATTTGACATTGCTACTTGTTCTCTTTTCCCAGTAGGTCATGTATTGTTCTCTGAAATGTATTGATTTAATATTTGCAGTGTTGCCTTTTGATAGGTAGGGTCTGGTGCTTTGTGAGTCCTGGTAGTGCTGTTATGATACGGGGGGTTTGCTATGGGTTCTAAATGGGCAGTGTTAGTAGTAGTTCCTAATGTGCCTGGCGGTTGGCACTGGATTATAGTAACATAGAAATTTTCTAGTCTTTCTTTATCCATGCACTCATTATGCAACATTATGCAAATATTTATGCAAATGAGGCCCCTTATGCAAATGAGGCCCCCGTGTCTTATGCGGCCCCCGGGTTACTTTACAAGTCCTCATTCGGCCCTCAAAGCAATTTGAGTTTGAGACCCCTGGTGTAGTCCATGTATACTGCTGATTGTCAAAATGAAAAGCAAATAAAAATTGGTTTTCTTTGCTAATTTTCACTGAAAAATAAGCAGAACTCAAATCTACAACAGAAAACCAAGTAGTCTCTGAAGGTACCTGTGTCCAGATATCATGCGGATTAGGTACTGTGATGGTGCAGAGGGGTTAAGCACTAGAAACAGGAGGTTGAAACAGTTTCTTTCCCCTGAAGCAGACAGAAGTACAGGCAAGGAAAGGGTTAAACCTCCAACTCAGAGAAACTCTATGCTTAGAAAGACAGAGAGAGAGCCACACCTCAGCTCCATGACAACCAAGGGAGCTGACGGGAGAGGCAAGGGGGCGGAGTCAAAGCCCATAGGACAGCCCCAAACACTTAAGCAGGAAGTAACAGTTCCAAAGGAGGAGGTGCTGGGGAACAGCAGAGAGACTGAGAGAGAGTCCGAGAACAGGAACAGGAAGGAGAAGTTCCAGGAGAGGTGCTTGGAGAAACCTCTGGGAAAGCATCTTGAGAGAGAGAGGAATTATCACTGGACAAGCAGCAGAGAGAAGGAGGAGAGAAGAACCTTTAAACCTCAAAGGGAAAGGTTGGAAACCTTATCTAGGAGAGAGAGAAGTTCTTCTGAGGACTCTTCCATTGAAGCTGTGCACACAGGTGGGAGCTTAGGCAGAAACAGAGTTCCGTTTAAAAAGCTGTCCAAACATTCCCAAGGCAGGCAACGTATCTGTAGCTCAAGTTCTGAAAGGAGCACAGGTGCTTTGAAGCAGTCAGCTGATTGTGTGCTGCAGAGACAGGAGTTGGAAACAAACCCTGCTGAGCAGTTTGCCACGAGGGAATCCGTGAAGCAGTTTGGGGACAAATGTTTGCCTTATGCCCAGCCAGTGAAAGCTAGAAGTACCAGGAAAAAGGTGAGCCCTTTAGATTCCCTTAAAGCTGTGTTAAAGGAGTCTGGTATTTTAAATTCCTCCACCCTACCTCCAAGTAAGAAAAACTTTAGCTGGAAACAGCTTAGCACTTTATTAGAGCAATGGAAGCCTGTTGATCTGGAAGCCCCTGTAAATAAGCAGGATATATCAGAGTCAGATGAGGAACCTATGCAAACTGAGGAAGCTTTGATAGGATCTGAATACTCTGACATGGAAACAGATTGCGCTTATTGCCATAAAGAGTGAGAACTGTGTAACGTTGTGCTGTTGAGAAGTACTGAACAAAGCCCGACTAATTGCAAGGGAGCTTTTACACTGGGAGAGGCTGAGAGCTGCCAAAGTGTAAAACGCAGTCTATTAAGCAGCTGTGAAAGAGGAGTACACTACGGTTGGGTTATCTGTTATATGAAGCTGTTTATGAAGACACTGTTGATAATAGGAAAAACATTTAATGTTTGAAGCTGAAAGAAGTTTGGTTATTCTGTTAGAACGGACTTACCTGAGAGTTATCAGGAGGACTGTGTTATACCACGTAACTTCATTTTGGTTGGGAGAAGCATCCATTTATTTCTGTTTAAAGGGGTAGTAGATATCAATTCCTGTGCAACAATAAACTTATTGTTACCCCAAAAACTTTGGCTATATTCGTCTTGGCTCACAACTACAAGGAACATAGACAACAGCTCACACAAGGGATATAAATTTGTGGTCACGTCCACTTCTACCAGGCGACCGCCTACCCATACAAGAAGGGGGCGTGACAGTACCAAGGGAAAGATTGGCAAAATTACCATGTTAACAGCTCGCAGATCTTGCACAAATCGATAAGTCTTTCCGTCAGCTTTCAGTACAGGAAGAATTGGAGTATTACATGGCGACGTAGTAAGATAGATGACACCTTGCATCTGTAAATCTTCAATTACCGGACGAATTCCATCTATAGCAGCTGCTGATAGTGGATACTGTTTAAGTCTAGGAAGTTGTACTCCAGGTTTTAAGGTAATCTTCACAGGAGGAATCGAGAGGCATCTGACATTGGATCCTGGGACTGCCCACAGAGTAGATGGAAGTTTTCCGAGAGCAGGGTGAATAACTTTGACATCCGCAGGGGGCTGCACTTCAGAGAGAGAATACAACTGAAAATGTAACTTTCCACTCATCCAGGATAAAGTTGCATGATAAGAAGCCAGGAAATCGCGACCCAAAAGATTCACTGGTAATGTGTCTCCTACCAGAAAGTTAGTAGGGTACACAGTCTCTCCAATCTGCAAAGGCAAAGCTTCAGGTTTACGGTGAGGAATTATCTTACCTTCAATGCCTTCACAATGCACTGTTGGAGCTTGTGCTAGCTGAGTTTGATAAACTTCAGGCAGATCCTGTAGACGCAGCGCAGATGTAGTAGCTCCCGAATCAATAATGAATTTCACAGTAGAGCCTCCCAATTTAGCTTCTAACTCACCCTGAGAAGTTACATTCAGATTCAATAATAGTCATGCATCCCAAGAATCACAATCTTCTGGGTTAGAAAAACATTGATATACAGGAGTGAACTCAGCAGGTGGGGGAGGAAGGCACTCAGCTCTCTGGCCATCCAAATTCCGATTCTGTGGACAGTCTCGCTGTAAATGGCCACACTCACAAGATGTATAACAAGCACGCATTCCTCTGGCTTGTCCATGCCCTCGCTGACAATTGCCTCGCTGAGAATTCCCATAGCTTCCCCTGAACCTGCCTCTCCCCCGCCCCCTTCCCAGGGCTGGATGCATAGAAGCAATTTGTAAATTAAGCAGTTTAGTCTTCTTTACATCTAATCTGGTTTGTTGCTTCTGCAATTCCTTGAGATATTTCAATTCACTGTACCGTGCACCCTCCAAAATTGCATCAGCTGATCTAGCAGGCCAATCTATTATTGAAGTTTCCAAAATTTCTTTTATTCTTGGAATCAAACCATTTACAAAAATATTAGTAAATCCTGAAGGTGTATCTTCTGTCTCGCCAGAATAATCCTTAAACGCTAGCATACACCTAGTGTGAAAAGCTGTAACTTTTTCACCCCTTTCCTGTGTTAAAGAAGTGAGTTTTGGCCAGTCCTTCACAGGCTTACATACTGTTTTAAGAGATTCTAACAATTTTTCTCTACATAGAACAAAGTTATCTCTTTGTGTCTGTTCTTGAAGATCTGTTACAGGGTCTGTCTGTGGCCATACCCAATTATCATCTCTAATTGGATGGGTTACCTTATGAAAATCAGCTGGATTAATGAAAACAGATCTGAGCAGATTATCTAGATCTGCCCAAGTAGGATTATAACTATTAATTATTTGAGACCACAAGGATACAAATCTACCTGAATTTTCCCTGTAATCAGGAAAGGTTTTAGCCAAATCAAATACTTCTTTAGGACTCCAATTTGCAGGTACAGAATTTTGCACCTGTAGGTCCTGTTGGATATACATGAAAAGGATATGCAGGTACTATATCTTCTTCTACAGGTTTTGCAGTTACAGAACATGGGTCATTATGTCGGCGTAAAACAGTCTGAAGAAAGCTTATATCACCATATAATTGATCACATTTTTCCTTATAGGTTATAAAATGCTTATCCAGATCTTTCTCAATATTATCAATAAGTTTACTAGAAATTCCCAATTCCTTTGTAGCAGAAATATTATTCCTTACTATTCCCTTTAAGGTTTCTATCATATGTACAATACTTTCTATCTCACGGCTAAGAAGTGCATTCACTTCTCTAAGCTGAGAAACATTACAATTACTGAAATCTTCAAACTTTGCATCCCCCAATATCTTCTGTTTATTCCTTATCTCTTCTCTTAGTTCTGCTGAACGAGTGATCCTCCCCCTTCCAGAAGTTACATGACTCTCAGAAGAAACAGGGGGAGATGATGGGGATGCACTTGGGACTATTCCAGCTCCAACTACCAATACAGCCACATCTGCATCATATTCTGGAGAAAGAATGGCTGGGAATTTCCCTGCCTGTTCATTATCATTCTCTTGTGATTCACTCGCTTTACCAGCTCCAGCATTCTTCAAAACAAACAAATCATTTTTCGTATCATGTGCCATTCGTTGCCACCAATTAAACACTAGCCCTTCACGGGCATCACATAATTTACGTTTAGCCTGCAAAGCACATTTCAGATAACGAAGTTTATCTATAGAAAAAGTTCCCTCCAAAGGAAACTGTAGAAGCACATTATCCTTAGTCACTGCATGCCAGTGTACAATATAATTAGTAGCCATATCCCCATACTTTTCACGCATACAATAAGAAGGACTACCTCTCTGAACGGCTAAAACCTTAACTTTGTCATGCCATTCACGCAACTGAGATAAATCCCGTCTACCTAACAGATTACCCATTGCTGTCACCATATAATACTCACAAACACCTTCTGCCCTTGCCAGGAATGTAGAAATCTGTAGTCCGGCACGGCACCAACTGAAAGATACTCTGCGCCCCCCTCACCAGCAACACTGCAGGGCTCTTGGAGTAACGGAAAACCACACTCAAAGCAATGAGAAGGAAATCTAAGAGACAGCAATAAAATACCACAGACTTCTATATATATATAGATACACCAAAGCTTTGCGGAGAGAAACAAATAGAAACAAGTTCTCTTTGTTTACTCTAACTATTAGCTATGGTTTACTTTATTTATAAGGCTCTTTTGGATGATACAACATAATTTCACTTTATTGTTCTACGTCAGGTATTACGTATTCATCACATCATAGGTCAATTTCTAATCAGCATAGGTCAATATAAGGAGACATACATGTATTCCAAGACATAACTGTAGATATTAAGTTTACTGCTGACTGCTTGATATCTGGTAACCCTGAGACTGAAAGGCTGGAGGACAAGCTGCCCTTTTTCTTATTTCACATAGCTTACAGGACTTGTACCTCTTCACCTACTTAGCAAGCAAATATATGAAGTTTATTTCTAAGCAAAGTTCTGAACAAATTTAACTCTTTATCAGGTTTTATTAGACAGTCTGGTTGTGTACACCGCCCTGTACAGACAAGCTTACTTTCACCTTGTACTGTGCCTAGTAAGGTACCTTGTAACGTGCCTTGTACTGTGCCTGATAAGGTGCCTTATGACGTGCCTTGTACTGTGCCTAATAAGGTGCCTTATAACGTGCCTTGTAACGCGCGTTAGCCTAAGGTGCCTTGTAACGTGCATTACCTTGACACGGCTTGCCATAATGATGCACCACCCATTCCCTTATATGGGCATCCAGGGAACCTAACGCAGGGAATGTTACCGCAGTTTAGTAAAAATACCCCTATGATTCACTAGGTTATATTTTGTTCATATTATGGGCATGTTACTTCTGTTTGCTTTGCCATATGTACAGTATTATTAAACTGTCAATAAAGATGTTGAACTCAAAAATAAAATGCACAGTAGTTATTTTGGTTTTCGTCTTTCACATTCCACATCTTCAGAGTAGAATATGACAAATCAGAACTTCTAACTTTGATTTCCTTTTGCCATTTATACTATACTTCCATGACATTTATTTATTGCTTCTTCTATAAAATATAGGTTTTTAGAGACTCCTTGAAGATGAAATGGCACACCTTTCATCTCACATCTAAATTTGCTGTGTCTTTGAAAATTCAGTACATTAGTGTGGAACACACACTCAGTTACTATGAAAGTAATGAGGTGAAGCCATCCAAATAATTACACAGGTACACTAAAAAAAATTTTTTTTAAACTGCCTCTAATGTTTCGATTGATTTTTACGTTTTTTGGTGCGCTGAATCCAAATCTGGTAACCAATTTGCTCCATCACGTACAGATTTTTTGCTACATTGGGTTAGCAGTTTGAGGTGAACGTTTCAGATTGAGTGCGATCGAGATAAAAGTTTCTTGGATGAATTCTTTATACTAATTGTTTAGTAGTTATTCAAATAAGAATAAAGAAAATTGTAACAAGGCAGCACATAAGAAAAGAGTAATGTCAACAAAACACATTGTGATGGTAGCAAAATTGTCTGCACTTAAAACAGCCACATACATGTGCACAAACATTGAGCATATAAGAGCGAGGTTAGACACAAAGCAAAGCAATGTGCAAAAAATGTTGTACAGGTATGTATGTAAGAATAGAAAACGCAAACCGCACCATTGCAATACATGAAGACAAACACCCGATGGTGTGAAAATAAAATTCTAATAAATGAGATCCGACACTGTGGTAATAACTAGCAAATTTTTATTTCAAAGTTTAGTAAAAACACGATATTTGTCAACACAGTTTAGATTTTAAAGTCATTCTTGGGTCAATCAATCTCCTGGTGGGCCTGTTTCTTCTTCCCCCGAATGCTTCTCTTGGTGCGCTGCTTGGCGTATTTTTCATCTGGGGTTTCCCGCAGCAGCAACCAGCAGAAATCAGCCATCATAGTGGTGTTCCATCTTCCTTGGTACCTTCTCTCTGCATCCTTGATGTCCTGGTGAAACCTTTCACCTTGTTCTTCACTGTACGCCCCCAAGTTTTCGGGAAAGTAGTTCACATGGGAGTGCAAGAAATGGACTTTCAGGCTCATGTTACAGCCTTGTTCTTTGAAGGCATTGAGCATCCTGGCAACAATATCCTTATAGTTCTCATCCCGCCTGTTCCCCAAGAATTTGAGAACAACATCCTTGAAGGAATCCCAGGCTTCTTTTTCCTTCTCAGACATCGTTTCAGTGAATGCTCCATCTGAAATGAGTTTCCTTATATCAGGGCCAACAAACACTCCTTCCTTTAACTTTGCTTCAGAAAGTCGGGGGAACTTTGAGCAAAGGTACCAAAAGCACTCACCATCTTTTGGAAGGGACTTGATGAATTGCTTAATGAGACCCAACTTAATGTGGAGAGGTGGTAATAGAATTTTATCACGAGGTACCAAGCTCTCATGAAGAACATTTTTCTCACCGGGTCTCAAATACTCCCGAATTGGCCAGTCTTTTTTCCCCCAGTGTAGGTCGCGGGCCCGGCTATCCCACAAGCAAAGGAAGCAGGGATATTTGGTGAAACCGGATTGCTGCCCTAATAGCATGGATAGAATTTTAAAGTCTCCACAAATCATCCACTTATGCTCATCATAACGAATCTTCTGAAGAATCAGGGCCAAATTCTCGTATTTTTCTTGGAGAATAACAGAGTGAGCAATAGGAACTGAAGCGAATGTGTTGCCATTATGAAGAACAACACCTTTTATGCTGTCTTTTGACGAATCAATGAACAGCCGCCATTCAGCAGGATCATACTTGAGTTTAAACTTTTCCATCACTCCGTATATATCGTTGCAAAATACCAAATCTTCCTCTTTGCTGAAATACTTCAAAAATTGTGTCTCGCGGTTGCGGTACCAATAAAAAGTTGTTCCTGGTGACAATAGATTTTTCTGTTTAAGCCGAGAACCTAGCAGTTGGGCAGCATCTTTTGGGAGTCCTAAATCCCGGACTAAATCATTCAATTCAGCTTGAGAGAAAAGTTCAGGTTTCGGATCTGGTTCAGTTTCAAACTCGGAAGTACTGGACTCATTGGGAAAAGCCATCTGATGAGTCTCATCATGATCAGAACCGTCCACACAAATATGATCCAAAGATTTTGGTGGTTCAGGCACAGGTACTTTGCTGCTATGAGGCATAGGCCTAATTGCTGAGGGAAGGTTGGGGTAACTTATTACGTTCTTATTTTTTAAGTTGTATCCCTTCACAATGCAAGAGCAAAAATAGTCACTGCTGTGGTCTCTTTGTTCACGCCACATCATAGGTATTCTGAAACGAAATGCTTGTTTTTTACCTTTCACTCATAAGCGTAGATCTTCCTCACATGTCTTGCACACTTTGTGAGGAGCCCACGGTTTGTCTTGATCGCCTAACTTCAAACTGAAATAGGCGAAATATACTTTTTTAATAAATGCAGAAATGTTCCTCTGCCGCTTTTTCACGGTATATTCCCCACAAATAAAACAAAAACTGTCCGGAGAGTTGACGCAACCTCTGACTCTGTGAGCCATCACAAATACACAGCACTGCAAACTACAACTGTAGTGAACCACTTCGGAATAAAGCTGGATTACGACTGAGCAAACAAAAGGTAATAATGAACTTGCAAGAAACTGAAACTTGACAGGAACGTTCATGTCGCAACCACCGTGTTTGAGCGAGCGAACGAGGCGAGGCGAACAGGAAAGAACATGCGCCAGCGCGAGTACTGGATTTAGCCCCCGCCTCCCAATTGTCCTGTTAATGTATAAAATGAATACAAAACACTCTAAAATATCATGAGGGAGTGTTTCTAGTTAGTTAACCATTACAACCTCTATTTTGGGCCAAGAAAATAAACTGCAGTCGGCTAAAAAGAAATTATGTGAACATTCCTTATATGGGTAAGACATCTAATTTTGCAAGAAAACGTGACGTGATGGAACATTTTGGCTATTTTTCCTGGATTCAGCACCCCAAAATCTATAGGAATCAGTTGCAAAACTGGAGGCAGTTTTTTGGTAGTGTACCTGTGTTATCTCCAAATGCTTAACAGGATAGCATATACCATTTTCCTTGCTTTTCAGAAAGATTAAAAAATAAATACACAGAGGCCAGTACTCAAAACATGCATGCAGTCATCCTTGGCATCAGCCACACAAGTACTTAAAAAAAAAACACACCAGCAAATCTATGTATAATTTGGCCATTTTATTTGCAAAATTAACCTTATAATTTGCTGCTGGAGGGTTGGTAAAAACAATTAGTCTAGCTGGATTTAAAAAAATGGTTTAGACGAGTTCATGAAGGAAAGGTCTATAAACCGTTAGAGTAGACTTAGGGAAAGCCACAGCTTATCCTTAAAAGTTAGCAGCATGGAATCTGGCTGTGTCCTGGGATCCATCCAGGCACTTGTGACCTGAGTTGACCACTAAGAATGTGATAAGCGGTTACCTTAGATAGCCCATCAAGGCCATGGTCGTAGACTCTTTGGCATGCACGGCATAGAAGTTGGCAGTCTGGTCAGATCTGGCCAAGGATGCCCAGCATTTCAGCCTGCCCACCAGCCAGTATGGCCAATGAGCATATACTTTCCATGACAAGGGATATTGTGGGGCCACATCAATCACCGCTTGTACCAAAGTTGTTGGAAAAGCTAGTGTTTCTAAACACAAACCTCTTTTGCTTGGTTTCCCTCAGGATTCATGTAGTCTGGGAGGAGGAATGAGTGTAGAGCTCCACTAAAACCCAGTTGTCTACATTCTATGTCATAGTAACTTGCTGTGATTTCACTAGTTTCCACTGCAGTTGTTACCACCTGCTATCTAGTTTCCAGTGGTTACCTTTAGCCCCACATGCAAAATGTTTAGTGGTGACAGCTGCTAAAGTGGCTAGCTGTCACCACTAAACTTTAAAACTGATATTCAATGCTGAGTTCATATCTGGGACCTGGCATTGAATATCTGATTTGCCCAAATTGTTGTGACGCTAACCAGGCAGCAGTGATAATGAGCCACTTTCCAGCTTCCGTGGTGAATGTTAGGCCAACCTTTACTGTGCCTGACTTTCACCATATTATGATAAGCGGGCAGTGATTCGAAATTGCCGCAGCCCAGTTATTGCTGTGTGCCGTCTCTAGAACTTCCCAGTGCTAACCAGTTAACATCAGAACGTACAGCGGTAGTATCCACGGATACCCAACATGGTTAGTGCTGCTGAATATCCCAGCTAGGGGGATTAACACGATCAGCAGGTCTGCTAACTATTTTGTAAACCCTGACATGAACATTTTTGGTCATACACAAATATTTCCTACATGAAATTGGTAATATATCTGTGGATCTTTAACCCACCCTATAATCCTAAGCATGCAATATATATGCCTGATTATACACATGTAAATTATGAATAAGGCTTCTTAAATATTCCCCTTAATGTGTATTTTCAAAGTAGTGTTATATGGAAATTTGGCACTGAACATACACATAGGAGGTCATTCATCTATACACATAAATAGCAGTATTTACACATGTAGATTAGCTAGTATATGTGTGCAAACAGCTACTTCAGAAAGATGCTACTGAAGATTGAAAGAGGGTGTATTGTGGATGTGACTTGGGTGAGCTAAAATTATATATGAATTTTCCATTTTGCAATAGGGATTGATGTATAATTAAAATGATTTTCCAGTCAACTTTCACACCTCTTCCGAAGCAAGTTCAGTTTTCATAAAACTGTTCATTGCAGGCAAGGCTTAACATAAGTGATTGAAGAGGTTAATACCCTTAATCTCCTCCTTTTTGTTTTTGCCTTCTAAAAGGAAGCTTGTAGCTGTTTTGCTGGTTAATTGGTACCACTCACACATATATGGGGTAATATTCAGTCCACAGTGGTTCAGCAGCTTGTTTAAATGCAGGCTGCCATGGCAAAAAAAATCCAAATATTCAGCAGCACTACCCGAATAGGGGGTTATTCTGTCCCCCGAATAGCGGTGATGGATGTCCCTATGGAACGTCCAGCCCCGCTATTCATAGACCTACCCTCCGGGGTGTAACTTCCCCACCAGTAGGGGGGTCGGGTAGGGGGCAGATCAGGGGTGGAGTTAGGGCTGGTGGTGGGTGGACGCAGACCTTGGATGTACAGTGCCAATTTTAATGTCAGCCCTGTACATCCAGGGCTGGCGACTTGTACAGGAGAGTTATTCCACCTCCGAGGTGGAATAACTTCCCTGGACGTAATGGATCAGCAGGCCTGGGATGCAGATGGGGCAGGGGATGCCGAGGACATTCCCTACAGCCTGACCCTATCCATAGGTGACCAGATCGGGGGTCAGACTGCGGAGAATTAGCTGCAGGAGCTGGTAGCTGGGATCGTGGCTTTTAAATGGAGCCACGGTGCCATGGCAACCGGACACCATGGCACCAACGCTCCATTTAAAAGCCCTGACTGAGTTAGTCAGGCATATCCTGTACATGCAGGCCAGGTTGAATCGCAGTCCTGCCCTGCACGTACAAGACTGTTCACAATTCTGATCTCGCGTAGCTAGATGTGCTCCACGGGATCAGAATTGCGATGTCTTCTGTATGTCCGTTTTAGACCAGATGTACAGAGTGCTTTGACATCCGGAACGGAATCGGGCTAATAGTGGCTACCACTGAATATCGGGATCATGCGACTACTATCCAGATAATCACCATTGGTTTCCTGATAAAGGTGATTTCCATCTCCTATCCAGATAGTACTTAGGACAGCTTTTCTGCTCTCCTAAGTTATCTGAATAGTTTTCCATATAGCAGCATTGAAAATCACTACTGTTTGGATAAATCATGTCTCCATCCCAACCCCATCCCCAGACAGCCCTGGCACTATTTGGATAGTGCCAAGGAATTACAGACACTGAATATGTGATACAGTTGCATTTGTCTGGGGAGCAGATGTTTTACCCAGATAAATGCTTTTGAATATCAGCCCTATAATTTTCTGAAAAGGGGCCATTACAGTGGTGATTTTATAAGGAGTCACCTAGATTTAGGTTCGTGTCCACCTAGGACATGAACGAACAAGCACCAACTGACCCCAGGTTCATCCTCCGTCCGGGTCAATCAGTCCCTCAACAAACCCGACATTTTGCAAATATTATGGCTGTACTGTTTCAACCCCTCCTTATTGATACTCCCTTTTGAACCTCCCCAGTGATGGTGCCCCCCCCCCCTTATTTTTTTACCTATGTTATAATGTCTCTCATTGTATTTCCCCCTTGATTTTGTAAACTGCTTTGACCCAGTGAAAGGTGGTATATAAATACAGCTAAATAAATAAGAATGTGTGCAAATGGGATATTTTAGTCATTTATGCACATAAGTGGCCACTTGCACACATAAATGAGCATGCTAGCATTGTGCCCCATCTAGTAACTCCATACATAAACATGGTGGCACATACTTTCACTGTGGTACAGAGTTTGAGCAGTGTGGAAGGGGCACAAAGTTATGCCCATAAATTATAAAATGCTTTAATTTTTGTGAGTTTTTTTAGACATCTATGCACAAGCATTTATGCCCAGTCTAGGAATGATGTAAGTGATCACGCCTTAAATTTGCACATATTTTTGACCACTTATACTCATATTTTATAGATGACAGTAGGTGCCTATACTTCTTTAAAAAATAGCGGCTCAGTAGGTGCCTACTTTCAAGCATAAAATAGGTACCTCCTTATAAAACTTTCCTCTCTTTATATATAATTTTTAGAAGTGGCATAATTGCTGCATCCATTTTTAAGTGTTGACACTCATACCTGGAGGCTGCAATCTGATGTCACCCTTCTTCTGCATGTACTTTTTTGAAATCACTGCTCCTGCTGTATGTGCCGGCAACTATATATATATTTGTAGGGGCCTTAAATGTATTTTACAAAGGGCCCAGTGTTCATCAGAATCTTTTGTAAAATACTTGGGAAATATGAACTTACTGACCTGGATTATGCATTTCCCACATGGACCCTCTAGGCAAAGTAGGACTTCACTGAAATCATTTTAGAACCATCCACACAGGTCAACAGTGGCACTGACATATGTAAATTGGTTGCATGTATAAATGGCAGTTTCAGAATGCTGCTATTAACATGTAGATGACCAAGATACATTCAAAAGGACATGATTTAGGAGTAGTTTGGCCGGACTGAAAATTTATGTTTACAATGGGAATATATGCATTTAAACAAATTTTCCCATTGGCCTTTGCATAAGCTCAGTGGCAAGCATAGCTGTTATAAGAACATTTATTTCATGTAGGGCTGTAAATGAGGGATTAAGGCTGTAGGTATCCTTAATCCTCCATTTTCTGCATTGTTTCAAACATTTTTAAAAAATTATTTGGCGGCTTTGCAAAATTGTTACCACTTACATACAGCATGCAGTTTTGTGATATCAGGCAACTTTACATATAAGTGCTGACACTTAGGGGTATGTTTACTAAACTGCGGTAACGTAGCAGCGGCTACGTTAAGGCGCGTTATGTAATGTTAAGGCACCTTAACGCTACATTGTGTAACGTTAAGGCGCCTTAACGTTACATGACGTGCCTTAATGTTCCTGGCCACATTAAGTCCAGAAAAGGGTGGAGAGAGGGTGGAGAGAAGGGGTCAATGGGTGGGGAGTGGGCGGGGAGAGGCCCCTTTCACACTAACGCGGAGAACGTAAGGGCTGAATCCTAACGCAACTGAAAACCTGGCGTTAGCACACATTTGCAAGAGAGAGAAACCAGTTCTGTGTCAGCAATATACAGCATAGCCAGGGAGCCCCAGAAAAGTGATAGTAGTGATACATTTGCACCAACAGCATAGTGGACAAGTATGAAAGGCCACTATGGTGACTGTGCGAATGGGACATAGGGTGCTGCAGGCGGGACATGTAGTGGGGGCAGCTGGGGCACAGGGCTGACCAGGCGGAAGCCTAGGTGACACATAGGAACATAGACATGAGAAATCAGCAAGACAGCTGCTGACCAAAGCAAAACACAAACCACAAATACCCTGACCACCCTAGCCAATAGTTGCCAGGGCACACACCAGACACCCTCCCAGCCACCCGTCCTCCATATGGAAGGTGCAAAATGTTGGTAGGCTGTGATGGGGGTGGGGGGCATGCGGAAGGCCATGTATGCCCCTCCCCCTGACACCCCAACCCAGGCACCCGCCTACCCATGCAGTGTATGACCTGTGATGGCGCACCAACAACATATGCCCATGTGAGCATGACAGAGGGGGGGTGTGTGTCCGTGCTGGAGGGGGCAGTGGCCCCTGCCTGCAGTGGCCCCAGGCCATGCCCTGCACCAGTACGTGGTGTGCAGTGCAATATAAACGTTCTGGCTGAAGAGATGTACAGCTAGCCCAAGGGACCAATATACACAGCCAGTGTGTCCCTAAGCAGAGGTTCACAGGTTCAGGTCCCAGCTGCGGGCCCAGCACAGCACATCCAAATATTTTACCCCGCTATGTAGATGAATCAGAAACCAGAGGAGGTCCTGCTGAGGAGAAGGAAAGGTATATTCCACTAATTTTTCCCCACCATGTACAGAGACCAGAATAACAGAAAAGCTCAGGCTGAGGAGAAGGAAATGTCCATCCCAATAATATACTCCACCACATAGATAGAACAGAAAACCAGAAACGGTCTGGCTGAGGACATGTAAACCATGATAATTGACCCCACTATGTAGATAAAACAGAACACCAGAAAAGGTCTGGCTGAGCAGACATACAGGTATCCCCAGGGCCCATTGTAACTCTGTGGCAACTCTGTGGTGCAGCACACACAGCCAGTGTGACCTGGAGTTGAGAGTCACAGGTTCAAGTCCCAACTGCAGGCACAACCAAATATTTTACCCCACCATGTAGATACACCATCAAAACGTGCAATCCCCACGGCAGCGGCCAACAGGGACACAAACACCCACTCAGCCAGGCTCCACTATCCAAATCCACATGTAGAGCCAGGCTGTTGGCCCCAGCATGGAGCTGCAGGTAGCATCCCAGCACCACCACCACCTCCTGCACAGGCCGGAAACATCAACACTGTGAGCAGGGCAGGGTGGCTGGCAGGTTTGCCAAACACCCCTATTAGTGCACAGTGACACGTTAGGAGTGTGTGTGTGTATGTATGTCTATCCGTTGTATTGTGGCTGCCCACTCTGTCCTGGGCCCCCAATATGCTGATGTTAACAGCATTAAAATGCAAATTTGCATAATGAGAAGCAAGGTTTTGTGGGTATGGTCAGGACAGGACATATTGGGCAGGCGGCAGCTGCACAGGGAGTAGGGCAATGGCTCGGTCACTGTAGTGGCAAAACATCACCTGCATGGACACAGGAGCCAAAGCATGTAATGCTGTGAAGTCAGTCCACCCTGATTGCTCAGTGACCATAGTATGTCTAGGTCCCCCTACAGTGCTCTATACCATCTGTCACCAGTGATACATGTGTGATCCTAGTTCTGGGGTCCAATCACTGACATGCCTGCCTGGTGTGCGTGTTACACATACCATGTCTGGGTGCACAGGTGTGCTCTATGTGAGCCTGCACAAGGGACTGGCAAGTGGACTGTCTGAAGTTAGTTTGTGCATGGTAGGAACACCCTGTATGCTGCTGCAGGTGCAGTCCAAAAGGGCTGTCTGATGGTGAATGCCAGATGGTGGTATATGGCCAGGGAGAATGCAGAGGCCCACCACCACACATCATGGTTGGTCTTCCACTGCTGCAATCACATGTACGGGTCCTGTGCACAAGCCCTTGAAGGCTGTCTATCGTCATTATGATTGAAGGTCACTGGTGCCACATCCAATCCCCAGGCACCTGTCACTCCATGGCCACTCTGACAATATGAGTGAGAGAGGGCCTTTGGGAGCACATAGTGTAGACCACTCTGACTGGTAGGGAAACTGCTACATATCCCCCATGTGATCCTAAACACCCCCACTAACAGGTGTCCATGGCAGCCAGATCCCAACACTGTGTACTGTAGTGTATCTCAAGTGGGGGGGGGGGGGATCTGTAGTGAGGAATGCCCTCAAGAAGAGATGGAAATAGGGGAAAATCCTGTTGAAGTAAATAACACTGCACTGACACACAGGATTTTCAAGTCAGAGATGAAAAAAACACAGCTCTCTGCTGAGCTCAGGCCACACCTCAGCTCAGAGGAGGAGACAGGCGTGTTCACTGATTGGTCACGCCCAGGGGAAGGTCAGTGAGTGCAGGGAAGTGAACCCTTTTTAAATCCTTAAGCAATGCAGAGAGAGAGGAGAGAGACGGGAGAGACGAGAGAGACGGAAGAGACGGGAAGCAGTTCAGGAAGGAGTTCAGGAAGAACTGCCAGAAGGATAAGCAAGCTAGAACCTTGGAGCAGAGCAGAACCTGGGAGCAGTGAACATTGGAACAAGGAACAACCTTGGAAGAAACGTTACTTCAAGGTAGAGCCTGGGAACGAGAAAGCTAGCACAGCAAATACGTGGAGTAACGGTAGTTGGACCTACAGCAGTCAAGGCTATAACGGCAGCAGAGAAAGCCAAGGGGAAAGCTATCAGCCTAACAATTATCCGAAGGGCAGTGGAAATAGCAATAAGAAAGCTGAGTTCCAGAGCCTGGGAGATAGCAGGAGAAAAGGTACCAGCACTTATCTAAAAGGCCCTGTCAAAGGTAAAGCTGATATTTCTTATTTCAACTCCTTGCTTGAGAAGCCTTTTACTTATGCTAACATCGAAAAGACAAACCGAGCACAGTCAGCTAATAGCAAGTGGGGGAAGGGACTTACCCTTGCTGAGAGCTATCCCTCTGATAAAAGCAGGACAGCTGAACCCCCTGGGGTGGGAGCCATAAGCAAGCTTTTATCAGAAAAGGAGGATGGTTATCCTAATGAAAATGTGCACAGACAAGCTGAATTGCTTTTAAGCCAACTTCAGGAGTTTCTGGAAAGAAAGTCAGGGAAAGATAATAAACCTGACAAAGATACCACTAACTCTAGCTCTGAAGAAAGTATGCAGGTGGATGTTTGTTTGCCTACAATAGAATATGATCCTTCTGCCATGGACTGTTCAACATGTCTAATAGAAGACAGCAGGGTTAAAGAGCATTGAAAACTGTATGAAGGAATACAGAGTAAGTTTGCCATACCTGCTGCCACATTGGAAAACTTTACAAGTTGTTTAACAAGCTTAATCACCTGTTGAAAGTAAGAAGCCGTGCTGTAAAGAAAAGCAGCTGTTTCAGTTTATGTGTTTTTCCTTGAGTGACCACATGAGGCAGTGCCTAGTGGAAAGTCAGAGGAATTGTGAAACAGCCAAATAGTGCTGAGCTAATTTCTGTTGCATTTCCTGTGTTTCTGTTTCAACCTTTATGTTGGAGTTGCATCCTTTCTGCGTTTGTTGTACTGAACTTTGATGCGCTGGAGAGAAAAATCCCCACAAATAAATATTCTTGCAGCCTTTACTACTCAAGTCATAACTACAGCTCAGTCCTTAAGGGAGACAAGCAAACTACAGGTTCCAGAATTCCTGGTGACAACTGACACAGCTTTATTCCAAAAAGGACATTCCAAAGGCCACTCCTGCCTGTAAGCCCTTGGGCCCAGGTAGGAGCGTCGCAAGTGGTGTAGTTGGCAGGACACCGCGCATGCGCTAAAAGCAGCAATGCCAGGATCTGCAAGAAATAACTTCCCTGAGGAGCCCAGCTGAGGAGCATCCGAGAAGGGGGAAGAAAGGCAGTACAAAGAAGGCTACAGGAGTCTTCATCGGGGATAAGTGTGAAAATCCACCTAAGCCAGGTAAAGGGTATCCACCTGTGGGAGTTTAGGATACCAGGGCAAGGGTGAAGGCTAGGCCTTTAAAAAAAAAAAAAAAAAGGGAGAAAGTTTTGTTGTTGTGGTAACGCACTTTGGTCTGTGTTTTGTGCTAGCAGAATTCCACGATGTCGCTTGAGTCGCAAGACGTCTTCAAGTGGATGGCAGCACAATTTGAGCAGCAAAGGGACTTGGCTTTAGAAGCACAGGAGAGGGCTGCTGCGAACTTCCAAGCTCAACAGAAACCTCTTCTTGAACTGCTGGAGAAGTGGTTGACAGAGCAGAAGAAGCAGACTGAACCACCAGTAACTCCACCAGGTTTCACCCCACCAGCTTCTTTAAGTACACTTGGTTTTCAAACTGGGGCAATGTTTAACTTTGGTCAGCTCATAAAGAAAGATGACATCGATGATTTCATCGAATGTTTTGAGAGAGTGGCTTACCTTAGTGCTTGGCCTAAGGAGCACTGGGCCATGTGCTTTGCGGCGTCCCTTACTGGGGAAGCTTTGGCCGCTTATCGAGCCATGCCACCCATGCTCGCTGGAAATTACGATGAGCTCAAGAGGGCAGTTAGAGAAAGATTGGGGCTCACCCCACTAGTTTATCACAACCTTCTAAGAGCTGTAAAACTACGGCCAAATGAGACCCCTAAAGCACTATGTCACAGAATTCACAGCTTAGTAAATAAGTGGCTAACTCCGAAAGGCAGATCCATAGAATCCATTCTAGATAGTTTAGTATTAGAACAATACATGAATGCCTTACCTAGTGAAATCCGCACCTTCCTGATCCTACAAAGCTGTAAAATCCCGCAAGAAGCTGTTACGCTTTCTGAACGCTTTATGGAGGCAGAGTTAACTGCCCATGAAGGTAGCAGTGCTTCAAAGGGGGCAGCAACTAGTGTATCAGAAAGGAGGTGGGGGATAAAAGATGAGTCCGTGAGAATGTGTATGCCAACTCTGAAAGGTCCTGTAACCAAGAGGAAATGTTTTAAGTGTGGTAAAGAGGGCCATGTGCAGAGAAACTGTTTTGTAAAGACAGGACTGGTAGCAGAAAATTCTCAAAATGTTAGAGAAGGTTTTCTACTCTCAGTAGAGGTGCAAGGAATTGCTACCATAGCGCTGTTGGACTCGGGGGCTGAACAGAGCATGCTGTCAAAAGAGCTCTGGCAGCAGATCGAGGCCAAGAATAGAGGAGTAGCAATTCAGCCTGTAAGCACAGTTAAAATTCATTGCATTCATGGGGGTATTTCACTCTACCCTGTGTATAGTCTCCAAGTAAAAGGGTTGGGGGCGAACAGAACTATTCCCTTAGCGGTAGTACCTAAGCTGCCCCATACTGTAGTTTTGGGGAGAGACTAGCCACAGTTTCATAGGGGTATGGAACAAGGCTTACTGATGAAAGAAGCTATGGTGTCCACAAGAGCCCAGTTAGAAGCCCTAGGAAATAATGAAGAACCCCCAGAGGAGCCCATAGAAAATCTTCCCTCACATGAGGACTTGATAACTACCCCGGGAAATAAAACTAAAAAAGGAAAAGGAGAAAAGCGCAGGGAGAGACAGGCTCGCTCTCGCCACAGGGCAGAAGTACAAGCAGGACAAGGGTTGCCATGGGTACCGGGGGAATTAGTGGGAAAATTCCCTACATTCCCTAAGGAGCAACAAGCTGATCCCGCTCTAACCCAGGCATTTAAGTGGGCCCAGAGTGATAGAGGCTCTCTACCCAGGTTCCTTTTAGATACTGGGATACTCTATAGGGAAAGTAGAGATCCCTGTACTGGAAATAACCGTAAACAGTTGGTGGTGCCAGCAACATTTAAAAACATAGTTCTAAGGCTGGCACACGACCACCCAGTTGGGGGACACAAGGGCATTCAAGGAACCCTGGACCAAATCTTGGCGCGATTCTATTGGCCAGGCATCTTTAAAGAGACAGCCAAGTTTTGTGAGGCCTGTCCGGCATGCCAACGGGTTTCTGCAGCTCATCCTAGGGATGTGCCCATGATACCTTCACCGGTAATTACTGAGCCAATCCATAGAATAGCTATAGACATTGTTGGACCCTTAACAAAAACACCCCGAGGGTTCCAATATATATTAGTGGTTGTAGACCACGCAACGAGATTCCCTTGGGCCATGCCGCTTCACACCATATCCGCGAAGGTGGTGGCGGGAGAGCTCATAAAGTTATTTTGCGAAGTTGGTTTCCCTCGTGAAGTTCTTATGGATAGAGGAAGCAACTTCATGTCGAAGTATTTAGCGCAAGTGTGGGATGCATTCGTCATCCGCCACATTAAGACCTCAGCATATCATCCCCAAACAAACGGTTTGGTAGAGAGACAAAATCAGACGCTCAAAAGAATGCTACGCCGCAGTTTGGAAGGTGATATGGTTAGCTGGGACACAATGCTCCCATTTGTCCTGTATGCTTGCAGGGAGAGAAAACAATCATCTCTAGGGATAGCGCCATATGAACTAATGTACGGCCGATCGCCTCGTGGTGTATTAGACATTCTAAGAGAACAGTGGGTAGAACCGGATGTGAAGGAGGTAGGAGTACCCGAGTTTTTAAAAGACTTAAAGGGCCGTTTACGCCGCACCTCACAGGTTGCAGAGGTTAATTTAAAGCATAGCCAAACTAGGCAGAAGTCTTATTATGATCGTGACACAAAGCCTTGCCATTTGGCTGTGGGCGAAAAAGTCATCGTGATGGTAGCAGGGCCAGATTCAAAATTCGAGAGACACTGGAAAGGGCCTTATAGGGTAGTGCAGCCTGTCGGACCAGTTTCCTATCTGGTCGAAAGTAGAAAAGGTTGCCGACAAGTCTACCACGTTAATGTTCTGAAGCCCTGGCATGATAGGGTAGCGTTAGCCCATCTGGCCACAGTAGCCTCAGGTGTAGAAAAGCCCGAAAAGACACAAAATATTGCAGATGCTTTGAGCCGTATCACGTGCTGTGCCAGTGATACTAGGCCAGCCCGTGATATCTTAAGGGGGGGGGGGGGGGAATCTGTAGTGAGGAATGCCCTCAAGAAGAGATGGAAATAGGGGAAAATCCTGTTGGAATAAATAACACTGCACTGACACACAGGATTTTCAAGTCAAAGATGAAAAAAACACAGCTCTCTGCTGAGCTCAGGCCACACCTCAGCTCAGAGGAGGAGACAGGCATGTTCACTGATTGGTCACGCCCAGGGGAAGGTCAGTGAGTGCAGGGAAGTGAACCCTTTTTAAATCCTCAAGCAATGCAGAAAGAGAGGAGAGAGACGGGAGAGACGAGAGATGAAAGAGACGGGAAGCAGTTCAGGAAGGAGTTCAGGAAAAACTGCCAGAAGGATAAGCAAGCTAGAACCTTGGAGCAGAGCAGAACCTGGGAGCAGTGAACATTGGAGCAAGGAACAACCTTGGAAGAAACATTACTGCAAGGTAGAGTCTGGGAATGAGAAAGCTAGCAGAGCAAATACGTGGAGTAACGGTAGTTGGACCTACAGCAGTCAAGGCTATAACGGCAGCAGAGAAAGCCAAGGGGAATGTTATCAGCCTAACAATTACCCGAAGGGCAGTGGAAATAGCAATAAGAAAGCTGAGTTCCAGAGCCTGGGAGATAGCAGGAGAAAAGGTACCAGCACTTATCTAAAAGGCCCTGTCAAAGGTAAAGCTGATATTTCTTATTTCAACTCCTTGCTTGAGAAGCCTTTTACTTATGCTAACGTCCAAAAGACTAACCAAGCACAGTCAGCTAATAGCAAGTGGGGGAAGGGACTTACCTTTGCTGAGAGCTATCCCTCTGATAAAAGCAGGACAGCTGAACCCCCTGGGGTGGGAGCCATAAGCAAGCTTTTATCAGAAAAGGAGGATGGTTATCCTAATGAAAATGTGCACAGACAAGCTGAATTGCTTTAAGCCAACTTCAGGAGTTTCTGGAAAGAAAGTCAGGGAAAGATAATAAACCTGACAAAGATACCACTAACTCTAGCTCTGAAGAAAGTATGCAGGTGGATGTTTGTTTGCCTACAATAGAATATGATCCTTCTGCCATGGACTGTTCAACATGTCTAATAGAAGACAGCAGGGTTAAAGAGCAATGAAAACTGTATGAAGGAATGCAGAGTAAGTTTGTCATACCTGCTGCCACATTGGAAAACTTTACAAGTTGTTTAACAAGCTTAATCACCTGTTGAAAGTAAGAAGCCGTGCTGTAAAGAAAAGCAGCTGTTTCAATTTATGTGTTTTTCCTTGAGTGACCACATGAGGCAGTGCCTAGTGGAAAGTCAGAGGAACTGTGAAACAGCCAAAAAGTGCTGAGCTAACTTCTATTGCATTTCCTGTGTTTCTGTTTCAACCTTTATGTTGGAGTTGCATCCTTTTTGCGTTTGTTGTACTGAACTTTGATGCGCTGGAGAGAAAAATCCCCACAAATAAATATTCTTGCAGCCTTTACTACTCGAGTCATAACTACAGCTCAGTCCTTAAGGGAGACAAGCAAACTACAGGTCCCAGAATTCCTGGTGACAACTGAACAGCTTTATTCCAAAAAGGACATTCCAAAGGCCACTCCTTCCTGTAAGCCCTTGGGCCCAGGTAGGAGCGTCGCAGTATACAGTGACATGGTTGAGGATTTGTCCCAGCAGACCACATGTGACTGCAGAACACAGATGGGCACAGAGCCACTCTCAGATGCACTGTTACAAACACCTGTCACCCACTGGTAGGGATGGGGATGTGTAGCAGGACCTTTCGTTAGCACCACATGTATTGCATTCCCAGTGCTGTGCGCCCACCTGTACCATCAGGGCAAACACAGAACCTGCCGAATGGCAGGGTCTGTAGCTACTCTGTGGCAGTATCACACCCTGGCAGGCCAGTACACCAAGCTGGGGAAACAGAGAGCTACAGACACCATGTGGAGATCAGATGTATAGCGCTGTTCTGCATGTGCAATGCATCATGGGTGTTGGTGCAGCTACCCTATCCTTGCGCACACAGCTGATGGCTGTGTGCTGAACTGCAGTCCCCCTGTACCCAGCCAGTCCAAAAGGGCAGAGAGGTTAAGAGCTCTGGCCAGTACAATGAAGCTACCAACAGTGGTCATGGGTCAGATTCACCGTTGTTACCTCCCCTCATGCTGTAGCAACCAGTATAATTTGCATTTCCGCCAATAGTCATACCCTCGTGGATCGGTACTGCCAGCCCCCAACAGCTATGCCACAGTTTAAACACAGTCCCGCTGTCCATCCATCTGCGTGTGTCAGCTGTACATAGTCCTGTCTGCCTGCGCAGGCTGCCACCCCATATCATGCGCCGGTACCCAGTCCTGCATTGTGCCTCTGTGTGCGTCCCCGCCTGTGCCTGATCTGCATGATACCATCACCCTGGTGTCCGGAAGAAACGTACACCAATCAACTGCCACCCACTGTCGCACAAGCATGTCACATTGACAGAGCCCTGTGCCGTGGTACAGTCACCCACAACATGTTGGTCTACCATACTGACAGCAACATGGGCTGGCAGCAGATATGGCAACCTGCAGCCCCCCCACCCCCCGTCAGTCACCTGTGCAGTGCCTTCCCCCCTGTGGCCACCCAGTGCCAGGGTGACAGCTGTTCCAATGCCCCTAGGTGATGCATGACAAGCCGAGGCACCTTGCAGCCCATAGGGCACACTAACTGAGGGCACCCTAACCTTTGTCAGGGCACTGTAACCATTAGCACCATATCCCCGAGTTCCCCCAAAGGTGACCTGTCCAGGGGTGCCTAGTCCCGCGCCATGCCTAGAAACCCAGAGAAGGTGCCCTGTACGGCGCCTCACAAAGCACCTGGGGAGCGATACAGCACCATACAATATGGCAGCCACCAAGGCGCATAGTAAGGTGCCATGTACAGTGCAGAAACCAAAGAGCCCTAGAACACGCCATGTCCAGGAGCGTGGGTCAGGGCGCCATATGACATGCCTATGCCCTATGGAGATCCATGATGCGCTTGGTAGCATATTGAGGGCAAGGCGTGCTGCAAGGTGCTGTAACCAAAGTATGCCTAAAGCGCGCATGATTAGCCTGACATGCTATGACGTTAAGCCGCAATGCCCACAAGATCATGGTCCGACAGAGCAGCCTAATGGTGTGTGTGTAGCGCAGTGGGAGGAAATATGTCTCATAACAATGTAATGTGGATTCAAATCCCAGTAGAGGGGATCACATGTCCAAACAGATAGGAATATGGCACAGCACACCGGGAAATAACACAAAACCCAAGCAAGGAAGGTGCGTGACAAGGTATGTGACAAGGCACGTAGCAATGCCTGCACTGCTCATGCATGCTTCCACTGCATCATGGGTGAACTGACCACATGAGGCATACAAGATGGCTGCCAGATCTAAGAAGCCTGCCTTTTCCCATGCGGACTTATATCTGCTTGCAGAGCAGATCTGCAGCCGCCAGGGGCGCCTGTTCCCAGGCTCCTCCCATCAGCAGGATCTCAGCAGGGTAAGGAGGGCCTGTGTGTGCCTCACAAGGCGCTACAATATGGTCGCAGACTACCCACGTGAGGTAAGTGCATGGGGACAGGCACACCAAGAAAGGAGTGCAACACAGTAGCCAGCAACCACATCAAATAACAAGCACGCACTGCAAGTGGAAAGGACATTTCTTTGGGGTAAAACCAGGAGCAATGTAGTCCACACAGCTGATACTTGCAGGTCTGCCCTACCCCCAGGATATGCCAGGCCTCCTTATAGAGGAGTGTCACACATCCTGGTGTTATGGTCTTGGCTCCTGTTGCAGTTCCATAGCCCTGCCCTACCCCCAGGATGCTCCAGGCCTCCTTATAGAGGTATGTTATCCATCCTGATGTTATGGTGGTGGCTCCTGTTGCAGTTCCATAGCCCTGCACCACCCCCAGGATGTTCCAGGCCCCAACACAGAGGGTTGTCACCCACCCCAGTGCCATGGCAGTTGTAGCTGCTGATGTGTGCAGGCCTTCACTGTCCACACGTGGACCCTGGACCCCAGACGGCATGTTGCAGCACATCCCCATTCAACACACTGGGACACATGAACCACGCCCCCGCCTTTGTGCACAATGGCACCTGTCCATGCAGCCTCCGCATATGTAGGACACATGTCGCAGACAGGCCCCTGGGTGCAGATGGCATATTGACACAGTGCATATTTGCGGGCTGGGGCATGTGCCCCCCCGGTGCCCTGTGCACAAGGCACACCATCATGAAGCCCCCACAGCATGCTGCCCTTGGCACACAGCGTGGCGATGGCATGTGTGGCATGGTGGTGCAAAGCCATGCATGGAGAGGCTGCTGCTCGAGAAGGAGGCCATGAGGTGTACGCCCATGGCACATAGGTCAAAGGACAGATATGTGCAGCTGCACCCGCACACATGCAGGTGACAGAAGGAACAGGAATTGGGGGACAGATAGCACACAGCAGAGTCAACCAACCGCTACACCCAGATATGTGTGATGAGCAACAGCAGATGGCGAGGGATGTGTGCCCCCTAATGGTCCCACCCATTTCTGTACCCACAGGTGGAGGACCTTCATAAAAATGGATGTGAGCTGAGGCTACGGTACCCACGATTCCTGGCATGGGTGCTATGCGACCAACGGCAACAACAGGATGGTGAGTGGCACAAGCCGTGCCATGTGCCATGACAGGCTCTGGTGGGACGGCAGCCAGTGTGGCTGCAGGACATGTGTGCATGGTATGCCAGATGCGTTACCGTGGTGCTAATGTATGTCTTACCCCCTCAGCGGATGCAGCTGGAGACAAGGCACCAGCAGGGCTGGACACTGGAGATGGCCAGCCAGCACTGGAGGAGTGACAGCAGATGAGCCCTGAGGTGGCAGATGGTGGAGTGACAAGAGAGGAGGGAGGTGCTGGCAGCAGGGAGGGGGAGGGGAGCATGGATGGGGAAGGGAGGAGCAGGGAAGGGATGGAGGGGAGCAGAGAGGGTGAGGTGGGGAATGGGGGGATAGGGAGGGGAGAAGGGAGGGGAGGCAGGGAGTGGGGAGGGGGAGGCAGGGAGCAGGGAGGAAGAAGAGGGGGTGTGGGGTGCGGGGAGGGGGAGGTGGGGGTGGGGGGGTGGGAGGATGGAGAGTGTGATGGGGAGGAGGCAGGTGTGGGGGTTGGAGGCGGGCATGGAGGCGTGGCCAGCCTAGAGCGGCACAGGCCATAACAGGGCACTGGGGGCCCCTGCCATCTGCCCCATGGCACCAGTGATGTACCCCATCTGGGCGCAGAGCCTGCGCACATCAGCGTGGGATGGCAGGTCGCACATGCAGCCACACAGAGAAGGGGCGATGTGTGTCTGTGTGGGTGCATATGCGGCCTCCGCATGGCTGTGGCGATGCTTGCACAGGCATACACCCTGTGGGAGCAGAGCCAAGCTGTGGGGCAGATGGCAGTGACCATGGATGTGGTGGCTGACCAGCAGCGCATGCTGTGCAACATACTCACAGCAGGCGCAGCTGACCAGCCACCCAGCCAAAGCTTCCCAGTGTCTCATTTCGCAACATGGCATGTGGGGTGTGATTGCCAGGTGTGTGCATGTCCCTGTGTGGCCCCCAGGGGGTACCGATACCAGGAGGTATCATGGCAGTGAGGGGGGAATGTCTTCTGGGGACAGGCCCAGAGGATGCCACAAACATCAGTGGGCGGGGGTAGGGTCAGCAGTGTGGGTGGACCTGTGTTTGGGGGCACAGACCCCAGAGGGCATAGATGGGGCCATGACCCTGTGTGGACCACTGTTGGGTGTGGGATGGGAGAGCGTGGAGAGGGGTGGGGGGTTGGCAGAGAAGGCAGCGGGGGGCCATGAGGGGGAGGGGGCAATGGCAGGGGACCCATATGCAGTACGGTATGTCAGTGGCGCAGGAGCAGGAGTGGAGGGTGAGGACAGAGGTGGGCAGGGTGACTGTGGAGCAGGGACAGACTGGTAGGTGGGGCGCAATGTGCATGAGGCGCCAGCAGGGGAAGTGCTACAGGATGGACATGGGTCCTGCTCAGTACGGTGTGTGCAGGTATGGTAGTGACGGTGGCACTGGCAGGTATGGGACAGATGGGACAGACAGGGGTGGTACTGCCACAGATGCCCCATCTGGCTGGGCTATCCATGGGGACAGAATGGGCCTGCATGAACCCAGGGGCAGTGGTTACGCTGGCGGTGGTGGCAGAGGCAAGGTAAGATGGCACTGGGGTGCCAGAGGGCAGGGGCTGTGCCATGGCCTGGATATGTTGCCAGTGGCAGGGGACACGAACACATGTGGGCGGGTCACAGGGCACCCAGGGCGGGAACCTGTGTGCGGGTTGCGGAACAGATATGGCAGGGGAGGGTGTAATGTGCACAACAGGGCTGTGTTCAAGGGGGGCCTGGGGGGGACTGCCACAGGGGAGGGTGTGGGGGCAGACATGGCCATTCAAGGTGATGGCTGTGTGTGAGGGGGTGGCAGGGGGGCAGGGGAGGCCTGGGTCATGACCAGCAGGGATTGTTTGGGAGGGGGCACCCTGAGAAGGGAAATGTGAGAGGCATGTGCCCAGGGCAGCCACATGTGTGACAGGGGGATATGGGCCATTCAGCTGAAGGCATGGACATGTGACCACAAGTTACACCTGTGATGACGTTATTCATTGTGCACACGGAACCGCCCTACCACCCCCTGCATCCTCTGCCGCATCTGCCATGTTCCCGAGCACCACGTGGGGTGGATGCTGCTTCTGCCACTGGCGGGGCTGTGACTGGCTGGCCCATGTGTGCCAACATGGCCTCGTGAACCGCCACCATACTGGCCATTCTGACTGCCATTGACCCTGCCATGTCATTCAGTGTCTGCACCTCACGGAGGAGGCTGCCCAGCACCAGTCGTTGGCGTCGCACCTCACGCCGCAGGCAGTCCTGTCCCGCCGCCATCTCACAAAATGCCATCTGTATGCCTGTGGGTGAGACATGGTGGAAGCTGTGAGACATGGGTTGCACATTCCACCTGTGCAGATGAAATGGCTGGCCAGATGAATGGGCCACTCACCCTCTGCATCCTCATGCGCTGCCTCAGAATGGGAATGCATCTCCCCGATGACCTGGAGGATGGCTGCCTCTGTGAGCCATGGTGCTGTACCTGGGGATGGTGGTCCAGCTGCGCCACCAGCTGCAGCCCCTTCTGTGACATTGCTGTCACCTGCCTCGTCTTCTGTCACACCGTCCTCTGAGAGGTGGTGTACTGCTGAATCCCCCTCTGCCTCCAGTGCTGCCTCATCCTCCTTGGGCACCCCCACATCTGTGCTTGCCTTAGATGGGGACAAGGTCTGGGCCCATGGGTCCCCACCTCTGCAGCCACCTCCATGGCATATATGTCACCTGTGGGGGGTGAGGGTGCACAGCTCAGTTGTGCCATGCCTGGCTGGCCACTTACATGTACCTGTCCCATCGTGGCTTGCCAGGAGGTGTGGGCTACAGGATACATAGGGCAATCGGGGCCGTCCCCAGCTGTGTATATGTGGCCAGGGACTGTTCTGGGGCAGGGGCGTGTGGTGCACCATCAGTTGTATGTGTCCCTGGTGTCAGCGGCACCTCACCGGTGGATGTGTATGTGTGCAACTGGATACGGGCCACGTACACTGCTGGGACTGCTGGAGTACTGCTGGGGTTGGCAGGCCACCATAGCCTGGGACAGGTGTGCCCTGTGGTGGTAGGGATCTGTGCGCAGGGATGCATGCCCCGTGGTGGCGTGGGGCTGTGTCGGCACAACCGGAATTCCAAATTGGGTGGCTGTGCAGTGTGGGTGCATGGATGCGTGTGTGCCACATTGATCTGGCCTTGCCGCATCAGCCACCCTACCCATGCCACCCCCCTGAATGGTGGCCTGCCCCATGTCCAGCATCCTGTGCTGCCCTCGCATCCCCCTTGCCCCTGCCCTACCCACCTCAGGACACCCACCCCATTGATTGCCATTGCACATCGCAGCCATACCACCACCACCACCCAACGTGCATGTGGGTGCAAGGGGACACCGACACCAACACACCCTGCATCACCAGGCACTATGCTGCCTCCCTACCTCCTCCAGTGTGGCTCCACTGCGCATAGGTGGTCAATGATCCCTGCCCCCATCCCCCTCTGTGCCTGCTGCCTCACACCCACCCACCCTCACCCATGTGCACCATCATCATGTCACCCTCCCATGGCCCCCTGGTTCCAGTGTGGCCCAGCCTGTGCCAGCCACCCTTAGCTGCTGTATCACTGTCACAGGTCTCCAGTGAGATGTCTATGACATGCCACATGGGCCTTCACTGCCACCATCACCCATGGCCGCTCTGCTGCACCTGTCACTGGTGGCCACATTATCCCTCTTTGTACCCTGTCCGTGCATGGTCCTATGGCTGTGACCTGTCCCTGGTCTCCCCAAACCCCCGTGTGTTGGCACACCCTAGAACACATTCCTGTGTCCCACCTGCACGTGGGTCCGCTGTATCCAGCTCGGGCGGCAGGCCATGGAGGTAGATGAGGCCCAGTCTGTCAGCCAGTTGCTGTTCCAGTAGCAACAGTGTGGCTCTGTGTGGTGCACCCCCTCCTGTTGCATGGGCATGGCAGCTCTCAGCGATGGTGCAAGCCCGGACCGAGCACTTGATGTCGTGGAAGCGTTTCCTATTACTCAGTATCGTGGGTGGGTCCCCCTGCTGTGGCCACTGCTGTCATGACCTCCTCCCATCCGTCATTTCTCTGGCTAATGGTGGTGGTGCTGCTGAGCCGCCCAAATAGCACCTCATAGTGCTCCAGGATGGCTGCCAGGAAGAGCTCATTCTCCTCTTGGTTGTAGTGGGCTGCCCTCCTCCTGCCATCATCTGGCACTGGCCTGCGACAGCACCTGCCACCTGCCACACCTCCATGATGTTGCTGCACCCCATGGCTGTGGCTGGATGGCCCTGCCTCGCCCCACTCAGGCTCCTCCTCTGTAGGGTACACCACTGCCTGGTGGCTGCTCGGGTCACTCTCGGTCATCTCTCGTGCTCCACTCTGTGCCATCATGTGCCGCCATTGCTGACATGCTGTGCCCCTTTTAAATACTTGGTGCAAGGTTCATCTGATGTGCAGTATGCACAACGCGCGTTCCTACGCATGTTCCTATGCCTACAGGGGGTGGCATAGGTCACATCTCATGCATGTGTCATGGCATGCTCTATGAGCCCTGCCCCCCCTTAGGCATTGCTCTACACTATGCACGCGTGCAACATGCATGTTGAGTGTAATGTGCATTCCTATGCGCTCTATGCCATTACGCACCTGTGCACTTCACGTTCTGTACATTTGGACCTCTTCATTGTCTGCCCCTACATCAATGGGTGCTGTGTCCTCTTCCATATTTGGTGCCACACATCTTTCATTGCTGGTATGTAGTTTTACGCGGTGTGCTATGCCATCGCTACAGCACGCTCTGCCATGCATAGGTACCCCACGCGTTGCATCTACATGTATTTTGTGCACGCGCACACGTGTGTGGACATGCCGTGTGCCCCTCCTCTTCCTACATGTGCTCCACCCTTCCTACGTGCACTCCGCATGATCCAATCACGAGGTGCACTTGTGTGTTGTGGTACGCATGCTAGCGAATGTGCTATGATGTTCCGCTTCCATACGTACTGTGAGGTTTGCAAGCCTGTTGCTTGTGTGCATTACTACACCTGCAGCTGTGTTATGTTGGTTCTGATTAGTTGCCATGCCCTACAATATATTTAGCTCCCCACATCGCTCAAGGCCTCTGTCCATGATGGCTCACACTGACCATGCGGGTTGCACAGTGGTGGAATTTCTGAGAGTTGAAGAGCTGCGGTTGCCTAATGAGGGAGATGGTGTCCTTGGGGCTGTGGAACTGGGCATAGGTGCAGTCCTGCTGCAACACTGACCTGCCACTGTGGAGGCTCCACAGGCCGAGGTATGTCCAGCACGGCACCATAGGCGTGCTGAGGCACACCCTCAACTGCCTTGCCTCTACAGGCCCAGGCCTCTGCTCCAGGACATTCGTAAGGACCAGGTCATCTCCTTCTACCGTCTGAGCACAGGGGCTATTAGGGATCTCTATGAGGATCTGAGATCTGACCTCGAGCCCCGGACTGCCCGGTCACATGCCATACCGGGATTGGCCAAGCTCCTGTCTTCCCTACATTTCTTTGCCTCTGGCTGCTTCCAATCCTTGGTGGTCGCAGTGGGGGAGATGAGCAGGCCCACCTTCTCGCGCTGTCTCCATCAGGTACTGCGGGCCATGGTCATCCGGGTTAGGAATTACATTACAATTCCTAACAGTGGGCAACAGTGGGGGGCCCTGGGCCAGGCATTCCAGCAGATTGCGGGGATACCACACGTGATGGGAGCTATTGATTGCACACCTGTTGCCCTGGTCCCGCCCAGAGACAGGGAGGTGGTGTTCCGCAACCGCAAACACTACTATTCCATGAATGTTCAGGTTGTTTGTGATGCAACTATGCGTATTCTGAATGTGGTTCCCCAGTTTTCAGGGTCCGCCCATGACTCCCATATCCTGCAACACTCGGCACTATTCAGGCAATTTGAGGCCAGACAATATGGGGACTGTGTCCTGCTGGGTGGGTATTAGCCATCTCTAACATGCTCATGTTGTCTCTGTGTCCTGTGGGCACTGCACCAAACACACATGGGACAGGGTCACTTTCGGTGTTCCATTCGAGACTTCTGACTGCATATCCCCTGCCAAAAAACCAAGGAAATCCTCAACCAGAATCAAATAAACCAATCACCCAAAAAAATTCCAATCTAATAAAGGAACAATTCTCCATGTATAGCACTTATTTTTGTTGGAGCTGCCAGCCCAGTGAAAGGAACAAATCCATTAACCACCGTGGCTTCTCCGTTTTAATTAAGTAATTTTTTAAAACGGCTTATCCTTGTACTTAGCTGGTTGACAAATTATTTCAGGCTGTCCATAATACCACAGAAACCATATCCCCTGCAGCACACATGATATGGCATGCTGCACCTCAGATGTTTTTGAAGAACACATTACAGACACAATCCGTCACACTGTGGCATATCACTGCCCATCCAATGTCTCTTATACGTGGTCCCATTGCTGACTATGACCCCTGCATGCCTCGCCCTGAATTGTGGTTGTACATCACTGACATTGTGTGGGGCGGTGTCCTCCAGCATGCCATGTCATTGTCATAGGGGACATGGACACATATGTTTGTGTGTTTCCAGATGTAACTATGTCATCCATATGTGCATCACTGCTCATTTGTATGTCCCGGTACACGTGCAGGTTATACTGTTTCCAGGTGTCGCTGCTGTACTGCACATGTCTTTTGGTGTGGTCCTCCATGTTGGTGTGAAACACAGATTGTTTTCCATCACCTTCTGTGCACAGCCTGGACTCATACACATACGCCAATGTACATGTGTCGGTATGGGTTGTGTGTTCCTAGTTGACTCTGTATGCAAGTTGTGTGTGTGTGCTACCGGAGGGGGAGGGGGCCTGGGTTGTCTCACATATTCATTTTCATGCTGTGCTGTGTGTTGGGGGGCCCATCCATGTTTAACTCGTCCGTAGCATCACGTGGCTGGCATTGTGGTGTGACGTTGCATCCCACATGTCTGCTCTGTGTTGGGCAGCATTGGTGTGTAGTTTCACCCGTCTTGGCTACACCCCTACTGTATATGTTACTGTGCCAGCATGTGTGTGTGCACTGTACCATGGCCATCACATTATTTCATGCATGCTGGTCTCTGTCCCCTTCCTGGGGCACTGCCATGTATCCGCCTGCTGCGTTCAGGGATGCTACTCATGGGTGTGGGCTGCAGGTGGTTGGTGATGTGATTGGTCTGTTTACTGTTAGTGTGTGCTGCCCTCAATGCCCCACCCCCATGTCATGTATTTCACACCCCCAAACGCTGGTACACAGCTGCCGTGTGCTATTATGAGATGTCATCTGTATGTGCTGTCATGTATCTGTTGACCTTTCGCACGTAGGTGCTTGTGTGCACTTGTGTGACCACCAGTTCATGATTGACCTTACAACATTTCTGTCTGCAGGTGATGCGGGATATGGCTGTCATGCCTGGCTGCTGACCCCTGTGCATCTTCCACGGACACATGCAGAGAGGAGGTACAATGAGGCCCATGCCTCCAGCTGCTCAGTCATCGAGAGCACCTTTGGCGTTTTGAAGAGTCACTTCAGGTGTCTGGCTAGGACCGATGGGGCCTTACAATACAAACCCATGACTGTGGCACAGATCATTCTGGCCTGTTGCATCCTACACAACATTGCACTCAGGCACAATATCTGGGTCAACATTAATGAGGATTTTGAGGAGGATCCACTGTGCCTTTCTGCAGGTGGCCGTGATGACACACGTGTGGGGACAGCAGTCAGGCAACATCTGATCGAGGAGCTGTTCTCATGTAAGTCTTGCATATGTGGTGATATGCATATTTGTCTACATGTACATGCTGTGGTGTATGTTTCTGGCCTCTCTCTGCACATATGTATGTTTCCCTTCTGTCTTTACATCCCCAGGAGTAGCCAATGTTCATGGCCATCGCAGCGGTATAGTGGTACATGTGAGTACATCCTTTAACCTGCAAGTAACTGTGTTGGGTGAACATAGCGGTATATGTACTGTGGGTGCACTGTGGCATATTTCTGTTGTTCTCTGTCCACTGCACATATGTTGTTGTGCACCTGTTTGGCCTGCACCTCCCTACCCCATATGTTTGGTTTGGTCACCATATGGCCATTAGTTCAGGTCAGGTTCTTGGTTTCATAACTGTATTTGTGGCAACTGTGATGGAGCTGTGTGTGTCTGCAGGCACAGGGTGTGGTTGTGGCGGGCAGCACATACACCCCTTCCTAGCATTGTGCCATTATACAACATCAGTGTCTCCTTGCATGGACTGCGATGCTTGCCTCCACTGGTCTCAGCTTGGGCTCACAGGGACCATATGCTACTGGCGACATGCTCTCCCCATCTCACTGTGTGTGTGTGTCTGTATTTTTGGGACGTTTCTATGTGATGGCACACTCTCTGCTACCCTTGTGCGTTGTCTGGTGATGGGATATGCCTGGACACCTGTGCGGTGGTGCTCACTGCTCTATCTCTAACCCTGTGCTGATGCCCTTGTGTACATTGTGTGCACGTATTACGCATGTCTTCTATGTTTTCTACTGACCTGTCTCCTGTTTGCTGCCAGTCCACTATGCATCAATGCTTCCGTTTCATGTATCTCACCAGACCTTGAACATGTGGCATTGCCTGCTCGACATGTAGCCATGGTGAATCCACACATTCCAGTGACACACCCTACCTTTACTGTGACCTCTTGTGGCATTTGCCTGCCTCAGACAGCCCTATCAGACACCTGCTGCACACAGATGGTATGTTGCATGTTTGATCTGTTTAGACTCACATCACACTTCAAATGTTTCTTATGGGCTGTTTGTTTTGTCGTGGACCTCTGTAGGATCTGTGTGTACCAACAATGCTGGATATACTGTGGCCCACTGGGAAGCCTGTGTTACATGGCCATAGACATGGCCATGTCGAGATGGCAACCTAGTCGGCCGTGCCATCTCCAGCTGTGGCCAACATGCACTGTGCTCTTTGTTGTGATCGTGTCCTGTGTACATGTCTGAGATCTCATTATGTACATATTGTGTTTTTTCTCTCTCCATTGTGACTTTATTTTGTGTATAGCATACCATGACCTGTTTTTCCTTCCTCTATCACAGGGCGCAGTGAACAAACACGGCATATTGTCTACATTGCAGCTGGCCTACCCATCACAGTACCATTGGTGGACAGAGCACCTCGATGCAACGATCCCTGGGGGATGGTGCAATTGGGTGATGGGCCTCAGCGAGTGAGACACATGCCTATGATGGACATTATTGTTTGACTAATACTTTGTGCCGAACAGGGACAACTGACACAACATTGCTGCTGTACTCTGGCCGTGTGTCATGGTCATCGCGATGGACACACAGTACAGTCTGAATTTCTGTGGCACACTGAGTTGTCACACATAACCTTGCATGCCCATGGATCTGTGACAGCCGTACCGGGACATGTGTACTTTCGGATGACATTTTCACTATGGACAATGTGTACTGGTCCAAACATATACAGCTGGATGTCACATACTGTATGTTGTGCATCTATCTGACAATGTGTTGATGTGGGTGGGCCATGTGTGTGACCTGCAGTGCAGTATATCTACATATGTTTGTGTGGACAGTTGCATGCAGCCATGTGTGTGCCATGGGGGAAACATCCTGTAGGCCCTGTTGCTATGTCTAACTACCTTGTACTTGGACATAACAAACTGTTTGCCACCATACCACTGTGATGCATGCCACCATCTGTAATTGGTGTTTGACCCTCGCAGGGGGTGTTACAGTTCATCTGGGGCAGCACTCTGTCATGGTTTCACATACACGGTGCATGTGCATTTGCCTGATTCTAGGTTTGCAATGGTGCATGTGCCTACGTGGATTCTGTGTGGGTTCGTGCATCATTTTTGTTCTTTCTTTTTAACTCCACATACATGTTATTGTGTGTGGTTCCTCTACAGATGTGCCGCTGTACATTGATTTACCTCCCCATCAATGCATGTGTGCCCAAACCTCCGTATGACATAGCATTGTGTCACTGACATTGCAGCATTACCTTAGCTGCGGTGCGGGGGGGTGTCTCATTTTTCTGCCTTAGGTTGTGCATCCCCTGTTCATTGGCATATCTGTGATGCTTCTGTATCCACAACACCCATTGCAGCAGGCCTTCTGCATGGTGCTACCTCTATGTCTGTGAGATTCAGCTATGTTTGTTCTTTGGCAACATGTGCATCTCCTACCTGTTTCCATGTCCTCCTTTTGCCTTGTGTAACTGTTATTGCTCCCATTTGGTCATTAAAGGTGTTTGTGTGGAGAGAGACCACGTGACGCATGAGCGGGTGAGACGCATCTCTCCTTGCTCCGGGGCTGTCTCGCCGATATATTAATCTTTTGGACTCCCCCCCCCCGGTTGGAAATCCCCCAAAGCCCGTGAGTGACTCAGCAAGAGATTCCGGAGGTGCTCGTTCACTTACCACCCTTTATTATGCCTCTCGCCGCAAGAAAAGAGCGGGAGAAGGCTGCGAAACTGGGAACTGCTCCGGCCGGCAAGATGGCGTCCATCATGGCGCAGCCGCTATCTCCCGGCACGGAGAGCGGCGATTCTGGCTCTGAAGAGCTGGCGAAAGAAGTGGCCAAATTTCTGGAACCGAAGTTCGATCGGATTCTTACCAAGCTGGACGCTGTCGGGGAGACTCTGACTGAATTCGGTCAGCGCGTCGAGGAAGTCGAGCATCGCGTGTCCGCGCTTGAAGAGGCTGAAGGGCTTCAGGCACGTGAGCAGGCCTCGCTGCAAAAGACCATTGCGGCCTTACGGGACAAAGTCGATGACTTGGAAAATCGCTCCCGCAGGAACAACTTGAGGATCGTGGGAGTTCCGGAGGCTCATACTGAGAATTTGCTGCTGCCGCTGGTGGAGTCCTGACTGCCCAGAGAGCTGGGGCTGGAAGAGCTGGTGGGCGAATTAAAGGTAGAGAGGGTGCATCGCCTTGGGCCTAAGTCTGAGTCCAACCAGCGCCCGCGGGTAGTGCTTGCCCGTATCCTCAACTTCCACCATAAATGGAGGCTGCTGCAGGCGTTTCGGCAGAAGCGGGCGTTGTTACTGGACAACCATAAGGTGCTCCTATTTCAAGACTACTCTGCCTCTGTAGCTGCGAAGCGCAAAGAGTTCTCCCCCTTTTGCTCTGTTCTCTTCCAAAAGCAGCTTCGTTTTACACTGGCGTTTCCCGCGACGCTGCGAGTGCTACATGAGGGGAAAAATCATGTCCTAAGCACGGTGGCAGCCGCACGGAAGTTTGTGGAGGCCTTGGAGAATTCGGGGCAGGCGACCTGAAGGGATCAGCACTACCCCTGCCTACCAGGCATCAGCGGCTGGCTGAGTGGATTTGACACTTGGGGACAGGACTCTTTATGGGCCTTTACCTTGTTTTGACCTCGGGATGGGGTCGCGCTGCCCCCCGAGGCCATGCGTTCCCTTTTGGGAGACTCAAGGGTTTTTCTTTGTCTTTTTTTGCATATGTGGGGTTTGTAGTAGCACTGTATGGTGGGTGGGGGCATTATATGTGTTCAATTTGCCAGTCTCCCTTTCTTTACTGAGATGCTGCTGTGATTTTGTACCAGCTATGCAGGGAGAGTGGTACAGGGCCCATTGTAGGGGGTGACTGGTTATTCCTCTTCTCGGTTAGGATTGGGCTAGATTTTCGTTATTACTGTGGGGATGGGGGGGTCTGTTTGTTTGCCACTGTGTTATCTCTAAGGGGGGAGGGGCAGGACAGCCCTGTAGCGCACAGAAGTGGGCTCTGAGCCTGGCGCAGCTGGCCGGGCACTTTACAGGGTATGTTTTAGATTGGGGTTGGGAAGGGGGGTGGGGGTGGGTGGGAATGGGAGGGGGGGGGAAGGAGACCTGTGGGGGGAGGTGCTCCGGGTGGGGGGGGTGGGGGGGCGACATACGTGGCTGTTGATGTGGATTGTTTGGGGTGTTAGAGAGGGGGGGAGTGTGCTTCGGGATGAGCGAATGGTTTGTTTGGATGCTCCTAACACTAGGCAGTGGGGGTTCGCACGATTTTTTGATCCCACGGGGCGATGGAGGCGGGGAGCTGAGGCTGGGCAGCTCGTAGCCCGCGGCTCTATGGTGTGGTCTGTCCGGGTTCGTGTGCTGTGGGACCCAGGCTGATGGGGACCGATTTACAATTTATCTCCTGGAATGTAGGGGGTATTGGCACGCCTATTAAGCGTACGAAGGTGTTGCAGTCCCTCCAAAGGCGTGGCGCACATGTGGCGTTCCTACAGGAGACGCACCTTTCTGATACTGAGCATGCCAAGTTGAAGAAAACATGGGTGGGTGAATTGTATGCAGCAGAGGGCGTTGGGGGGCGGAGGAATGGTGTGGCTATCCTGTTTCACCGGCAGTTGAAGGTGGAAGTCCTTAGGGAAGAGAAAGACCCCTTGGGACGGTATATCTGGCTGCAGGCCAAAATTAATGGTGAAGAATTGCTGTTGGGGAATGTCTACGCGCCCAATGTCTATAGCCATGCATTTTTTAAGACTTTGGGGCGGAAATTGGGTAGCGCCCATAATTTGCCTGTCATCCTGGCGGGCGACTTTAATTGCCCCCATAACCCGGAACTGGATAAGTCTGCAGCTACCACGGGGGGAGGGGGTTGGCACAACAAGGGCATTTCCTATCTTTGCCAGGTGGGTGAATTGTTGGATGTCTGGAGAGTTTTACATGGAGGTGAGCGAGACTACACACATCTTTCTAGAGCCCACCGCACTTGGTCTAGGCTGGATTACATCCTGGTAACGCAGGCGGCTTTCGGTAGAGTGAGTGGGGCGGCGATTGGCCCGATACAGGTCTCTGATCATGCTATGGTGAGCATTAGTTGGCAGGCCCAGCATCGGTTGGGTGGTAGGTGGTCTTTCCCCCGACAGCTTTGGCAGCGGGAAACTTTTCGGGAGTTTGTGCGCACCCGATGGCGTGAATATCTTGCGGACAATGAGGGTAGTGTCCCCTCGGTGGCGACGCTATGGGAAGCCGGCAAGGCTGTAGTACGTGGCCAGGTCATTGCCTATGTCGCTAAGGAACGGAAGCGGATAGATGGGGTTTTAGTACAGCTTACGCAAACGCTACAGGAGTGTAAGAGAGATTCCTTACGCACCTCCACGCGCGCACGGCTGGAGAAGTATTTAGCGGTCCAACGGCAATTAAATCACTTGCTGCAGGACCGGGCACTGTTTAGTTTACACTATTACCGCCATCAACTGTTCTGATTTGGTGACCGGTCCGGGACGTTACTGGCCCACCTGGTGCGCGACCGGAAGGGCTCCAACTTGGTCACTGCGCTAAAGAACCCCGCGGGGATCAAACTTACGAAGCCAGCTGATATCGTCCACGGGTTTGAGCGTTACTATAGTGCCCTCTACACCCCAGATCCTGAGGACCGGGAGACGGAACGTAGCTTTTTGGATAGTGTGGTCTGGCCGCGAGTGACGTCGCGGGAACAGGACGTGTTGAATCGGCCCATCTCTGGGGTGGAGATCCAAGCAGTTATTAAAGCAGGAAAGCCGCATAAGACTCCTGGCCCAGACGGGTACGGGGTCAAATTTTACAAAATTCTGGGGGACCACGTGGTGCCTACCTTGGCAGCCGTTTATGAGGAGGCGCGGGAGCTCGGGAGCTTCCCCAGGGACATGCGAACGGCTTCTATTTCCCTTCTCCACAAGCCTGGTAAGCCCCCGGAGGATCCGTCTTCGTATCGGCCGATCTCACTCATCAACTTCGATATGAAGATCCTGGCATCCATTTTGGCGTCTCGTACCCAAGACATCCTGGTGCGTCTTATCGGGCGGTCTCAGGCAGGCTTTGTCCAAGATCGTGCGGCAGCCTGTAATATCGCTAAAGTCCTGTTGGGCATGGAGCGCTGCCTCCAGAGAGAGGTGCCTCTCCTCTTGGTGAGTTTAGACGCGGAAAAGGCTTTTGATCGCGTATCCTGGGACTACATGTTTGAGACGCTGCGACGTTTTGGTTTTCAGGGCCATTTTGTAGATTGGGTCCGAGCGCTATATAGGGCTCTACGCGCCTATATCGTGAT
Source organism: Ichthyophis bannanicus (assembly GCA_033557465.1). Lineage (NCBI taxonomy): Eukaryota > Metazoa > Chordata > Amphibia > Gymnophiona > Ichthyophiidae > Ichthyophis > Ichthyophis bannanicus. The sequence continues at coordinate 412,461,797 of CM066033.1, forward strand.
GGGGGGAGAGGCTTTCTCGGCATTTGTCCTACGGCATGGCACTTGGCAAGGCTGCCCCCTGTCCCCCCTCTTGTTTATTTTGCATTTGGAACCGCTGTTACTTAAGTTGGTACAGCAAGAGGAGGTGTCGGGGATAGTTTGGGGGGAGCAAGAGATCAAAGTCAGTGCTTTTGCGGATGATATGTTGCTCTGCCTAACCAATCCACAGGAGTCCTTGGCTCAGGCACTCCATATCATCGATACCTTTGGGACCTTTTCTGGTCTCAAAATTAACAAAGCTAAATCCTTAGGTTTAGACGTGGGAGGACATAGTAAGCCGCTCTGGCGAGGAGTTTTTCCATTGCAATGGGCGCAGGGGCAGATTCGCTATTTAGGGGTGCAAATCCCGTCGGATCTAGATCGCCGCTATGAGGTGAATGTCTTGCCTCTGATTGAGGGGTCTTTGGAGCGTCTCCAATGTTGGCAGCCGCTGCCTTTGTCCCTCAGGGGCCGAATTGCATTATTTAATATGGTGGAGTTTCCCAGATGGGCGTATATGCTCCGGCACGCCTTTGTGTGGGTTCGACGGAAGGAGCTACAGTGCTTGCATAAACATCTCTCTCGTTTCTTGTGGCGGGGGCGACGAGCCCGCATAGCGTTACGTATCTTGTTTCAGTCCAGAGAGGCCGGGGGAGCTGGATTGTTGTCGATACAGGGCTATAACTTAGTCTGCTGGACACGAATTCTCCGCGATATGGTGGTGGGTACTTCGGCGGTCGTGCCCATGGTGTTGCTAGATAGGATGACAGCCCCCTGGCATAGATTGGCGGTATTGCAGGGGAGTTGGGGAGTGCTCCCGCCGGGCTGTAAGTCCTCGGGTTTTTGGAGACTGCTGCACCTTGCTTGGCGCAGCTTATGTGGTCACTGTCGGAGGAGTTGGCGGATAACGGACTGTGTTCCTTTCCTGGGCAATGCGGCCTTTCCCCCTGGGCTGTCTACTCGGGTCGCCCAGTCGTGGGCAGCTAAGGGGTTATGTTATGTGGGGCAGCTCTGTGTTGACGGGAGTGCAACGGTAGACTCTTTTGCGTCCCTGACGGTGCGGTTTGGCTTGGAGAATAAGGACTTTTTCTTTTATCTGCAGGCCCGGCATTACGCTGTTGCGCTCCGGAAGGAAAATGAGTTCCTGACCGGACCGGGGGGTTTGTTAGCGTGGTTTCATAGTCTGGACAATAAGGTCACCATTCGTGGTTTGTTGCTGGCGCTTGCTCCAGTGGATAGCGTGCGACACCTGGCTGTTCTGGGGGACCGGTGGAGGACTGATGGGTTGCCTCGGGTTACGGAGGAGTGTCTCCAGAGCGCTTTTGCTGCTGTTAAGTTGATCTCCGAAGCCGTCAAATTGCAAGAAATGCAATATAAGTTTCTTTGGCGGGCCTATGTGCATAATATATGGGCGGCGAGAGCAGGTCTGGTGGAGACGGATGTGTGTAGTCTCTGCAGGGTGGAAAATGGGGGACTGGCCCATCGTTTTTGGTTCTGCATACACATTCAGGGTCTATGGCGGGGGGTGGGACACTATCTTGAAAAGTGGCTTGGGAGAGAGGTAGCCCTGGACCCCATGTGGTGTTTGTTTGATTGCTATGAGGGGGAGGTTTTCTTGGGGAGTGGGGAGCGACGGCTGTGCACCAAGAGCTTTGCTGTAGCGAAGCAATGCATTCTGCGACGGTGGATGGATGACACCGCTCCCACAGTGGCAGAGTGGACGAGAGCACTGCTGGATCTGCGGGAGATGGAGTGCCGCACGGCACGTTTGTTGGGACAGCGAACTTGGGACAGCCACTGTCGCATTTGGGGTTTGGTGAGTCTGCCTGAGTGTGGAGGGAATACAAGTGAGCCTGAAGCCACTACTAGCGTTTGATTGTGGAACAATTGTTGAGTGGGTGGGCGGGGGGGGGAGGGGCTATGGGGGGGAGGGGTTTAGGGGGGGGCATAGGGGGGGGTCCGGTGAGGTGTTTCGGGAGCTGTGCAAGGTGTGGGGGCTGTGGGGCATCGTCCAAACCCAGGTTGGCCATGCTTTGTGAGGTAGACGGGCCAGGTGGGTTCGGGGGAGCCCCGGTTGCTGAGTTAATAACTTTCTCTCTTGACTGTGTTTGGGGTAGTCTCCCCTGGCGTGGCTCACCTTGGGGGCTTTGGACTGGACTGGCCGAGCACATTATTTTCTTGATTTAGAAGTAGATAGATGTGGCTGTTTGGTATATGTTTCATCAGCCAGTGCCACTGTCACCTTGCTTTGTAGTGATTCAAGCTGTAGTAGTGTGTATGTCTTTTGCTGTTGCTCACTGTTTGGTCTGCTCCTGCTCATGTATACGGATGTTCCTCCTGTTAAATGTTAATAAAAATGATTTCACTAAAGGTGTTTGTGTACATGTGTAACTGATGTCTGCTGATTCTCACGCACATCACAGATTTTGACTGGCCATCTACACTGCTGTAGGACCCATTGATACACACACATATGGTCTACACAGTTGAGGGCTGGTGCTGGGACATTGAGACATGACATATTGTTAATGTTTCTGCATTTGCCTGTGCACTGCAGATCTACATTGCTGTATGGCAGCATGGCATTACATCTAGGTATCCTCCATTCCGACCCTATCACCTTCTGGTTATGTGGGCAGCTTGGTGCACCTGCCTGGACCGTGCCCCCTGTTAGTTGTATGTTCCTGTGCTATTCCCATGATGATGCCGACAGCGCACGTCAGTGCCATCTGATTCACTCACATCACTGTGTCGCCAGTCGACCTTTCAGGTCGTTGCCCAATGTGTGTGTTCTATCATACACAACATGTGTATAGTGTATTAGACGTTCTGCTGCTGCATTCTTATGCACAGATGGTTTCACGGATGGCCACATACATATTCCATTTTAACACAGGTGCATTCATCGCTCCCATGTGCCTGTACAGTTGGATGTCATCTGTTTTGGAGCATTGTGGCGTCTTGTGGGTGGGCATCTCTACTACTTGGGTACATGCAAGCCCAGGCTGATGCCTCTACATCCCCGCCTGGGATGTGTGTGTCGGACATAGCTGGCATTGGTGTTCATTGGCACTGGTGCTGGCGGTGACTGCGGGACTGACTGGATATGTGCCTGCCTCCTTGTCTACACATCATCCACTGCAGAGATGTTGATGTGTTGGTGTGGCACTATGGTTCTCGCACTGGTCTGCGTACCTGGGGACCAGGATTCAATTCCCCATGTAGCATTTGTCAGGCCATATTCCCTGCATTGCTCTGATGGGGTCCAGTTAATCATTGTCACCGTCTGATTACATTATGAGGGTTATGTTGCCATGTACACTGTTTTGCTTGATATCATGGCCAGGCTCTGACACCCATTACATATATCTGTGTGTAGACTAGCAGACATCTAGCTGTACATGCTTTTCCTGGCTTGTGTGTCCTGTATTGCCAGGCATGTATGCCTCTGTGGACATTTCATGACTCCTGTGTGTTTGGTCCTCCACATGCAGCACCCACTGTGTACATGTGCACAGCATGCATCTCTGGGACATGTCCTGCTCTTCATATGTTGATGGACCAGTGGCTTTGGTGTGACATTTTTTACAGACATTTGTCTCTGCTGCTGCATCACCACACTGACCATCCTGGACCACTGGCAGTTGCCTGTGTGCCAGCCGTCTGCTGCCTCACATGGTGCTATGACTTTGCATACACACATGCCATTTAGTAGTACATATTAGCATTGCAGTTGCTGTGGTTGTTTAGCATAGTGGTTAGAGGCATGCATTGGGCCACCGTAGGTTGTGGGTTTGATCCCAGCATGTTCCATTGCTCTTCTTTTCTTGTGTTCTGCTAATCTTACCACGCAATGGCTGCAACTTCGTCACCTCTCCACACACCCTCCCTTCTCTTCACTGTGCACCACAGTGTGCCCTCTATGCAGCCTATCTTTCACATATTAGCTGTTACATATGGTTCTTTATCATTATGCTATCCAAGGGAGCAGTTGGCTTGGAGATTGGTAGTGCTGTTGTGATGCTGTTGGACACGTTGTTGTGTAGGTTTGATTCTCATGTGCTCCTTTTTTGTTCTATTCCCCGTTTTGCTGCACACAGCTGTCCCCTCTGCAGGCCCCTGCCACCCTTTCTATTTTGGATCTTCGCTTCTTGGCATGCTTTGTTCGGGGCATTCCATTTCATGGTGTGTGTGCATATGTTCATCTGTGTCTCTTGTTCCACTTTCAGACTGCGATATCAGCTGTGGATGTCTGTTCTGCATTTGTGCTGCATCATGAGTACTGGTGGGGTTGCCCTATCCTGGCACACAACAGGCATTTTTGTGGTGTCCTGCAGTGTTTTTGTATGCAGACATTGCTGTGGAACTCAACATGGTGGTGTAGCCTGCTGGTTTGTTCACTGACTTTCTGGGTTCGATTTCTGTTTGTTCCCGTTTTTTATGCCTGTCCTATACAACTACTTGTCATTCCTTTGGACAGTCATATCTCTGTGGATCTGTGATGCTAGCCCATAGTACCCTCACCACAGTTGCCAACAATCCTTATAAGGCATTATAGGGCACCTTATTAGGCACAGTATAAGGCACGTTACAAGGCACCTTTTTAGGCACAGTACAAGGCATGTTATAAGGCACATTACAAGGCACCTTATTACGTGCCTTGTACTGTGCCTAATGAGGTGCCTTATAAGGTGCCTTATAACGCTCCTTATAATGCGCGTTACCTGACACGACTTGCCATAATGATGCCCCGCCCACGCCTTTATATGGGCATCTGTATCTTTACCGCAGAACCTAACGCAAGTGACATTACCGCAGTTTAGTAAACATACCCCTTAATGGTAGAAGTTGCAAAATGCCTCTTCCATGTATAAGTGTCAGCATGTATATGTAGAAGCTACCGAGTGATGCTGCTTTTACATTCCATGTAGAGTTTTGAAAAATCACTTCCTCGGTTGTATATGATGACATGTTATTTGGATTTGCTGACATCCTGACACTTATTTTACAAAAAGCTCCACATGTGCCAGAGCCTTTTGTAAAACACTAGGGAAATGTGAACATCCTCATCCAGGGGCAACTCAAGGCAATCTTCTGCCTGAGGCAAGAGATGAACTGGCGACCCGCCTCCCCCCACACCCAAAATTTAGAGGCCTCCTCAGAGCTCTAGACAGGAAGCATGGGTGTCCCCTAACTCAGAACACCAGTCAAGTGATTGCCCCAAGAAAAGGAGAGAGTAACATATTCCCTGTCTATATAGTTTAAAAAAGTCTTTGCAATGTTGTTTATATGGATCAAAAATTGTAGTAATTATGTAGCCTGGGAATCTAATATAAACTGTGCTGACTCCTGACACTGCACCCTTATTAAATGCAAATTTATATTCTGCAAAAAGCAAAGGAGATGCAAGGTGATCAAATATCAAGGAGCAAAAATGAAAAGCAACACAGTTTATAACATCAAATTTTATTTTAATGTTGTAAACTGCACAGTGGTTCTTGCTTTTTCTTTTTGAACATATATTCTGCATCCAAAGAAGCTCCTCTTCCAACAATGGGTGCACAGCAGAACTAGAACATTTCCCTATAGATTGCAACATGTCAAAAATAATTTCTGATACTGGTTCATCTCAGTAACTGCAATATCAACCTGCATGAGTACAAAACCTTACAAAAAACGCTCAGAACCTATAAAGAAAATCTACCATACCATAACAGCTTTAATTTACAAACAGGGCCGGCCCGTCCATTGTGCAAGAATGTTGTTTGCATAAGTTCTTGCGTTTCAGGGGGCCCCAAACCAACAACATCCTGCATTGAAGACCGGCAGGAAGGGCAGCTTTAAAGGGAGCCAGAGAGACCCCAGCTCCCTCTAACAGTCTTTTCCCTTCACTTCAGCAGCTGTACTGAAGTTTAAAACGCTGCTGTGCTGAGCGCTGGGAAACAGGAAGTCCCCTTTGACCTCAGCGCAGCAGCATTCTAAACGTCAATACAGCTGCCAAAGTGAAGGGAAAAGGCGCGCTTCACTTCGGCAGCTGTAGAGGTGAGCCAAGGCCTCTCCAGCTCCCTTTTAGCTAGCTGAAAGGCTCTTCGGGAGGGGGGGGGGGCCTTGGACTGAAAATGGGCGATGGGGGGTTGCTAGAACTGAAAATGGGCTGGGGGTTACTAGGACTTGAAGTGGGCTGTGGTGGGTTGCTAGGACTGAAAATGGGCTGTGGGGGGTTACTAGGACTGGAAATGGGCTAAGGGGGTTGCTAGGACTGGAAATGGGCTGAGTGGAGGGGGGCTTGGACTGCAAATAACTGATGGGGAGGGGGCTTGGAATGGAAGTGGCTGTGAGGGGAGCGAGCTAGGACTGGAAATGGACTGTGGAGGGAAGGCTTGAATTGGAAATAGCTGATGGGGAGGGGGGCTTGGACTGGAAATGGGCTGTGGGAGGGGAGCTAGGACTAAATGGGCTGAGTGTGGGGAACTAGGACAGGAAATGGGCTGATGGAGGGGCTAGGATAGGACTGGACATGTGCTGTTGGGGGGACTAGGATTGGAAATGGGCTGTGGTGGGGGCTTGGATTGAAATGGACTCATGGAGGGGCTAGGACTGGAAATAGGCTCATAGAGGGGCTTGGATTAGAAATGGACTGAGTAGGGGGGGCAAGGACTGGAAATGGGCTGATGGGGGACTGGGATTAGAAATGGGCTGATGGAGGGGCTACGATTGGAAATGGGCTGTGGTGGGGGCTTGGATTGAAATGGAGTCATGGAGGGGCTAGGACTAGAAATAGGTTCATGGGGGGCTTGGATTGGAAATGGGCTGAAAGGAGGGGAGCTAGGATTGGAAATGGGCTGATGGTGGGGCTAGGAAAGGACTAGAAATGGGCTGATGGGGGCTGGGATTGTAAATGAGCTGATAGAGGGGCTCGGACAGGACTGGAAATGGATGGGTGAGCTAGTACTGGAAATGGGCTGATGGTGGGGTTAGGATAGGATTGGAAAGGGGCTGATGGGAGGCTAGGACTGGAAATGGGCTGATGCGGGGACTAGAAGGGAGCAGATGCTGGGTGGGGCTGGAACTAGAAGGGAGCTGATGTTGGGGGAGGATTAGAATGGGATGGGGCTGCGAGAGTGAAATGGAGAGGGGAAAAATATTTTGTGTGGGAGGGAAGAAAAATCTACAATTGTCCAGGTATTGGGAGAGTAAGTGGAGATTGAGGATGGAGGGGTAAAATTTGAGTGGATGAAAAAGGAATAAAGAAAGAAAAGGAGGAAAGAGCAAAAGGAGAAAGATTAGTATATTAAAGCAGATGTAGAGAGAGAATGGAAAAGAAAACTAAAAGAAAGGACAAATGGACAGCAGACGATAGAGAGTTAGCAGATGACACGAAGAAACCAGAAGAAAGTGGCTGGAGCAATTGCAACTAAAAAAAAAGGCACAAATGGTAGAAAAATATCTCTTTATTTTGAATTTATTGACTGGAATATGTCAGCTCTGGGAAATGTGCATCATTAACGTCTGTGCTTTGTTTAGTACAAGAGGAAATTAATTTATAGTTTTATTTCTACAGTGTTATACATTCCAAGTTTGGCTTTTGGGGTTCCCAGTTTAATTATTGTCTTCCTGTTTCTAAATTGTGATTCACTTGTTTGGTGATGGTCTATGTTCTGCATGTGTAACTGAGCTGAGGTAACTGAGCTCTGTTTATGTAATTTCTATTTGACATTGTCACTTGTTAGAAACATAGAGACATAGAAATATGATGACAGAAAAAGACCACATGGCCTATCTAGTCTGTCCTTCCATATCAACAACTACAACAGTCCCCTTTTTACCTTTAGAGATCTTCTGTGTTTGTCCCATGCTTTTTTAAATTCAGTTACTGTCCTCATCTCTACCACTTCCACTGGGAGACTATTCCACGGATCCACTACTCTTTCTGTAAAGAAATATTTTCGCATATCACTCCTGAATCTATCTCCTTTCACCCTCATCCCATGTCCCCTCGTAGCAGAACTTGCTTTCAATTGAAAGAGGCTCTCTCCCTGAACATTTATGCCACGGAGGTATTTAAACATCTCAATCATATCACCTCTATCCCGCCTTTTGTCTAAGGTGTACATATTAAGACCCTTCAGTCTGTCCTCATATGCTTTATAATGAAGACCACTAATCATTTTAGTAGCCACCCTCTGCACCGACTCCATCCTGTTCACATCCTTTTGAAGGTGCGGTCTCCAGAATTGCACACTATACTCCAAATGAGGTCGCACCAAAGACTTATACAGAGGCATTATCACCTCCTTTTTTCTGCTAGCCATTCCTCTTCGTATGCACCCAAGCATCCTTCTAGCTTTTGCCGTTGCCTTTTCTACCTGTTTAGCTACTTTAAGATCATCAGACACAACCACGCCTTTGTGGACAAAAGTACTTCACCCCCTATACTATATTGCTCCCTTGGATTGCTGCAGCCCAAATGCACGACCTTGCATTTTTTAACATTAAATCCAAGCTGCCAAATTCTAGACCATTCTTCAAGCCTAGCTAAATCCCTCCTCATGTTATCTACACCTTCCTGGGTGTCTACTCTATTGCAGATTTTGGTATCAACTGCAAAGAGGCAAACCTTACCCGACAGCCCTTCCGCTATATCACTAACAAAGATGTTAAAAAGAATCGGACCAAGGACAGATCCTTGGGGCACACCACTGGTAACATCCTTCTCCTCAGAGTGAGCTCCATTTACTTGTACTCTTTGTCGCCTCCCACCCAACCAATTTCTAACCCAAGCAGTAACTTTAGGGTCCATCCCTAGGGTGCTCAGTTTGTTTATAAGTTGTCTGTGAGGAACAGTGTCAAAGGCTTTACTGAAATCTAAATACACCACATCTAGGGCTCTCCCTCGGTCCAACTCCCTGGTCACCCAGTTAAAGAAATCAATCAGATTTGTATGACAAGACCTGCCTCTGGTGAATCCATGCTGCCTCGGATCCTGTAATCCGCTGGACTCCAGAAACCTCACTATTTTCTCTTTCAGCAGCGTTTTCAATAATTTACTCACCACCGAAGTTAAACTAACTGGCCTGTAGTTTTCAACCACATCCTTACTTCCACTTTTGTGTAAAGGCACCACATGAGCCTCTCTCCAGTCGTTTGGCACCACTCCTGACTCCAATGAGGCATTGAAAAGGTCAGTCAGTGGAGCTGCTAGAATATCCCCAATTTCCCTCAGTATTCTAGGGTGTATCCCATCCGGTCCCATCGCTTTGTCTACTTTAAGTTGAGCTAGTTTCTCACGAACACAGTCTTCTGAAAATTGTTCAAGATGTCCCTCGCTTCTGTTCCTATTTGTGGGTGTTTTCTGAGGTCCTGCTCCTGGTTCTTCATCTGTGAACACAGAACAAAAATATTTGTTAAGCAATTCCGCTTTATCCTTATCAGCTTCTACGTATTCCCCCCCTACACCCTTGAGTCTGACAATACCACTTTTGCCCTTCCTCTTCTCACTAATATATCTGAAAAATGTCTTATCCCCCATTTTATTGCATTGGCTATTTCCTCCTCCTTTTGAATCTTTGCCTTCTTGACTACTTTGCAAGCTTCTCTAAGTTTTTCCAAATACAGATGCCTGTCTTCCTCTCTCTGTGATCTCTTGTATTTCATGAAGGCCTCCCTCTTTTTCTTCACTTTTTCAGCTACTTCTTTCGAAAACCATAGCGGTCTCCTTTTCCTTTTACCTTTATTTACCATTTTAACAAAAAGGTTGGTTGCCCTTAAAATATCCCCTTTCAGTTTTGCCCACTGTTTTTCTACATCCCCCAGCTGTTCCCATCCCACTAACAACTCCCTGAGGTATTGGCCCATCTTCACAAAGTTAGTCTTCCTAAAGTCTAAGATCCTCACCTTTGAATGGATTCTAACAACCCTAGTCCTAATACTGAACCACACCATCTGGTGATCACTGGATGCAAAATGATCTCCCACTACAACATCAGAAATACTTTCACCATTGGTAAGCACCAAGTCCAGTATGACCCCTTCACGTGTGGGGTCTGTTACCAATTGCCTGAATAGTTCTCCCTGTAGAGAATCCAGGATCTCCTTACCTCTAGATGATACTGCAGCAGGAATGTGCCAATCAACATCTGGCATATTGAAATCTCCTATCAGTAGCACTTCCCCTTTCCTAGCAATGCTGCGTATGTCTTCAATTAACTCTCTGTCCACCTCTTCCACTTGTGAGGGAGGTCTGTATATCACACCAATGCAAATAGATTTCTCTTTCCCTCTTTCTAGTTTAACCCACAATGCCTCCTCTCTCCCTTTTAAGCTCTGTAATTCCAAAGCTTTAATAGTAGTTTTTACATATACTGCCACTCCTCCTCCCCTTCTTCCTACCCTGTCCTTTCTGAATAAAATATAGCCAGGTATAGTTACATCCCAATTATGGTTTTCTGTGAACCATGTTTCTGTAACTGCCACTAAATCCAAGTCAGCCACTCCCACCGAAGTTCTCTTTCCCCAGTAGGTCATGTGTTGTTAGTCTCTGAAAGGTATTGGTTTAATATTTGCAGTGTTGCCTATTGAAAGGTAGAGTATGGTGCTTTGTGAGTCCTGGTAGTGCTGTTATGATACAACGGGTTTGCTATGGGTTCTAAATGGGCAGTGTTTGTAGTAGTTCCTAATGTGCCTGGCAATTGGCACTGGATTATAGTAATGTAGAAATCTTTTAGTCTTTCTTTATCCATTCTCATTAAGAGGCATGTTTACTAAAAGTTAGTATATGTTAACATTATGCAAATATTCATGCAAATGAGGCCCCACACCAAGTTTCCACACATGGCCCCACACCCCCCTTGAGTCCCCCCCTGCTTACAAAACTCACACAAGGAGCCTAGTCAGAAAAGAGCAGTACCATTAAGTAGTGCAGTAGGTCTTAGAACATCCATACACCTATTAGGAAAACTGAACAAGCAAGATTATCACTTTACAGATCCGTACATAAAAGCTCCATGCTACGCTGCTGCAGCTGACTCCCTCGGATCGACCCTGGCCCCCAATCCAGAAGTGCTTCTGGTAACCAAGCTTCTTTGCACAGGGCGATGTGAACTGGAGGGCTTTCAGGGCTTGCAGACTCCCCCCCCCCCCCACCCTGTATCTGGACTGATCAGCTGTTCAGTGTCGGACAAGGAACTGTCATTTCTCACTCAGGTGTGTGAGGATGGTGAGTCCCATTCCTCCGTGTTTCAATCATGCTCATCTGTTTGGAAACCTTTGCGACCTTAACACCTTTCTGTGGACCCTGTTCAGTCTCTTCTCAAACCAGCACTTTTTCAGTGCCTTCTTCAGCTGCAATTCTGGGCAAGCTGTCCCCTCTTAATATGAATTCTTCTGGGACTTTTTCTCCAGGCAAACGTAAATGTGGATTCTCCTTGCCTTCAGAATTAATTTTGAACCATCTCCTTCTGTGGCTATGAATAGAGAATCTGTTCAGGATTATTGCCCCCAATGTGATCACATTGGGGGCAATACAAGCTTCTGTCCAGCAAGCTTCTGTCCAGCAAGACTTGTTTTCCTCTCTGCAAAATGATTCTGTGCAATTAATTTTGCAAGCTTTTGCCCAGTTGGAGTCAGTTGTACTTATGACGATTGAATTGCAGCACAATGCTGTAGTCAAGTTTGTGGAAAAAAAATTGAGATTTGTGAGAAAAACATTGAGCAAGTTGAAAATAAGGTAGTGGAGCTGCTATCCAATGTTTCCTCTCTTCAGGAAAACTTTCAAGTGACCAGGACAAAGTGGGTATTCTCTCATCAATTGGAGAATATTGAAAATATGCCCAAGAAGATGATGGTTAGATTACCTAATTTTCCTAAGATTCCCAAAGTTGCCTCTAAGGACGTGTTTTGTAATTATTTAAAGGAAACTTTGGAGGTCCCAGATTCAGCTATGCCACCAGTTGTATCTGCTTCTTACTTGCCTGCTAGGACTCCAATTGAGAAAGATTCTAAGGTATTTAGTGCTCAGAAAAGTGGTAGAGGGGCTACAAAGTCTTTAGATGATTCCCTTGCTTTCTTACCACAGAACCTAAAATTTGCTGCACTAATTGTTATGTTTCTTATTGACTCTGATCATGATTGGTTTCCAAACGTGATTGTAAATTTCTAGGTCAAATTGTTTGCATCTATCCTGATTTAGCATGGGAAACCCAAAATCGTTGGAGAAAGTTTCTGGCATTTAGGTCCCAGGTCTAGAACTTGGGGCAACATTTCTACTTCACTGTCTGTGTAGATGTAGGATTTCATACCAGGGTAAACCTTATGTCTTTATTGAACCTGAACAATTGTTTGACTTCTTATGTTCTTTGCCAGATTTAGGAATGCTTGAGGATGAGGTTAACTCAAATATTGAGGCTTAGTTATTATCTGTTATTAAATTCGACTGCAATCTGGTTTATTGAACTGCTGACCGGTAGGGCAGTTTTAAGATTTTTTATTTTTTTTCTTCTTGGATTCTCTTATGCTTTTCTGTTTATAGTGGATTGTATTTTGTCATGAATGTATAAGTTGATATAATCAATAAATTAAAAAAAAAAAGCTCCGTGCTAACAGCACACAAGGGGGTATGTTTACTAAGGAGCATTAAGGGAGCAAAGGTACCGATAAAGGGCATTATCGGCAAACGTGAGTGGTTAACACTGTGGAAAGCACCAATAATGTTGGATTAACATGTGGAAACTGGTCCCCTAGCGTTAAGATAAAAAGAGGCAGAGAATGGGCATTAATGGGGTGGAAGCTGGGTGGGGACAGAGTGTGCTCTTTCAATGTCGATTTGTGTTACCACTAAATGTACAGTTAATTCCTCCAATATGTTCTAGGCAATTGTTGCACTGAGTTGCAAATTATTTGCACCAACCTCCGTTTTCACTTGTTTCATTTAAATTTTATGAGCTGGGTCTCAGCCTTTATCAGTACATATCTTGGGATTCCCCGTAGTACTATTCTTACATCAACGACTCCAGCTCATATAAGTTATCTCATTCATGTATTCAAAACACAACTGAAGAAGGTCTTCTCATTATTGTTTCTTAGACCATAATGTGAATACAAAAAGAAAAGGGATAACTTATCTGGTCATCAAAGTTGCCAAAATATTTAAGATTTGCCCCGGATTTTCCCCGACGCCATCATTCGGCACCGTATTTGCGTTTCACATTCGTTTCATCAGGGGTTCAATGAAATGCTGTAAAAAACAACACATCTTCAATGTAATGCCCAAACTAGTAAAACATTCACTTTAATGTCTTCAGCAATTTTACAGATACCTTATTAATCTGCGGAGACAGCTCCTGCTTACGTTTCCTGGCGTATATGATATCGAGCTTAACAGCTTCCCAAAAATGCCACGCATGCGGAGTAATGATGCCCCCGCCATTTAAACAATCGCTATTCATCGTCACGTGACCCGATTGGACTATCATTCAAAAAAGGATTCACTATTTAAAGACATGCTCCCCAATCAATGGCATTGTTAAGGCCCCCTGGGGCTACTGTTCCTAAGCGGTATATCCATCGTTGTTCTCTTATTATTAATGACACAGGTACACTAAAAAAAATTTTTTTAAACTGCCTCTAATGTTTCGATTGATTTTTACGTTTTTTGGTGCGCTGAATCCAAATCTGGTAACCAATTTGCTCCATCACGTACAGATTTTTTGCTACATTGGGTTAGCAGTTTGAGGTGAATGTTTCAGATTGAGTGCGATCGAGATAAAAGTTTCTTGGATGAATTCTTTATACTAATTGTTTAGTAGTTATTCAAATAAGAATAAAGAAAATTGTAACAAGGCAGCACATAAGAATAGAGTAATGTCAACAAAACACACTGTGATGGTAGCAAAATTGTCTGCACTTAAAACAGCCACATACATACATGTGCACAAACATTGAGCATATAAGAGTGAGGTTAGACACAAAGCAAAGCAAAGAAATGTGCAAAAAATGTTATACAGGTATGTATGTAAGAATAGAAAACGCAAACCGCACCATTGCAATACATGAAGACAAACACCCGATGGTGTGAAAATAAAATTCTAATAAATGAGATCCGACACTGTGGTAATAACTAGCAAATTTTTATTTCAAAGTTTAGTAAAAACACGATATTTGTCAACACAGTTTAGATTTTAAAGTCATTCTTGGGTCAATCAATCTCCTGGTGGGCCCGTTTCTTCTTCCCCCGAATGCTTCTCTTGGTGCGCTGCTTGGGGTATTTTTCATCTGGGGTTTCCCGCAGCAGCAACCAGCAGAAATCAGCCATCATAGTGGTGTTCCATCTTCCTTGGTACCTTCTCTCTGCATCCTTGATGTCCTGGTGAAACCTTTCACCTTGTTCTTCACTGTACGCCCCCAAGTTTTCGGGAAAGTAATTCACATGGACTTTCAGGCTCATGTTACAGCCTTGTTCTTTGAAGGCATTGAGCATCCTGGCAACAATATCCTTCTAGTTCTCATCCCGCCTGTTCCCCAAGAATTTGAGAACAACATCCTTGAAGAAATCCCAGGCTTCTTTTTCCTTCTCAGACATCGTTTCAGCGAATGCTCCATCTGAAATGAGTTTCCTTATATCAGGGCCAACAAACACTCCTTCCTTTAGCTTTGCTTCAGAAAGTCGGGGGAACTTTGAGCAAAGGTACCGAAAGCACTCACCATCTTTTGGAAGGGACTTGATGAATTGCTTAATGAGACCCAACTTAATGTGGAGAGGTGGTAATAGAATTTTATCACGAGGTACCAAGCTCTCATGAAGAACATTTTTCTCACCGGGTCTCAAATACTCCCGAATTGGCCAGTCTTTTTTCCCCCAGTGTAGGTCGCGGGCCCAGCTATCCCACAAGCAAAGGAAGCAGGGATATTTGGTGAAATCGGATTGCTGCCCTAATAGCATGGATAGAATTTTAAAGTCTCCACAAATCATCCACTTATGCTCATCGTAACGAATCTTCTGAAGAATCAGGGCCAAATTCTCGTATTTTTCTTGGAGAATAACAGAGTGAGCAATAGGAACTGAAGCGAATGTGTTGCCATTATGAAGAACAACACCTTTTATGCTGTCTTTTGACGAATCAATGAACAGCCGCCATTCAGCAGGATCATACTTGAGTTTAAACTTTTCCATCACTCCGTATATATCGTTGCAAAATACCAAATCTTCCTCTTTGCTAAAATACTTCAAAAATTGTGTCTCGCGGTTGCGGTACCAATAAAAAGTTGTTCCTGGTGACAATAGATTTTTCTGTTTAAGCCGAGAACCTAGCAGTTGGGCAGCATCTTTTGGGAGTCCTAAATCCCGGACTAAATCATTCAATTCAGCTTGAGAGAAAAGTTCAGGTTTCGGATCTGGTTCAGTTTCAAACTCGGAAGTACTGGACTCATCGGGAAAAGCCATCTGATGAGTCTCATCATGATCAGAACCGTCCACACAAATATGATCCAAAGATTTTGGTGGTTCAGGCACAGGTACTTCGTTGCTATGAGGCATAGGCCTAATTGCTGAGGGAAGGTTGGGGTAACTTATTACGTTCTTATTTTTTAAGTTGTATCCCTTCACAATGCAAGAGCAAAAATAGCAGTCACTGCTGTGGTCTCTTTGTTCACGCCACATCATAGGTATTCCGAAACAAAATGCTTGTTTTTTACCTTTCATCCATAAGCGTAGATCTTCCTCACATGTCTTGCACACTTTGTGAGGAGCCCACGGTTTGTCTTGATCGCCTAACTTCAAACCGAAATAGGCGAAATATACTTTTTTAATAAATGCAGAAATGTTCCTCTGCCGCTTTTTCACGGTATATTCCCCACAAATAAAACAAAAACTGTCCGGAGAGTTGACGCAACCTCTGGCTCTGTGAGCCATCACAAATACACAGCACTGCAAACTACAACTGTAGTGAACCACTTCGGAATAAAGCTGGATTACGACTGAGCAAACAAAAGGTAATAATGAACTTGAAAGAAACTGAAATTTGACAGGAACGTTCATGTCGCAACCACCGTGTTTGAGCGAGCGAACGAGGCGAGGTGAACAGGAAAGAACATGCGCCAGCGCGAGTACTGGATTTAGCCCCCTGCCTCCCAATTGTCCTGTTAATGTATAAAATGAATACAAAACACTCTAAAATATCATGAGGGAGTGTTTCTAGTTAGTTAACCATTACAACCTCTATTTTGGGCCAAGAAAATAAACTGCAGTCGGCTAAAAAGAAATTATGTGAACATTCCTTATATGGGTAAGAAATCTAATTTTGCAAGAAAACGTGACGTGATGGAACATTTTGGCTATTTTTCCTGGATTCAGCACCCCAAAATCTATAGGAATCAGTTGCAAAACTGGAGGCAGTTTTTTGGTAGTGTACCTGTGTGATTGTTCCCGGGATTTGGCTCAGAAGAAAATTAGATGTGTCTGGACTAGACACCGAAACTTTAAAGAGAAATTGAGCCCCACTGTGCTTCGTCCGTTATCTGTTACTTTGCAGGGAACCCTCAATGGACATCATCCATGTGGTGAATGCAATATATGTTCTATTTCAGAAGACCTTCAAAATTTTGAATATAATAATGTCACTTATCCTTTGCACCATTCAACATCATGTACCCCTACCTTTGTAGTCTATGGCATAAGATGCCCTTGTCAATTGGTATATATTGGTAAAACAACTAGAACATTCAAGACTCGAATTAATGAACATCGGAGCCGATTGCGGTGTAATGTATATGAAGCCCCAATTGTAGCACATTGTTTGCAATACAAACATATTTTTGAAGATCTCCGATGTTTTTGTCTAGATCGAGTACTTACAGGACAAAATGGAAAATCCTGGGAACAATCATAAATAATAAGAGAACAACGATGGATATACCGCCTAGGAACAGTAGCCCCAGGGGGCCTTAACAATACCATTGAATGGGGAGCATGTCTTTAAATAGTGAATCCTTTTTTGAATGATAGTCCAATCGGGTCACGTGACGATGAATAGCGATTGTTTAAATGGCGGGGGCATCATTATTCCGCATGCGCGGCGTTTTTGGGAAGCTGTTAAGCTCGATATCATATACGCCGGGAAACGCAAGCAGGAGCTGTCTCCGCAGATTAATAAGGTATCTGTAAAATTGTTGAAGACATTAAAGTGAATGTTTTACTAGTTTGGGCATTACATTGAAGATGTGTTGTTTTTTACAGCATTTCATTGAACCCCTGATGAAACGAATGTGAAACGCAAATACTGTGCCGAATGATGGCGTCGGGGCAAATCCGGGGCAAATCTTAAACATTTTGGCAACTTTGATGACCAGAAAAGTTATCCCTTTTCTTTTTGTATTCACATTATGGTCTAAGAAACAATAATGAGAAGACCTTCTTCAGTTGTGTTTTGAATACACGAATGAGATAGCTTATATGAGCTGGAGTCGTTGATGTAAGAATAGTACTACAGGGAATCCCGAGATATGTACTGATAAAGGCTGAGACCCAGCTCATAAAATTTAAATGAAACAAGTGAAAACGGAGGTTGGTGCAAATAATTTGCAACTCAGTGCAACAATTGCCTAGAACATATTGGAGGAATTAACTGTACATTTAGAAGTAGCTATATCCTCTGTAACAAAAGACCTATAAGTTTTAAGTGGTGGATTTGTGTTACCATGCATTAGAGCTCCTGGTGCTGGGAACCCTAACACTATCTGAAAGTTCACGGTAAGGGCTATTTCTGAGGGGAGTGAGCCTATTTTAATGTATACAATGTGCTCCACCTACCATAATTCTTGATTTAGTGATAGTAGTGCTCCATTGGCAGTAACAGCATGGTGCCCATTAATAAAGGGCACTATGTTGTTGTTGCCAAATTGGCAAAAGAGGTGTCACATGGGGGATTTATTTATTTATTATTTATTACAAGCTCTTATATACCGCACTATTTAGCATCAGAGCGGTTTACATTAAACAATAGACCAGAACAACATACTGTTTGGTTTTACAGAGAACAGGTACGACAACTTGGATAACATAGGGAATTGTTAACTGAAACTATTTACATATATACAGTATACTTTATGCTCTGGGTTTGAATAGGGTCCTGTAGCACAGGTGGCTGAATTGGAGGAGGTGCGGTTAGGTCGGTGTCTGGCTGACCTGGTAGTAGTGGGGGAATAGGTGGAATTTGAGTGCTTTTCTGAATAGGGTTAGATCGGTGACAGCACGAATCTCCGGTGATAATGTGTTCCAGCATTTTGGAGTATTTTGGGATGCAGTAGGGCTGGCTGGTCCACTAGGCTGACAAGGCTTTTGCCAAGGGTGTACATCTATGATGACTGGTATTACTCTATTGTGACAGTAGCAGCACACATTCATGCTGCCACAGTCAAAAAAGGAGTTGTTCCATACCCACAGCCATCATGCTGCCATGTCAGCATTGTATGAGGATGAGGGTGGCGGTCGCAGCTGCTAAAGCCTGCTGTAGATGAAATCTATGTCCCGGTTCTGTGTTTCAGGTGCAAGGTTGCAGTTGCCACTGTCAGTGGGATCAACAAAATATAAATGTGATCACTTTCCGGAGCTGAAAATACTGTTCAGTGACATCAAACAAACGCTCCACTCTTCACCATGTGAGGTATAGAATTTCTGTGCAACCGGGTCTCAGACTAATATGGAGCTTATTTCTTGGGTTTTAGAGTAAAACTCAAACCCAAAGCTCACACTTGCATCAATGACCCGTATATGTTGCTGATGTTAAATTATAAAAGTTTTTTTTGAGTTTTGAAATACATTTTTGCGGGAAAATATCTGTTTAGAGCCAAGCACAACAAATTTAACATCAGCAACATATATGGGTCATTGATGCATGTGTGAGCTTTGGGTTTGAGTTTTACTCTAAAACCCAAGAAATAAGCTCCGCATTAGTCTGAGACCTGGTTGCACAGAAATTCTATACCTCACATAGTGAAGAGTGGAGCGTTTGTTTGATGTCACTGAACACTGTCAGTGGGATGGCAAGCATATCAGCAGCAGGTACAGCAGAGCATATGGTGATCCCTCCCTTCCGAGGTCTAAGGCAGCCATGAGAAAGCCCACATTCCACAGTGGAGGGGGGCAGGAATGGTTTGGTATGACCAGCTTCACGTATGCAACTTCAATAAGGCCAACTGCAGCACTGAAGTGGTGGCTGTGCCACAATGGGAGGGAGGGAGGGAAGGATTGGTGGGCATGCTGTCCACCTTGATTGGTGGACGCTGACATCTAGCTAGTTTTCCAAGTGGATGAGCTAGCCCTGGGATCAGGGTGCCCCCCACTTGCACATATTGAGTGGATATGTGCCACATACATACTCATGGATTGAAGACTCAAACTGCTGCTCTGTGGCTCCAAACACATGGCCAGTGTGTGTATGAGTAAAGGAACATGGGTTCAAGACTCAGCCTGTGGATCAGAAATTGTATGTCCAAGTGTGTTAATTTTATCTGTTACCTGAATTGCATCAGCATGTGCAACCTTCAACATTTCCTCCAGCATGAGTCCACACACCCAGCTGCCACACTGAGAAGCTGCACCATCCATGGCTGGACAGCAGAGCACACTAATAGCACCAGCACACTGAGCGGGTATTGACAATGGTGGAGGATCAAAGGAAGCCTAAGGGGCAGGTAAGAATTCCAACCTGCACCACTTTTCGACAGAGAGGTCATGTGTGTGTGTCTCCACAGGACTGGTAGCTGCAGCAATGCACTGTGCATGCATATGGTGCACAGGCTTTATGGTTGTGCATACAACATGCTGTAGGTCAGCTATATAGCAACCCACACATAGTCTGTGAGACACCATTTACAAGCAGAAGGTTAGTTTTCAGTAAATAGTTGCAACCTGTGACTGTGACATTGTAATGCATTCCTAGTTACACCATCATCAAGGCCCCTTCCCACTGCATTCCCCTACCCTTACCTTCCAACATGACACTGTTGTGCAGCTCCCAAATCACCTGCTGGTTTGACTGGAGTGAGTAGAGGGGACACGTGTGTCTGTTGCAACCCTCACCTCTGACTGAGCCTCCAGGGCTCGGGATGCACATTTGCACAGGTGAGAGGCCTGATTAATGCCAACTGCCATAAAAGTTGTATCCGTGGCAACACTGTCAGCCCACTTGGTGCAGCTGCAGCCTATAGGGAACTAGGCCCATGTGGAGGGCTGGCCTCTGTGAATGTCCAGCTCATTCACTTAGTTGGTAACACTGGAAGGATTCTGCTATTTACCTGCATGCATGTTGCTCTTGTCCCATGCTGCAGTCGCAGAGTGCAATCCGTGGGACTGTTTGCTCCATGCAGTGTATGTACATACAGGCAGGTCCGTATCAGGCAAATTTGCACACAATAAACACCATCTCAACACCGTCTACTGATCATTGGCCAAAGCATTCAGCAGTACATTACGTATTACCCCAAATGAGAGTCCAAATGTACCTGATTGTGACAGTGGAACACTGACCTATGAATGGTACGTGCACAACTCCAGCTGCCGAAATGTGCCACAGGATGTCATGTTGGTCTCTGTATTGCCTGCCACTATACGGGAAAGCAGTGCCTGGAGGTGATTGTTGGGGTGGGAATGGGGTGGGAATGGGGTGGGAGGAACAGTACCATAAATGTTGAGAATATGCCCTTCATAGGTGGCATTGCAGCCCAAAGCCAATGTTGACATGGCCAGAATCTATGCTGGTCTACTCAGTGTCTGCATGTGTTATATCAGAGGGCCTTCATTACAAACTCACTGGCTCCCCATGGGCACAAGCATGATGTTAAAGTACAAAGAGGCAGGGAATGGTGGCGTATGTGTTATTAGCAACTGTTCCATCATCCAAAGCCATGTCAAACCTGCCATGTTTCCACAAACTCTTGGGGGGAGGGGCCAATGCGTCTGTAGCATGGGCGAGTGAATGTGCTGCACTGGCTACTTTTGCAGTATCCATGGGTAGGGACATGACGTTTAATGCGAGTACAGGCATGACACTTTGTTCAATGTTCACTGCCAAAAGCTGTGTAGGGGGACACCGTATTTGGGAATGTGACAGACATAGCCCATTTGTGGGACAGCATGTACTCTCAGCCTGTCTCTGGCCCACTTTCCACTGTGCCTCACATTGCAAAAGGTGTCCCCAAGTTCAAAATAAAAGGGTATATAATGAGGAGCAAAGGATTCTGGGTATTGTTTAAAACAGACTGGTTTGCACAGGATGTATATGAGTTGGAGGAGAGCCATCTTAGCTTGGGACTACCATGGGCATGGCCTGGTTGCACACATCTGTTCATGCTGGAGCCATTCTCACTCTGACTGAGCTGTGACCATGTCACGGCTATGTATCCACATGGTTCTAAATAGGGTCAAGCTGCAGTGATATGGGCGCTCTTTCTTTTATGGCAGGTATTGGAACTTCCCCGTGGCATAGCTACACTTTTTTCACACACACTACAACTGCATTTTTGAGGTCACGTTAGGTACATCAAGGCAGCAAGGTCATAGTGCACTCTGATCTACCACCATCCATCCTTCAGCCCATCCATCAGCATATGCCCGTCATGTGCAGTCATGTATTCTCCTGCCCACACAGGAACAATTACATCATTTACAAGTATCACTCACACCTCTCCTGTGAATGATCTGCATGCCACCACTCCTGCTCAGTCATACTTTTGATGACCACATTGTGGCAATGCTGGGTCTGCCAGGGGACACTTCTTCCCAGTCCAATGCCACACACAGACATTACACCAAAAATTAGAACCCACAAAGATGAGAAGGCCAAAACATAAATTACTCCAAAAAAGCGCTTAGGGACCGAAGATGGCAAGAGAATCTCCGCATTCAATGTGCCACATTTAAGACCAAACATCCATGGCCCTGCATCAGGTTTTAAGAAGATTCGCTGGTTCCTAAGCGCATCTTTAAGATAAGTACAAGAGCACATGTAATTAAATAAAAAATGATTAAAAGGAGATGCCTGTTGTGAGAGAGCGATTTTCATCCCCTTTTCTGCTTCTCCGACATATGTATTTGTATTTAAAATATGTATTTTATTTATTATTTATTTAACATTTTCTTCTATACCGCGCTATTAAAATCAGCGCGGTGTACATCGAACAAGAATACTGCAATGTATACAAATAACATTGAGTTTACAAATAACAGGGAATTGAACATGGGGGAGAAAACGGGGAAACTAAATACATATTAACTCGAACTATGTACAATGCTCTAATGTAACTGGGTGTTGCATTAGTTTTGTGAAGGTTGGTAGGGTTTGAGGGGGGACTACCTATTATCTGTGGTGTTGACGTGCAGGGGCGACTGGTGTGTGGGGGAAGTTTGCAGGTTGTTGGTTGTGCTTCTATCGCTGGAGGTTTCTGAGTAGCATTTTGTGAACAGGTGGAGCTTTATGGCTTTTCTAAATAGGATGAGGCTTTTTATTCCACGGATTTCGTGGGGGAGTGCATTCCAGTTTGAAGGGGCAAATAATGAGAAGGCTCTGTTGGAGGTAGCTTTTGTGCACTTAGTCATTAACTTGGGGACTGCTAATGTGTTCCGTGCAGTAGATCTTCTGTTTCTGTTTTCTGGGGTGCCATGAATTAGCTTGCTCTATTGGTGTAGGGGGGTAGTTATTTAGGGCTTTGAAAGTGAGGACCAATGATTTGTATTAAATCATTGTATTAAATCATTGTATTAAATATACCCATTCTGTTTCTTTTTGGGGGTCTTTTAAGGAATAATACACACTGACATTACAGCAGATTATGTGGGCAGCCCTCACTGATTCAGTACAGCTGCCATCCACATGCTTATCCCACTTATTGACTAACACGTAGGTTACATATGGATTTGACATGTCCATCAGCTCTTACCTTTCCTTCCATCCATCACCTAAAATGTGACTTTTACAACAGCTCCCTTATCCTGCATTAAGGTGTTAAGATGCAGGTTTGGCACCTTAATGCCCTGTGTCCTGTTAGTGCCCGATAATGCAAGCCAAGCACCCTTACCACCAGAATGCCTACTCCACGCCTGCTCCAGCCTTTATCGCATGATAACATCCCTACTGCTGCCATTAACCAGTGTGCCCTTAACGCTCTTTAGTAAACATACCCCATAGCGATAACTCATGATAAGACAGACACATATAACTACCAAGACCCACTTAAGATTATTTGTGTAATATGTTTATAGTTCACTGCTCTCTGTAAATATGTTTTGTTCTTTGAAAATAGTTAATTGGCACAGTTTCATGTAAAGTTATCTGTAAATAGTTATAATTTCTGTTCTATGTAAAATTGTTGAATTGTTCCCTGTAAACCGCCCTTGATCTCTGGAAGGGGCGGTATAGAAGAAAAGAATAAATAAAATAAAATAAAAATAAATAGCGTTGATTATACACGCAGAGTACAGATAGATCCTTATCGAGTACTGAATAAGTGACCACAGATCAAAAATAGAAATACAACAACAGTATCGGGACAGTTACTGCCATTGAACATCTGGAATGAGAATCGCTATCTAGATAAGTGCTGACTGAAAATCTCCACTTACCCTAATAACCACTTAGGCCCACTTTGCTTGTGGCCTAAGTTATTTGGATAACTGCCAACTATCAGGATGTCAGTGGTACCACCCTTGTTCTACCCACAGACTGCCCCTGCACAGGGCCGGTGAAAGGATATGAGGAGCCCTAGGCAAGCCCTCAATCCTGCTTCTCCCCCTTCTCCCATCCCCACCCTTCTCTGGTCAAGTGAGCGCCAACACCAAAGCAGTTTTGGAGGCTTTAGGTCTGCACTGCATTGCTCATTTAATGACATTGCCCCTGCTCCAGGCCCCAGAGAGGGGTGGCAATGGGCCACCCTGGAAACGATGACACTGTAGGAAACCACCTAGTTTGCATAATGGTCCATGGCAGTCTTGCCCCTGCACTAACCAGATAGTACAGAAGAGGTCCGTGGAAATACTGAATGGCACTATCCAGATAATTCCACAGCTATTGCAGTCAGCACCTTTATCTGGACAACCTCCTATTGGCCGTCCAGCTAGGGGTTCTGAATATCATGCCCCTAAGTCAGTGCTTCTCAACGAGTGTGCCAGGGCATACTGGTGTGCCTTGGGAAAGTTTGGTGTGCCTTGATGGTGACAGCCAGGGGTGTGGCTAGGCATGGGCTCATGAGATGCCCATCTCTAATGAGCAGTACTCTTGAGAATAGCCATCAGCTTCCTGTCCCAGCCCTATCTTCTCCCAAGGAGAGACTAGGAGAGAACAGGGTAAGCTTGGAGCATATAGAGCAAAGAACTAATCTACTTTCTAGTTCACCTCTCCCCTCCTGTCACTCCAGGAAAGCAGGAGAGAAGTGTAACTGACTGGAGCACATACTCCAGATCAAAGTAGAGTCCCTACTCTCTTGGCTCTAGTTCATTTCTCTTCTATCCTAGATGTAGGAAAACAACTTTCCAGGTTAGCAATTGTAATGTGTGCCTTCTCTGCTAGCTTCAATCTGGTATCTGTAGGTAAGAGCTGATGGTAGAACACTTCACACTTCACACTACCAAACCCCCTCAGCTAGACCGTCATACTTTCCATAAGGCTTTATGTATATTCACTATACATCTTTAATGTATATAGTTTCCTGTTACGACCCAAGTTATACCAACCCAAATATTTTACACTGTTAACCTCTAATACAATTGGTTCTCAAAACTTGTTCTGTGTAATTATTGTTGTTCCCAAAGATTGTGCTATGGAAGTTGTTGTTGTTCTCAAAACTTGTTTTATGTAATTTCTGTTTGTTCTTTGCAAACTGCACTGAATGTGAAATAGCGCGGTATATGAAACTCCATTTCACATGACCTGCTGGTCTCATATGCTCAGACGTGAGATTGAAAACGGCAAAACGAGGCACCCACAAGCAGGGCCGGCCCAACCACTAGGCAAACTAGGTGATCACCTAGGGCAGCAACCGCTGGAGGGCAGCAAAAGCAGACCATTCAAAGCTAAATAATAGATTTTGACAGCCAAAGGGGGTATAAAGCTTGAGGTTCATCTAGGGCTCCAACGCTTTGGGCTAACTCTAGGGCCAGCCCTGTCCTCAAGTAAAACATGTTGCGCTCCTTCTGCAGGTGAGAGAGACGGAGTAGCAAGGCTCACACAAACAAGACCAACCCAATTACTAGGCAAATCATGTGGTCGTGTAGGGCAAAAGCTTCTGGATGGGAGGGAGGGGGGGGGGGGGAGTAAAGAGCAACTTCAGTCAAAGTAAAGCAATAGGTCCTGGCAGCCACACAAGCTGCAGAAAGAATGAGTAATATGTAAATATCCCAGTTACCCTTGTAAGTGGCTTTTTGAAATCTCCCTCAGTATAAATACAGGGTGGCCCAAAAAAAGTGAGAACATATCGTAGCATATAAGTTATTTAAAAATTCAAAAAGACTGATGTAAACGATTGAAAAATTTAAAAAGATGGCAGCCGGAAATTGTCAAAATAAAGATGTTATATAGCTAAAAAAGGTAAATACGTAAACTATTTAAGCTTTTAATTTACGAGATGTTCTCACTTTTTTTGGGCCACCCTATATATATTTACAAAACAAAGTTAGATATTTAAAACTGTGATGTCCAATTATGCATTTTATAGGATGTTCTAGAAGGGATGGTGTTGAGATGATGACTATTGAGTTTGATAATAAAAATATTGGGGAGGGGGAGGGGTCGTCTAAAACTAATTGCAAGGGGTTGCAAGACTGAAGTTTTGCCTAAGGTGCCTAATATCCTTACACTGTTCCTGCATGCAAAATTTGGTCTGTGTGCCCTAAGGAGTGAACAAACTCAAAAGATTGAGAAGCACTGCCCTAAGTTATAAAGACTGACATACTCCAGTCACTAAATTGAAAATAAAGTTCCTTTTTCTACCTTTTTGATGTCTAGCTATCTTATCCTCTAATTATATTGATCTCAGTCTCTGGTTTCGGTTTTCTTCTGTCTTCAATTCACTTTCTAGGATCTCCAGTCCACTTCTCTCCCCTCTTATCTTCTTCACGTCCATGTATAGCACTGATCTCTTCCTTTCAGAGGTCTTCCATTTCTTCTTCTTTCTATCCACTCAGATTTCAATCCTTCTTACCTTCCACTCCTCAATTTCCCATCTAGCAACTACTTTTCAACTCTTAACAGAGCCCTTCCATTTTCCCAATTCTCTCCTTTCCCACCCTCTTATTTCCCAGTCTTTAACTATCTCCCTTCTCTCTGCCTCTTCCCAATGTTTAGCATCTATTCCCTTCTCTCCTTTCCTGTTGAGGTTGACCTCATCCAGTAGCTGCTACCTCTTTCGCCCCCCATCCATTGCTTCCTCCCCATTTTCTTATCCCATCCCCCCATGTCCAGCATTACCCTTCTCTTTCTCTATCCCCCAACCCATGTCCAGCATCTTCCCTCTCTTTCTCCCTATCCTCCCCCATGTCCAGCATCTCCCATCTTTCATTTTCCTATCCCTCCATATCCAACATTTTTTTCTCTCTCTCCAAATATACCCCCAAAGTCCAGCTTCACTCCTCCTTACCTCCTCCCCCATTTCTTCTCTCTTATTCTCAAGTTCAGTTTCTCCCTTCTCCTCTATCTAGCATCTACCCCATGTGGAGCATCTCCTCTCCTCACTGTCCAGCATAGTCCCTTTTAACCCTTTCCAGGATCTCCCCTCCCCCCTCCATATCCAGTATTTCCCCTTCTTCTGTATACCCCCCCCCCCCCCCACCATGTCCAGCATGTCCTCTCTGTCTCCCTTTGTTCACTTCCACTTTGTCTGACTGACCTCCCTGTCAAGCATCTTTTATCTCCCTCATTCCCACGCCTGCATTCATCATCTATTATCTTTAGTATCTCTTCTCCCCCTCCCCATAAACTCTGGTGGCTCAGCCTCTTTTGTTTCCCCGCCCCATGCTGTCATCTGTGCCACTTCTCCTAAAATTAGCAGCCGCAGCAAAAAAATCCACAATAAACATGGGACTTTTGAGAGATCTGCATGCTTCAAAGGCTATGCCGGTCCTACCCTATTAATACATCAGAGGGGGCAGGACCGGCAAAGCCTTTGAAGTGTGCAGATGTCTCAAGGGTCCCACATCTATTGTGGATTTTTTTCTGCTGCTATCAAGTTTAGGAGAAATGTCAGTAGCATAGATGGCAATGCGGGATGGAGAAACAAAAGATGCTGACACCGCATTTACTTCAAATTTCATTGCCACGACCGCGGCTGACCTCAGGAAGTGGTAGCGGCAATGGTGGCGGCTGGGGGAAGAGGGGAAGCCCGGGCTCGGTGGCATTATATAAACAAGAAAAGATTTAGGCAAGAGTAAGTTGTCCACAGCTGGAATGTTTTTGGGGCATTATTGCCATCTCCCAGAATTTGCCACCTTATGTGACTGCCTCACCCTGCCTAATGATTGATTTATTTATTTAACCGGGGTTGTTGTTTTTTAATACTGCTTTATCATTTCCATCAAAGCGGTTTACATTGTAACTTAAACTTGGTAAGGTACATTAAAAAAGGACATTGATAACTTGTATTTTTCTGAGGCAATGGAGGGTTAAGTGATTTGCCCAAGGCCACAAGGAGTATTAGAGAGAATTGAATGCTGGTCTTTTGGTTCCCAAGCCAGTGCTCTATTAGGCTACTCCTCCAGAGTTGAACTGTCTCTCTCCCCATCTAGATATTCCATTTCTCACATTGAGCCTGTAAGTTGAACAGAGAGAATGGGGAATCCATTTGCATTGGTATGATATACAGATCTCCTTCATAGGCAGAAGAAGTGGACAGACATTTAATTGACATTCCCAGTATTGTCATAAATGGAAAAGTGTTACTGATAGGTGATTTCAATATGCCGGATGTTGATTGGCACAAGCCTGTTATGGTGTCATCTAGAAGTAAGAAGATTCTGGATTCTCTGCCGGCAGAAATATTATGTGAAGGGGACATACAGGGCTTAGTGTACCAATGGGGAAAATGTTTCTGATATTATAGTAGGAGATCATCTTGCATCCAGTGATCACTAAATGGTATGGTTCAGTATTAGGACTAGAGTTGAAAAAGTCCATTCAAAAGCAAGGGTTCTAGACTTCAGGAAAACTAACTTTGCCAAGATGGGAAATACTTCAAGGAGTCATTAGCGGGATGGGAACAACTGGGGGATGTAGAAAAGCAATGGACAAAACTAAAAAGGATTATTTGAAGGGCAACAAACCTTTTTGTCAGTAAAGTAAATAAATGTAAAAGGAAAAGGAGGCCTCTATGGTTCTCAAAAGAAGTAGCTGAAAAGGTGAAGAAAAAGAGGGTGGCTTTCATAAGAAAACAAGAGATCCCAGAAAGAGGAAGACAAGCCTCAGTTTAGAAGTGCAAATATGGCATTGTCAGACTCAACAGTGAAGGGGAGGACTATGTAGAAGCTGATGAGGATAAAGTGGAATTGCTTAACAAATATTTTTGTTCCGTGTTCCGTGTTCACAAATGAAGGGCCAGGTGCAGGACCTCAAAAAACACCCACAAAGAGAAACAGAAGTGAAAGAGATCTTGGATGATTTTCAGAAGACTGTATTTGTGAAGAACTAGCTAAACTAAAAGTAGACAAAACAAAAGGGACAGAATGGATACATCCAAGAGTATTGAAGGAATTTGGGGAAGTTCTAGCAACTCCACTGTCTGACTTTTCAATGCCTTTTTAGAATCAGGGGTGGTGCCAGAAATTAGAGAAAGACACATGTGGTCCCTTTACACAAAAGTGGAAGTGAGAGTGAGGGTGAGAACTACAAGCTGCTTAGTCTAACCTCTATAGTGAGTGGATTATTGGAAACACTACTAAAAGAGAGAATAGTGAGGTTTCTGGAGTCCAATGGATTGCAGGATCTGAGGCAGCATGGTTTTACTAGAAGCAGGTCTTGTCAGACAAATCCAATTAATTTCTTTTACTGGGTGACCAGAGAGTTGGACCGAGGGAGAGCCCTAGATGTGGTGTACTTAGATTTCAGTACAGCCTTTGACAAAATTCCGCACAGACGATTTAAATTGAGCACCCTACCAATTGACTCTAAAGTGACTGACTGTGTTAGAAATTGGTTGAGAAGGAAGCAACAAAAGACACAGGTAAATGTGTCTGAGGAGAAGGATGTTACCACAAGCAGTGGCGTAATTTCCAATGAGGATCCCCCAAGCAAACGTTGTTTGTAGCAATGATGTGTTCCCCCCCAAGTGGGGCCCCCATGTATGTCCCTCCATGTAGCGGCAGTGGCGACAGCAAACGTTTCTTGCCTTGTCTCCGCTTTTGCAAGTTTGGCACAGGACCTGTGCCAAATTGACAAAAGTGGAGGCAGCGAAGCAAGATGAGAAAGTATACTTCCCATGCTGACTTACTGCCACTGTGTGGGGCCCCTTTCTGCCCAGGCCTCCCCATATTGTATGGGCTGCTTGGGTGGAATTTATGCCACTAGCCACATGGGTCTGTTCTTGGTCCGAGTCTTTGTAACATTTTGTTAGTGTTATTGTGGAAGCATGGTCAGGTAAGGTTTGCCTTTTGCAGATGATCCCAAAATGTGCAATTTATTAGACACCCAGGAAGGAGTAGGTAACATAATGAGGGATCTAGCTAAGTTTGAAGAATGGTCAAGATTTAGTGCTAAAAAATGCAGGGTCATGCAGCTGGGCTGTAAAAATCCAAGAGAGTGATATGGTACAGTGGCTGAAGTGCTTCTGTCCATGAAAGAACACCGGGACCTGGGTGCGATTGTTTCTGATGATCTTAAGGTGGCTTAGGGAAGCTTGGGAGGAGTGGCCTAGTGCTCAGGACAAGGTACCTCAGGCTGGAGGGACTGGGGTTTCTAGTCCTATAGGCACTCCTTATGGTCTTGTGCAAGCCACTTAACCCTCCGTTGCCTCAGGTACACATAGATTGTGAGCCCTTTGGGGAGGAGGGAATGTATCCAGTACCTGCTTTAGTGATCGTAAATTGCTTTGATGCCCTTCAGTCTGGTTGGTATATCAAGAAATTGCATAAATATAAACATTGGGTGCACAGGGAGAAGAATGGCCAGCAGGAAGACGGAGGAAACCTCATTTGGAGTATTGTGTGCAGTTCTGGAGACCACACCTTCAAAAGGATATACTGTAAACAGAACGAAGTCAGTGCAAAGGGTAACTAACAAATTGGTCAGTGGGCTTTTTCATGGTGGGGGGCATACAGGATTAGCATTTTTCTCTTCTGACCTAAGCACACCTTGGGAATGCCTCCTTGCAAGCCCTTTAAAAGTGTGCGCACTGTGAAAGACCACAGGGACATTCAGCTGGAATGAGGAGAGCAATTTTCAGGGCAGACTTCAAGATGATGAGTTGCTCTGTTGAAGAAGCCCTATAAGGAATTCAGGATTTGAAGGGTACTGAAGAGCTATGGGCAGCAATAAAAGAGAACATAAAGAAGGTAACAAATCTCCAGTAAGACAGGTTAGCAAAGAGAAGAGGCAAAAAGATCAATATGGTTCTTTGGTAAGAGCACAGAGACCAGCATTCACAAAATAAGAAAAAATCACAGGAGCGGGACAGGACAAATATCTGGAAATTCCGAGAAGGCAGGAAAGTCAATATGATGAACAAAGACTGAAACAGGAGATAAAATTGCACAATCTAAAAGAGGAGATAAAACCTCATATGTACATGGAGAGAAAAATAAAAAGAAGATAGTCAAAATAGAAAGAAATCTTGGGGGAGAAGGGGAACCAGCAAAAGGCAGAAATTACTACTACTACTACTACTAATCATTTGAATAGCACTGCAAGGCATACACAGCACTGTACATATGCATGTAAGACACAGTCCTTCCTTATTAGAGTTTACAATTTAATAAAGAAGAAGAAAATCACAAAACTGGTGGCTAGCATATGGTAGGATCCACATAAATGGTGAACAAGAGAATGAGGGGCATCAGCAGGGGTGGCTCTACCATTAGGCAGAGTGAGGTGGCCCTAACTGCCCCAAAACATCCTGCCTCATTCTGCCTTTGTTAAGTAAAATTGTTGAGAGAAGTGCTTCTGCCATTTTGCCCGGGTCTGTGGCAGCGGCAGCGATATCATCCCCCTCTCCTGCCACTGCCGCCGCTTCAGACCCAATGAAAAGTGGTAGAATGGCGCAGGCTGTCAGTTAAAAAAATCAAAAACAAAAGAGTGGGGTCTTTGTGACTCCAGTGTGCTCAGAGATCCTTGCTTCTCCCGCACCCTCTGATGCAAAATGCATCAGAGGGAGGCAGGATTGGCAAGTCCTTCAGAGCATACTGGCGTGAAAAGATTTATTTATTTATTTTATTTAGCAAGCATTTGTAGCCCGCTCCTTCCAGCGATCAGAAGCGGGTAGGATTACTATTGTGAAACTGCTGAATCAAGGCAGGTACAAATTTTGTTTACATACAGATTGTCAGAAAAGCACATCATACAGAGTTAACACTTCTTAGCTATGGGGGAGTTCATTTACATATATACATAAATACATATATACAGGATAATCTTCTTGGACTGTCGAATCAAGGCAGGTACAAAAATATCTTACAAACAGATTGTCAGAAAAGCACATCATACAGAGTTAACACTTCTTAGCTATGGGGGAGTTCATTTACAGATATACATAAATACATATATACAGGATAATCTTCTTGGACACAGTGGTCAGGGGCTGCTCCATCTGTGGGTTTAGTTCAGGTTGAAATGTGATTGGAAAATGTGCGTTTTGAGTTTCTTTCTGAAGTCTAGAAGGTCATTGCTAGCTCGTAGTTCTGGTGGGAGTTGGTTCCACAGTGTTGGCGCCACATATGAGAAAGCCCTGTGGCTGGTATTAGTTTTGGCAGATCTTATATCTGTTGGAGTGTGAAGGATGTTGGAATTGTGGGTTCTTCTGTTTCGGGTAGGAGGTTGCAATCTTACTAGGTTGTTGAGGAAGGAAGGTGCTAAGTTGTGGATGAGTTTGAAGGTGGTTGTTAGTATTTTGTATTTTGTGCGAGCTGTTATGGGTAGCCAGTGTAATTGAATTAGCACTGGTGTGATGTGGTCACTTAGATTTTTCTTCATTATGACCCTGGCAGCTACATTTTGTGCCATTTGTAATATGTTTAGGGTTTTTTTTAGGTAAACCTTGTAGGATGGCGTTGCAGTAGTCAAAATGTGGCATGATGAGTACTTGGGCCACTGTTCTGAAGTCTTGGGGATCAATAATATTCCGAATGGGTTGGAGCACTCTAAGCTTGTGGAAAACT
The DNA here is from genome assembly GCA_033557465.1 of Ichthyophis bannanicus. Classification (NCBI taxonomy): domain Eukaryota; kingdom Metazoa; phylum Chordata; class Amphibia; order Gymnophiona; family Ichthyophiidae; genus Ichthyophis; species Ichthyophis bannanicus. The sequence goes on from CM066033.1 coordinate 412,494,150, forward strand.
GCTCTGTTGGTCTTTCGGAGGTGTTTTTCCATCTTTAGGTCACAGTCAAATGTGACTCCTAGATACTTTATTTCTTTTTTTGTTTGGTAAGTGTTGTTACATAGTGTTATTGATGTGGGAGGGTCAAAATTCGGTTCTTTGGAGATATACATTACTTCGGTTTTTTTGTGATTAATTGACATGCTACTTTGTTGTAACCAGTCTTGCATCTCTCCGATACATGTCTCCAGTGGGTTGTAGTCTGGGTTTTTAGTGTCTAGTTGTGTGTATAGCATGATATCATCGGCATAGATGTGGTAATTAATTTCGTGCCGTGAGAAAATTTTGCATAGTGGCTGCATATATATGTTAAACAGAAGTGCTGAGAGAGCAGAGCCTTGGGGGATTCCCTGTGTTTGTGAGAAAGATTCTGCTTTTTCTCCGTTGAATTGAACCTGTTGTGTTCGATTTGAGATGTAGGATGAGAACCATTTTAGTGGGGTTCCTGTTATTCCTATTGATTTTATCCTATTTATGAGGGTCCCATGATTAACTGTATCAAAGGCAGCTGAGATGTCAATGAATACAAGAATGTACATTTTCTTTTTGTTTTCAAGGCCCTTTAGGAGGTTGTTAAGTAGAACTAGTAACAGGGTTTCAACTCCATGATGTTGCCTGAAGCCATATTGCTGGTCATCAAGAGGAGCACTGTCAGTCAGATGGTCTTGGAGTTGTAGAAGGACCGTTTTTTCTATGATCTTTGCCAGGAATGAGATACTTGATATGGGACGGTAGGAGGCTGGGTCTTCTCCGTTGAGTGTAGTGTTTTTTAGGATTGGTCTAATGACTGATTTCTTTAGTTCTGAGGGCATGATTCCTTGTTGTAGGGATAGGTTAACTATGTGTGCTATGTGAGGTGCTATGTCTTGTTTCACTGCCTTGATCCAGGATGCAGGACAGGGATCTAGTGGGGAGGTGGTGCTTTTCAGGCTTGTGACAATGGCTGTGATTTGCTGGGTTCCTATTTTGTGGAAGTGCTCCCATAACTGGTTTTGCATTGTGGTGTTCTCACTTCTGATTTGTGGTGTTGGTGGGGGGGGTGGAGGACCAGGGGCCGTCAGTTTGGTCGCGTAGTGGTTTGCCAGTGTTTGGACCTTGATGGATTTGTTGAGGTTGGCATTTTGGTCAGTTTTGGTTAGTGATTTGACTAGTTCAAATAACTCTCGTGGGCGATTGATTGCCTTGTTTAGGATGTTGGTGTGATGTAATTTTTTTGCATTGTTCACGTCGTCTTTGTATTTTGCGAGATGGGCCATGTATTTAGTTTGAGATCGGAGGATTTGGTTTGTCTCCATTTTCTCTCTATTTTACGGAGCTCCCTTTTTGATTTTATTAGAGTTCCTGTGTACCAGGGTTCCGAGTTGATCTTATGTGGGTTTGATGTGTGTTTCAAAGTTGGGTTAGATGTATTTTGGATGTGTGTGTTCCATCTGTTAGTTAGTTCGTCTAGGTCTGTGGAATCTAGGTTTATGTGGGATGCAATGGTGCTTATGAGGTGTTCCTCGTTGAGTTTGCTGAATTTCCTAATGGGGTTGGTCATTCTCATCTCCTTTGAGTTTTTGGGTTGGCACTGTAGTTTAAGTTTACAGTTGATTTGGTGGTGGTCTGACCATGGTACTTGAGTTATGTTTATTATAGGTGGTTCATTGCTTTGTTGTGGATTTCTGGGTATGAAAATCATATCTAGGATGTTTCCTCTATCGTGTGTGGGGTTGCTTATTATTTGTTGGAAACCCAATTGGTCGATGGCTTCATAGAAGGAGTCCGTGTGGGACGGAGGAATTGATGCTAGGTTCAAATCTCCGAGGATGATCTGGAATTTTTTGCTTTGTGTGGATGTGATGGTTTCTAGTGCTGTGGCTAGTGTTTCGTGCTGTGGTGAGGGAGGTCGATAGATTAGGCAGATGGATAATGCCATGCTCTCGACTTTAAGTAGGTCAAGATCGGGATTTGTGACCGTAGATGTGGTTGTGAGTTGAAGGCTGGTTTTGGCTGCTATAAGGACTCCGCCTCCTCTTCTGTTGATGCGTGGGCAGTTGTATAGTTGGTATCCGGGCTTCTGTATTTGATTCATTGTTGCAGAGTCTGAGTCAGTGAGCCATGTTTCTGTTATGCATAGGATATCTGGTTGTTCGTCAGTTAGAATGTTGTGGATAATATGCGTTTTATTCCTTATTGACCTAGCATTAATAAGGATAATGTTACATGTGTGATGTTCTTGGTGTGTGGTTCGTGTGAGTTGTATTTGAGATCCAATAGTGTTCTTTGCTTTGGTTTTAGGGTGTTTTTGAGATTTGTTCCCTTTGATATGGGTGTGTCGTTGGGGTAATTTACTTGGTGTTTGTGTGGTGGTGATAGGATTTAAGTTGTATTGATGCAGGATGGGTAATGGAGGGGGGGTGGAGAAGGTAGATTGGTGTATATAGTAGAGGAATGCAGTATTGTGAGTGTGGGATGGTTCTATATGAAGATGTTAGTATACACATGCACAAAATCAGGAAGGTGTGAGCAGGCTCCATTTTATGTCTGCCAGAAATATTTGGATTTTGGATTCGAGTGGCGCAGTGTGGGGTGAAGTCAAGGCAGCTGGCCTAGAGATGTGTTAGTGTAGGCCGACAAGATAGTTGTTGGGTACCAACAGTCTAGCAGGGATAGATGGGTTGGGGTACAGCGTTTCTTATTACTTTAACAAAATAGGGATACAGTCCTAACGTTCCTTATCACTCAGTATAAACAGATACAGTATTGTGCGATACAGTCCTATCGTTACCTATCACTCAGTATAAACAGATACAGTATTGTGCGATACAGTCTTAAGGTTATTGCAAGAAGGTTATTGGGTTACTGCATTGAAATGTAACAACTTGCTGGTTAGAGATACTTGGTTTCATTTAGCTCTAAATAAACAGTAGTAGCCTTTAGAGTTGGTAGGGGTTTACAATGTAACAGCTGGCTTGAGGAGAACAGGGCTTGTGACAGTGGGGAATTTACACATTATATATACAGAGGTATGTTGGCTCCTACTTGGGGGGGGGGGGGTTAGGCCAGGGTTGCACAGTGGTCTTTTGCATCAGGAGGTAGATAAGTCCAGTAATTGATTACCTGGGTGATATCGTTGTAGTTGAAAGCTCTTGATGTCGAATTTTGGTCCAGCTATGGGAATCTCGTGGAGCGTGGTGTTCGGGACCGGCGAGCTCAGACCCGGCCTGGGGAGCTCAAGCCGTCAGTCATTTGATTGCTGCACTTTCGTTTTCTGTCCGTTATCGGAGTTTTGGTCATGTGAGTCAGGCTTCTTGATACTTGCAGCCTTGTTGCGGTTCAGTGGATGATGTTTCAACTGCGCCTAATCTCCACCGCCTAAGGGCCACCGCCAAAGGGCCCTCTGGCGAGGCCCTCAGGCGCGGGCCCGCAAGGCGCGGGCGCGCCCTGTAGGGACGCCGCTTTTGTGCGGTTCTGCCTGCGTGCGTGTGAGCCTCCCACTGCCCGGATTGGGCAGGAGTGTGTGGAGGGAGGGCTCCCACTGCCCGGATTGGGCAGGAGTGTGTGGAGGGAAGGCTCCCACTGCCCGGATTGGGCAGGAGTGTGTGGAGGGAAGGCTCCCACTGCCCGGATTGGGCAGGAGTGTGTGGAGGGAAGGCTCCCACTGCCCGGATAGGGCAGGGGTGTGTGGGGGAAAGGCTCCCACTGCCCGGATAGGGCAGGAGCTTCACCAAGGCGGTTGGAGGGCTAGCGATGCTCAGCAGCTCCCACGAAGTAGGGACGCCGCTTTTATGCGGTTCTGCCTGCGTGCGTGTGAGCCTCCCACTGCCCGGATTGGGCAGGAGTGTGTGGAGGGAGGGCTCCCACTGCCCGGATTGGGCAGGAGTGTGTGGAGGGAAGGCTCCCACTGCCCGGATTGGGCAGGAGTGTGTGGAGGGAAGGCTCCCACTGCCCGGATTGGGCAGGAGTGTGTGGAGGGAAGGCTCCCACTGCCCGGATTGGGCAGGAGTGTGTGGAAAAGATCCCGTGCTTTTTTTGTGTTTTTTTTTTGCGATTGCCACCACTACTGCTGAGAAGGGCAGCAGCGGCAGGCTGGGAGTGAGAAGAATAGGAAGGTGAAGGGCAGATGCTGAACATTGGGAGTGGGGGGAGGAGGTAGAGGACTGATGCTGAAAATGGGGAGAGAAGGAGAGAGGGCTAATGCTGGAAATGGGAATAAGTGAGAGTAAGAGAGAGGGCTAAGGCTGGAGATGTTGGGTGGGGTGGGGGATGGAGAGGGGGGAGGGCTGATGCTGGACATGTGAGGGGAGACTGGAGAGGGGGAGAGAGGGAGGAATGATGCTGGACATGTGGGGGGAGACATGAGAGGGGGAGAAAGGGCCGATGCTGGATATGTGGGAGGAGACTGGAGAGGGGGAGAGAGGGCCGATGCTGGATATGTGGGAGGAGACTGGAGAAGGAAAGAGCAATAGCAGAGATGCGAGGAAGTGAACAATACAGGAAGGGATAAAAATGGTAAATGGACTGGCGATCCTGGAAAGCGAGTTAATAGAAGACAGAAGAAAGCAGAAACCAGAGACTGAGATCAGCATGAACATTGAGTAAAATATCAACAAAGGAAGAAAAATGAATTTTATTTTTAATTTAGTGATTCGGATATATCAGTCTGGAATTTTACATTTATGTTTTGCACAGTACAGGGGTATATGCATCTCTTTCTATTTCCTTGGTGCTTTACTGCATGCAGGGGTGTAGCCAAGGGTGGGCTACAGCAAAAATAAGCAGTAGAGTAGTCGAATGAGAGGATAACTGAAGCAAAGTCAGCATTTGCACTGCTTTGTTCCCACCCATGTTATTCCCAAGACTCACCAAACTATCAGTCATGGCTATGCCACTGATTCAGAGTTGGGCTTCTTGGGGTTTCGGTTTAATTTTTGTCTATATATGTCAGGAGGGGGGGGGGGGGAGTATTCAGCAGCAGCGACTAATGCTGAGAAAGCAGCTAGCTATCACCATTGAACTTTGAACCTGGATATTCAATGCGGAAGCCATATCCGCCCACTGCAATTGAATATCCAGGTTGGCTGGATAATGCATTAGCTAAGCAGTTATCAGGAATATTCAGCCACTGGCCAGGTAGCTAAAGCAGCAAAATTGAGGCAAGCATTTCAGGGTCCTAACCTTTGTTGCTTTGGGATAGCCGTCTAGTGGCTGAATATCGCTGCTAGCCCTGTTATCCCTGGGTACTGCCCTTGTTCCAGCCCCAGAACGCCCTGCTGCTAGCCCTGTTATCCCTGGGTACTGCCCTTGTTCCAGCCCCAGAACGCCCTGCTGCTAGCCCTGTTATCCCTGGGTACTGCCCTTGTTCCAGCCCCAGAACGCCCTGCTGCTAGCCCTGTTATCCCTGGGTACTGCCCTTGTTCCAGCCCCAGAACGCCCTGCTGCTAGCCGGCTTGCGTTGGAGAGTTTAGTGGCTGCATCCAGGGATATTCAGCAGCACTAACTGTGTCTGCAAACCGCCTAAATGGATTTGAATCTCCCCCCCCCCCTGTCTATTTTTAGGTTGTGTTAATATATTCCCTACTTGGTGAGGATCTCTCTGTGTCCTGCATGTGTGACTGAGGCTACGTGTTCTGTTAGCATGGAGTTTCTATGTAGGGATTGGTATTCATCTGGCTTGTTTGGTTTTCTGGATAGGTATATGGATGTTCCAGGACCCACTGCAGTATTTATAGTGCTGCTCTCTTCTGGATAGGTATATGGATGTTCTAGGACCCACTGCAGTATTTACAGTGCTGCTCTCTTCTGGATAGGTATATGGATGTTCCAGGACCCACTGCGGTATTTACATTGCTGCTCTCTTCTGGATAGGTATATGGATGTTCCAGGACCCACTGCCGTATTTACAGTGCTGCTCTCTTCTGGATAGGTATATGGATGTTCCAGGACCCACTGCAGTATTTACAGTGCTGCTCTCTTCTGGATAGGTATATGGATGTTCCAGGACCCACTGCAGTATTTACAGTGCTGCTCTCTTCTGGATAGGTATATGGATGTTCCAGGACCCACTGCAGTATTTACAGTGCTGCTCTCTTCTGGATAGGTATATGGATGTTCTAGGACCCACTGCAGTATTTACAGTGCTGCTCTCTTCTGGATAGGTATATGGATGTTCTAGGACCCACTGCAGTATTTACAGTGCTGCTCTCTTCTGGATAGGTATATGGATGTTCCAGGACCCACTGCGGTATTTACAGTGCTGCTCTCTTCTGGATAGGTATATGGATGTTCTAGGACCCACTGCAGTATTTACAGTGCTGCTCTCTTCTGGATAGGCCCCTTTCATGAGTTTTGGAAGTTCAGGCTATTATGGTATGGTAGATTTTCTCTAATGGTCCTGAGTAATTTTTGTAGGGTTTTGCATTACTTCACAATATGCCCAGTGCTCATGAGGGTTTATATTGTTATTACTGAGAGGCTTCAGAATCAGAAATTATTTTTGGTATGTTGAGTTCTGTGGGAAATGTCCTATTTCTGCTCTGCACCCATTGTTGGGAAGAGGGGTTTCTTTGGATGCAAAATATATGTTCAAAAATAAAAAGCAAGAACCCTATCACAGTTTAAAACACCAAAATAAAGTTACAGGAAATTTATTTTGGTGTTATAAACTGCACCGTGGTTCTTGCTTTTTCTTTTTGTTCCTAGGTGAGTGATCACCTTGCATCTCCTTTGTCTTTTGCAGAATATACAGGGTGTCCCAAAAAAAGTGAGAACATCTCGTAGCATATAAATTATTTAAAAATTCAAAAAGACAGATGTAAGCGATTGACAAATTAAAAAAAAAAAGATGGCGACCGGAAATTGTTGAAATAAAGACGTTATATAGCTAAAAAAGGTAAATAAGTAAACTATTTAAGCTTTTAATTTATGAGATGTTCTCACTTTTTTTGGGCCACCTTGTATATTTACATTACATGCCATGCTGATCCAGTGTGTAGTATCAGGAGTCAGTGTTTTATATTAGATTTCCAGGCTATGTAATTAAACTGCTCCAATTTTTGCTGCCTATATTCATCATTGCAAAGTTAAAAATAAATATTATATAACCTGGGAACATATTGTTTTCTTTACTCTTGGGGCAGCTACCAGATTGATGCTGAGCGAGGGGACTTCCTGTTCCCTGACAAGAGGAGGTCCTTCCATTTTGGTTGCCAGCTGGCTCCAGATGAGGCCGACAAGCTTGATTCAGTCTTTGATTCACCCTATTGCATGCAGAGATATGTAGTTCTGATTTCTCTCTTGCACTCCATAAGTAAAGCAAGGCTACAAGTCCCTGCATGAAATGGGGTTAAATCGAGGACTGGATCGAGCCTGTCAGGCGCACCTGGAGCCAGTTGGAAACCCTAAACTGCCAGGGTGGGGGGGAGTGGGGAAGGGGGTGCCAGCTCTTTTCTCACCTCAGGCAACAGATTGTCTTCAGCCATCCCTGGGCATCAGGTTCCCAAAGCAGCCTTGAAGAGGTGGGTTTTTAGCCTGGATTTGAAGGAGCCTGGTGTACTGACTCAGGGAGTTTGTTCCAAGCATAGGGAGTAGCAAGGTAGATTGAACGAAGTCTGGAGTTGGTAGTGGCAGAGAAGGGCACAGATAAAAGGAAGAAATATAACAAAAGACATATAAGGCAAGTTTACTTCCTCGGTATTTAGCAGGTAATTATACAACAAACCATAAAGCTCAAAGTCTGTACACAGTGGGCAAACGTGTACATGAGTGTCACACCTGTAGTCTAGCATAGTGCAAGGGGCAGGCTAAAAGAGGGGCTGAACTGAAGAACAGTAACAGCAGTTCTGTTGACACAACACATCCTATGGCTCTTCTTTAGGTTGTTTTCCAACATCTTCAGGAGAAGGCATCTTCCATCCATATCTTGCCCTTCTCTCCCGGCCGAAGTCTCACTATTCATGTAATCGTAAGTTTGCTGCACTGCCTCCTTGGGTCTGGCGGGGTGCACCCCTCCCAGTTGGCACCGCCCATGGTACACCACTGGATGGTTGCGCTTCTGTATAAGTCTTTGGTGAGACTAATTTAGAGTATTGTGTGCAATTGTGGAGACCACACCCTATAAGGATATAAACAAAATGGAGTTGGTGGATAGGGTTGTTACTAAAATGGTCAGTGGGCTTTGCCATAAGGCATATGGGGACAGACTTAAAAATCTCAATATGTATACTTTAGAAGAAAGACAGTAGAAGTGAGATATGATAGAAACATTTAAACACCTCCATGGCATAAATATACAGGAGGAGAGCTGCCTTCAACTGAAAGAAAGCTCTGCAACGAGGGGACATAGGATGAAGGTGAAAGGAGACAGACTCAGGAGTAATTTGTGGAAATATTTCTTTATGGAAAGAGTGGTAGATGCATGGAATAGTCTCTCAGTGGAGGCAATAGAGACAAATACTGTATCTGATTTCAATAAAGCATGGGACAAATACAGAGGATCTCTAAAGGAAAAAAGGGACTGTAGAGCTCAGTGGTTCGTATGGAAGGGCAGACTGGATAGACCGTATGGTCTTTATCTGCCATCGTGTTTGTATGTTTCTACTGTTTTACTCATTTGTCCCAAGCATGCCCCAATTCCACAAACACATTGGCTTCTGCTACTTTCATTAGTAAACCATCTACGGCCCTGTTATTGTTATCCATGTTCCCTGTAAAATAGTTATCTCCAAGTTATAATGCCCTGTTCAATGTAATTTCAGTTTGTTCAATGTAAACCGCACTGATGCAGAATAGCGCGGTATATAAGAGAATGTAAATAAATAAATAAATAAATCTATGATTCTTACAAGGCCCGTACTAAATCCAACGCCTATTTCTCCCTCAGGATCTTATTGCCTATTCTTCTGAAAAATCAACACAGCCACCAAAATTAGCAAAGCCATTGTCCATAACATCCACTGTCTCCATTGCTTACAGAATTTATGGTTTGAACCATTGTCACTCTTTGCAGGTTACACTGTTGCCATTTTGGAAGCCCGGTGTAGCTGTACCCCTGCTGTTAGTATAGTAACCACTGTCCCTATGGACAAGGAGGATAAGTGCTCACACATGGGTGATATCATGGACGGAACCCCACGCAGGAACTTTTCTAGCTCCTTCCAGAAGCTTTTAGATTGGTTCATCTGTTCATGCGTGCATCTCCCTTCCTGCCACTGCCATGCCTCATCTGAGTTTTCTGTTTTCCGTGGAACCCCACTGACATTTTTGAAATCGAACATGGTATTCTGAATTTTTGTATAAAGTTGATTTTTTTCAGCTTTTCAGTTTGTAAGCTGCCTGTGCTCTCTCCATCATTGCCACATGCTTTTTTCTTTAGTTTAGCATTTTTGGTCATTTAAGATTTCTGTTCTTTTTCTTGCACTCTATCTACTTATTCTATACTTGATAAAGGTCAGTCTGCGTTCTGCTTCTGTGACTGAGGCCAACTGTTCTGTTAGGATGGAGTTTCTATTTTGGGGTCTGTGCTGTAGTAATCCAGCTTGTTCATTTTTCTGAATAGGTGTATGGATGATCTTTGTAGTTTTCCGGGTCATGCTGCATCTTAGTAAGTGGAATGGACATTTCAGTCTTCATGCTTTTTTCAGGATGAAGTGGTGATGCATGATGGCTGAAACATCTATTCCATTTACTAAGATGTGGCATGACATGTAAAACTGCAAAGATCATGATACTGGTCACAGAAGCCTAAGAGAACAGGTGTGTGGATCTTCTAGAGCCCATTGCATTAAGCAAGAATCATTGCGCAGTTTACAACACAAAAATATAATTACTTATAATAATTTAATTTGTGCGTTATCAACTGTTCTGTGGTTCCCACTTTCTATTTTTGTTACTTGGCGTGCAAGCACCTTGGTTTACTTTATTTTTTGTTAAATATATATTTATATTTGATACCTTCCCAGTCTAGTGTGTGGTGTCAGGCATCAATATGTTTTATATTAGACTCCCAGGCTACATAATTAGACTATTAAATGTTGACAGGGACTTGAAGTGGGGTACCAGGGTCCTCTGAAAGGGTTAATATGGAGAATGATTTGGAATTTTGCTGACAACCTGAAGCCTGATCTGTAGCAGCTTAACAGTATATGTGTATAGAAGTCAAGGTCATATTTAGTAGATGTTTGTAAAAAAGCTGAGACAGAATATTTTTGCTTGTCCTGATTAAGCAGAGCTGTGTCTGTACCTGTACCTGGAACATGTAGGGTTTAGCTTGATTTTTTATTTATTTATTTTTTATACTGTGCTCTTTAGAATCAGTGTGGTTTACATGTATACTAACAGGTACTTTTTATTCCCTTGTCCCTGAAGGGCTCACAATCTAAGTGTACCTGAGGCAATGAATGGTTAAGTGGCTTGCCCAAGGCCACAAGGAGTGGCCATGGGACTAGAGACCCCAGTCCCACTGGCCTGAGGTTGCTTGTCCCCATGTGGGAATTAAACCCCCGGCCTTCCGGCCTGAGGTAACCTGTCCCAAACACTGAGCCACTCCTCCCTCTATGTAGCACATAGATAAACAAAAAGTAGTGCAAAAGCATGATATAGAGCGATAAGACAAATTTGTACCATGTAGCAGTTTTATCCTAATAAAAGAAGTACTATGGCCTAGCTGGAATAGGAATTATAGGAGAAGTGCTCAAGTTTGCATGCCCAAATTCCTTTGCTTAATCTTAAGTAGTACTGTCACTCATAAAATTCTGTGTATGTGTGATTTTGTTCCTTAATTGAATTTAGAGAATTGGAGCCAAAGAGCCGAGACTTAATTTTGCTACTTGATGCCCAGTCAGAAGCAGGTCATGCAAAAAGATTCTTTCATTAAACTGCTACAATTTTTGTTGCATATAAACAGCATTGAAAAGGGTTTTTTTTCATTATTATATATCATGGGAGTATGTTAGTTTCTTTTTTTCTTGGAAAAACTCCTGACTGGTATTCTGAGTGAGGAGGCCTCCTGCTCCCTGACTAGAGCTCTGAGAAATCCCCTCCATTTTGGGTGCCTGGCAGAGCTGACCCAACCATTAGGCAAGGTTAAGCAGTCACCAGGGCAGCAGCTTCTGAGACACAGTGAAGAGCTGCAGCAGTCAAATTAAAACAATATATCCTGACAGCCCCACAACCCAAAGAGCCAAAAACACATACTTTTACCTGAAAGGCCCACGCATACATACATAGCAAAATGAAGCATTTTTGTAGGATTGGTGTGGGAGGATTGGTGTTGAGATAGTTATGTTTGTTGAATTTAATTATCAAAATGTTGCACTGGGGTGCCCAATATCCTTGCACTGGTCATGGTGCCGCATGTGTGTATGTGTGTCTGTGGGAGGGGGGGGGGGGGGTGAGAGAGAGAGAGAGCACCAGCTCATCTCTCTCCTCAGGCAGCAGGCTGCCTTGAGTTGCTCCTGTGTATGAGTATTACTGCAGCACAGCACACCTTCTTCCAACGGTGCTTAGGAGTAAAAGTAATTGAATTGGAAAGCAGGCACCTAGTTGTGGAAGCAAATTCCAAATCAATAAGGGAGGCAAGAACACACATAACGTTTTACCTGAAATGAAATGTAAAAAAATTAAAAGAAATGAAAAATACAGTCAACAACACAGAAAACGAAACAAAACGGACATTTTTGACCTGCATGCCCATAGGGATATGACTACTAAGCTGAGCTAATAGTTAACCCAGGCTATCTGCAACTAGGTCCCATTGAATAAGATGGGACTTAGTTGCAGATAGCCTGGGTTACCATTAGCGCAGCTCAGTAGACATATCACTTAATATTAGCAAGGTTCAGATCTTATTGCTCAGACAGAAAAGAAACTATAATTTGCAAGTATCTCCTCTTCTTTTTTACTTGTATTTATTTATTTAATTGCATTTATATTTCACAAATCTAACAAAGTCATTCTCTGCAGATTACAATTTATCGTACAACTCTAAAGAAAGGTATAGAGGTAGGGTGACCTGTACGGAGGGCAGTTACAACTATTCTAGCCACCTTACATATTGGTCTTTATCTGCTGTCATATACTATGTTACTATAAAAAGAACCAGGCTAATATTCAAATGTAGTGGTTAGTGGGTTTTTTTTAAACGTTAACCATGGGGAGTGGATGTGAGGAGTTCAGCTGCTGCCCGAATGTATCCTGCGTCTATCCTGCGAGTTCGGGGGAGTCTGGTCTTTCCGGAGCAGCGGTATGACGCAGTGCCTGGTCCCGACGTCATCTCCGGGGCTTGAAAAGGAGGCGGCTGTGATCTGCACTTCGGGAGTGGATGTGAGGAGTTCAGCTGCTGCCCGAACGTGTCCTGCGTCTATCCTGTGAGTTCGGGGGAGTCTGGTCTTTCCGGAGCAGCGGTGTGACGCAGTGCCTGGTCCCGACGTCATCTTCGGGGCTCTAAATCCACGGCTTGTACCGCGGTTGCGCGGTCATGGTTGCGTTTGAAGGGGTGCGTTTAAAGGGGGTTGATTAGACCCCTTGTGCGCCTCTTAGGCGCACGAGGAGCATTGAGTCCGGAGGCTTGGAATGGGCAAACATAAGAAGAAATTAAATGTGAGTACTAGCAACCCAGATAAGGCTGTTAAGATTTCTGGCCCTATGGATAAGCATGTTGTATCTGTCTCTGGGAATGGGAAATTGCCTGTTGCTGTTCCTAAGTCTCCGGTCTCCTTTGATAGCTCCTCTAGTTCATTAGGGGGTTTTAACTCTGCCCCACATGCTAATGTAAAGAGTTGCCATCTAGTGACTTCTTCGCCCGTGGAGGAAGTGCACCCCCGGGGTCTGGAACTAACATCATCAGTGGTTTCTTCCAGCTGCTTGTCGGACATTGCGGCAGTTTCTTTGCCCCAAGTCCTTCAGATTCCAGAGATTTCCGGAGGGGCTCAACGTGATGGCGCATCTGTTTCTCCTGAGGATATTCAGGCTGTTTCTTTGACTGATATTTGGTGTGTTCTCTCCCGGATTGAACGTTCTTTATCTTCTGTTGCAACTCAGATTAATGATTTTTCACGGGACTTAGTAGCTAAAATGACTCAACATGATCTCCAGATTATTGCTTTAGATAACAAGTGTCAGAAACTAGATGTGCAATATTCCTTGCTACAGTCTTCTAATTTGTCTTTTATGAAGGATAGTTTGATATTGCATACTCAGCAAGAACTGCTTGAGAATAGTCTGCGGGCGGTAAATGTCAGATGTTTAAATTTTCCTTGTACTAGATTATTATCACCACAGATTTTATTTGATAAATACTTAATAGAAATATTAGGGTATCAGGTAAATACTAAGCCTTTAATTACGAGAATGTATTATTTGCCCCAGACGGTACCACTAGTTTCTGGTGGGCGGCAAGCTGCTGTTCCAACAGTAGCTTTAGATTCTCTTGATGTTACTAATTTTATAGAATCTTCTCAAGATTTAATTGAGACTAGATCTACGCTCCTGGTGTCCTTTTCCCCGGAAAATGATAAAAATACTGTTATGCGACTTTATTTTCGTAATAAGAATGCCGATTTTTGTGGGGGGAAAATTAATATGTTTCCAGATGTGTCCAGGCAAACTCAAGCGAGGCGCAGGGCCTTTTTGACTCTTAAGTCACGGGTACTTGCTGCTGGCGCAACATTTTTCTTAAAGTTTCCTTGCAAATGCCTGGTCACAGTTGGGGGTACTAAGTATGTTTTCACTGATGTCGGGTCTTTAGAAACATTTCTGAAAGGTTTAGTTCCACAGGAAACAGCAGATGTATAAGCATGTATTGTGATTGTTTTCCCTTTTTCTTTTCTATTTAGCATTGTAAGTAATAATTAGAGTTTTGAAATTTAGGGCTCCAGCTTTGACACTTGCTGATACTCCCCGTGATGTGGACTAGGTTCTTTTTCTTTATTTTCCTGTGATAATTATGTTGCCTTTGTATATTCTTGTATAATCTTAATAAAATATAAATTAAATAAACATTAACCATGGCCTTTACATTATTCACATATATTCAACACTGTCCCTCTTCTGATAGCAGCTATATTCAGTGCTATCCATTTTAGCTCAGCGTTTTTGACAGCCTTCTTGCTTTATTGCTGTATTGCTGGCAAATTTCTTTCCTGTTTTCTGATTGGTCCAAAGTTTATCAGATCTGCAGCTTTATATAAAATGCTAATTGGATTTTTTTGCCTTGTGAATCTATTGACTACTAATATTATTCTAATACTATGCTGGAGGACAGCGACCTTGGGCCGGAGGAACTGGCGTTTCTAGTCCCAGAGGTGCTCCTTGGCCTTGGGCAAGCCACTTAACCCTCTGTTGCCTCAGGTATTAAAACACAGATTGTGAGCCCTTTGGCGACAAGGGAAATATATACTGTACCTGAATGTACACTGCTTTGACCTGGAGAAAAGCAGGTATGGTATGTAAGCCTAACTAACTAAATAAATAAATTACTACTACTACTGATCATTATTACTTACATAGTCCAACTAGGCATACACAGCACTATACAACTGCACATATAGTAGAAGACAGTACCTTTGCCACAGAGATTACAATCTGATAAGACAAAAACAGAACAACAGGGGACTAAGGAATTCTTAGGGAAATTATAAAAAATACATCTGGGTGAAGTCCTGCAGTAGAGATTTAATCCAAAGATTTTTTTGCTATGTTCTTCTGCCAGAAATTCTGTCTCTGATAGTATACTTACACATGGTTTCACAAAATTTCCAGAAGCAGAACATGGCAAATCCCCCCCCCCCCCAAGTCTCTGCAATAAATTTTCACTTCAGAAGTCAAAAGAATTTTACATAGAGCTGCATACCAGAGAAACTTTGGAATGAAGGAATGAAGATTACCTGCAATACAAGAGGGTTTTTTTTTAATGTTCATTTCAGGATAATTTTGTTAATTAAAAAAGTAGCTGTGGCTGGCTGCTGCCCAAATTAAAAACATAGCTGAAAGGTTACTAGAGGTTTCAGGCAAATAAAAAAAACCAACTGCATTTTTCTCACAATCAGAGGCTGATCTCAACATCGGACAGCTATGATCTGCATTAGGCTTGATAAATGTCTCTTATAGCGCACTTACACATGGTTTCACTGAATTTCTAGCAGAAAAACATTGCAAAAGAAAAGTCTTTGGAGTACATCTCTACAGTAAGTATCAATAGATTCCCAAGGCTAGAAATCCAGTTAGCATTTTATATAGATCTGCAGACCAAATACACTTTGGACCAATCAGGAAACAGGAAGAAAAATCACCAGCAATACAGCAATGCTTGACAGGATCCAGCTCCCATGAAGTTGTGGTAGCTAATCTTCAAGATGCCTTCCTTCCAACCTAAAGACCTGTGACAAAAAACTTGAATTTCAGATTTTTCAGTGCCATGTTTTGGATTAATATGAAATAGAAAATTTCATTGATATTTCCCTTTTTGTTTCAAATGAATGTGCATCCCTACTTTTTATATGTGCATATAGATATACAATTTTATAAAAGGCATTTTCCGTGCATGCAGAAAATTGTTTATAAAATTGCCCCTACTATGGAAAACCCATCTATATTGAGCTAGTTCTCCAGTGAAGCAGCTATTTAGAGAGGTAGATTTGGTGGGGGAGGGGAGCAATTGGTATGGTAAAGAATCTTGTTCAGGTGCCTTCACAACTACCTACTCTTCAGCTCAGTGCCACCCCCCCCCCCCCCCCCACCAGTCCTCAGAAGGGTCTGGTTTGGAAAGAATCCCACAGCACATAGTGATATGTACTGTAACTGAAACACCAACTTTACTTCAGAACTTTAGGTAAAATCAACTTGGTGCATTTCAGAAGATATTTATAGCCAGATAATCAGCTCCTTTCCCCCCACTCTCTCACATACTCTCCAGTAGTATCCAATGGCAAATCCTTCTACTTAACTCCTTGAGTTTATCAGTTTGGTTTTCCCCAGATGCTTGGGTTACATGTGTGATCCATGACTCTCCTCTATGCTTAGAAATTCTCCTTCTGTTTTAGCACTAATTTGAAGCTTACCCAATAGCCTTCTTATCTCAGCATTATCCAGGCCTGCTTTCTTCCTCAGCTGCATGGGGTCTGGTGGAGGTTAGGCTGTGCCCTCACCAGTTCTTTTAAAAGGACTGCAGCTCCAGCAGTAATGAGGGGAGAAGAAGCAGCACTGGGTGCCCTCACACACACACTTTGCATGACAAGCTCCGGAGAGGAGAATACGAGGAAGTCTGGAAGGAGATGAGCCCCCAGAGATAGGGACAGGGCATAAAGGATCCCAGCCTCAGAGTCTGACAGGAGGAGAAGAGAATGCCCAGTCATGAAGTGCCCAAACCAGGAATAAGAGCCAAATATTGAAGGTTCCTCCAGCACTAACCACAAACCAAACAGGCAGAAAGTTTCTTACCCTTCCCCCAGAATACTTTGGCCATGGACTGGAAGGGGAAGAACACCAAGGAACTTTGGGAGAGGAAGAGACCTGATGTCAGGAATAAGAAACCCACCTTGTCCAGAAGAAGAAGAGTGACATCAGCAACCACATATGGAAGCTTAAAGAAAGCAAATGGAAGAAGAAGATGGCATGAGGCCAGGGAGGGGACAATGAGCTCCAACAAAGCAAGTGCATGTCCTGTATTAGAAATTTTAAGTATCTTCTCAGAACTTTCCATATCCTCCCAAAGTCAGGGTAATAGGCCATCTGCCACAGGAACATACCCTATGACAGCTGCATGGACTCCCAGGTGCACATTCACTACTACTACTTATCATTTCTAAAGTGATACAAGGCATATGCAGCGCTCTACAGACACATGCAAAAGATGGTCTCTGCTCATTGGGGTTTACAATCTAGTCAAGACAGAAAACACCAAAGCTGAGGACAAGGTTATATCTAGGGGAAATACATAGGAGACTAAGTAGATCAGGATCCAAAAGTGGCCTTGAAGAGATGAGTTTTCAGCCTGGATTTGAAAAGGGCCAGAGATGAAGCCTGATACACAGACCCAGGTAGTTTGCTATAGGCATAAGGAGCAGCAAGATGGAAGGATTGAAGTCTCGAGTTGGCAGTAGAAGAGAACGGCACAAGTAGAAGGGATCTGCCAGAAGAACAGAGTTCCCAAAGAGGGGGATAGGGAGAGATAAGTGGAGAAATGTAGCAAGGAGCAGCAGAATGAATGCTCCTCACTACCTTCTTTTTTTTATTCAATAACTATCAAATATATTATTTAATGACTACTAATATTTGGCACTATTCCATTATTCATCTTCCAAAGGCAAAATAACTTGGAGAAATATACTGCTAAATTCCCCTGCGTGGAGGTGGGGGTCAAACAGCACCATTTGATGCCCAGCTGTTATGCTGCATGCCACACCACCCGTCATACTCTGCTGACTCCAACCCTGGCAATGTGGCCACTTCTGCTGAAGCATACAGGCCCTATCTCCTGAATACCCCACAACACATAACATCAGCAGTCCTCTGACAACTATCCAATGAATATGCAAATAGGAAGAGCAGTCATTCTAGACAGTTGTTCATGCTTCTGTGAATGTCTTGCGGTTCAGGAGTGACCACTGTTCCAGCAGGGTCACTCCTGAACCGCAGGCCCTGGTTTTGTGGCTGTCAGGCTGTTGTGGTCTACTGTCATGGCAGCTGCACCATGCAGCCTTTCTGAATAGGTGGCCTCGGCAGGTTCCTAGTTATTCTGTTAACATCACCTATTTGCCCTTTTTTTTCTTCTGTGTTTACCCAAGTTTTGCCCTTCATATTTCCGAACACTCACATACAAACCATGCACTCGAGATGCAATAGAAAGGTGGGTGAAAATGTCACCTGGTTAGAGGTGGTGGTAGTTGCACCCATGCCAGTGGTATCTTTGTGTTGCTTGTGTGTGACTAGAGCAGCTTCCCCAGCTACAGACCATGTCACCACCCACTCTCATTTTCTGCCTTAATCCCACTTATTCATGCCGTTTTCGGGTAGCACTGTGATTTTAGCACCATCACCTATTGGCCATGTGCTACAAGCTACAATGCAGCCAAAATGCACATTAGCCCCATGCTAAACCCCTCGCTTCCAGCTACCTTGCTTTAGTACCTGGAGTGTACTGGAGCAGCTGTAAAATGCCATGTGTGCCTTCGAGTCAATGCCGACTCCTGGCGACCAAGCAACTCTGGGTTTCATTGACAGTGTGACCGGAAGTAGATTGCCAGGCCTTTCTTCACAGGCTAGACGTGTCCTACGGGATCAGAATCGCGAACCATTGTGTACATCTGGTCAAACCGGACATAAAGAGGGGCTGGACGTCCAAGATGGAATGAGCCCTCTAGTGACTAGAATGCTAAGAGATCATAATTTTTAGCATTCATACGCGTGCTTGATCAAGGAAAGATTTCAGCCAGGTTAAATCATTAGTGACTAGCCTGCAATGCTGGGACAAAAGCGAAAAAAAGAAATATGATTAGAATAATCTCATAATGGCACAAGAGAAGCAATTACCATCCTGCTGCAACAAAGCAGATCCACATTTTTGAAAGTAGATTCAAAAGAATTGAATTACATCAGGGGAGTTAAATTGTTTCGGGTTTCATTCGTCCAAGTTATTTTGCACTTGGAAGATGAATAATGGAATAGTGGCAAATATTAGTTGCCATAACATAATATATTTGATAGCTATTGGGCAAGAAAAAAAATCTTTTTAGCATGATTTGAAAACAAAAGTTTGGAGTCTGAAAATATGGAGAGGATTTCATAGAAGTTCCACTAATATCCTGCATTCTCCCTAACAATCGGCCTACAATGACCAATTCACCAAAATATGTCTTACTTTTATTAGTAGGAGTAACTCTCTCATTGCCATGTTGCTTTCATTTGTTTCATCATGCATTATTTGGCAAGGTCACCAATTTTTTAAATATACAGTCTTGCTCTTTAGAAGCCACCTCTCTCCCCCTCTTTAGTTTTATCTAAACTTCTATCGGGGATAAACTTCCTCTGTATATAAAAGGTTTAGACATTTTCACATGAGGTAAATGACATATAAAAATTGATAATGAATAAAGAATTGCAGGAACAATGTCACTTTTCCAAGACAGCTTAGCATTACTTTCCTTTTAAAATATGCTCTTCTAATTGTTGACAACTTCATTGCTCATTAGAACCTGTCTCATACATACCTCATCTGTCTTTTGTTATTCTTTTTTTTTATTAAGCTTATTCATATGTTACATAAGCAACCACAAAGAAAGCAATTCTTCTTGCAAACAGTCAAAAAAAAAACAAAACAAGATTTAGGAAATAAACCCTAATAATACAGAAGAATATGCAATAATCCACATCAAGGAGTACACCTGTTACATTTAAAATATCCCAAAATAATATTTAACCCCTTTTTAATTATCACAACCCACAAACATATCAATATAATAATAAAGAAGCAAGACTATTTGTTAAGAAGAAACTTCTCCAAATGTGATACATCTGAGAATGTATATTTGGCCCTGGAATATGTCACAGCACACTTACAAGGAAATTTTAAGTAAAAAGTACCACCCACACAAGAACTCTAGATCTCAATTGCAGAAAAGCTTTCCTACAAAGTTGTGTAGCCTTAGCCACATCCAGAAAATGTTAATAGGGTGCCCACAAAAGGAGACATCCTTTTTTGGAAAAAATAGCTTCAAAATAACCTTTTTGTCAAACTCCGACCTAAAGGTGACAACTAATGTCGCTCTTTTAGTCATATTATTACGGTAAGACTCAAGAAATTGAGTCAACTCCATAATGTCAACATTAACCAGTCCATCCATTTCCCCATTGACTTGCCCAAGAGAAATACAACGAGGAAGATAATATATAGAAGAAACCATCGAATTAGCAAACTTTGGATAGGAGAATATCTCTCATAGATACTTCTTTGAGAGCTCCAAAGGGGACAAAAGGCAAACTACTAGGAAATTAAGAAATCTTAGGTTCTAGCTCTAGAAACATTCTCAAGATATTCAATCTTGAAGGACTCGAAAAGGGGACTGCTACTTCTGGAGAGAGATCTGCAATTGTGAGTATATACTTCTGGGAAATTTTCTGAAGGGACTTCTTTGGATTAAAGCTGATTAATCTGTGAACCCAGTGTATTTGTTAAATCAGTCAGGGCTAAGTAACAGCAGTTTAAGTTTACATTTAAAAAACAGAAGAGAGCTTTCTGGTAAGATTTCATACCCAGCAGAGAGCATGTAGTCTAAATTTAATGCTCACTCAGGGCCTAGTATCAGCAAAGTACTTTTAGTTTAAATTTAAAATGCAGAAGAGAGATTTCTGGTTAAATTTAGAACCCAGCAGAGAGCTTCTAATTTAAATTTCTTAATAAGTCAGAGCTTAGCAGCAGCAAAGAGCTTTAATTTAAATCAAATCAGAATATAACTTAGCATAAAAGGCAAAATAGGGTCAGTATTCTTTAAGCAACAAATAAAGTCTTCTAGAGACCTTTACAAAGAAGCCTTCACCAAGGGGGCAAGAGACTTGTGAAACCTTTTCAATAGGTGTTAACGCCAGGTGGCACGTCAAGAGGTCATTTTGAAAGACTCCTTCTATCCAAGCAAGGACTGTTAATCACCCAGGAAATTGGTCACAGCTTACCTCAGCAGCACAGGACAGGGTACTGTGTAGCAGCTCTCTTTTAATAAGTGTTATTTCCCTCCCTCCTTCCCAACACCCACCCACCCCTGGGATAATCGTAGCTTTATAGGTACTTACACATCTTAAAGGAACGGAGGTGCTCTCAGGTGCAGCTCATTATCCAAATCAGTCATACACTAAGGACCTGAGATTAATTAAGCTTCAGGTGAACAACATACAGTATATTAAATGTATTAGGTACATTTTATTAGTATAAGTATCCATAGCAACCCTTAGTAAGTAAAGAACTTAAAGATCTAAACACAAGCTTAAAACTAAGATATAGACAGCAGTCCAGCAGCAAGATGGGGGCTTTCCGGTCTTTTGCATTGAGTGTCACATGTATGATTTTCTCCCAGTTGGTGAGAGGTCTTACATGTGCACTAGGTGCAAGGAGCTCTTTGCTCTCAGGGAACAAGTCTGTTCTCTAGAGGCTAAAGTAGCAGACTTGGAAGACATAAGAAAGACAGAGAGGTACATAGATGAGACCTACAGGGATATAGTCCTAAAGTCCCACCTCCAGTCTGGCAGCATCCCTGTTGCCATGGAGGAGAGAGGTCACATGACAGGAAAGCATCACCCTGGTATGGCAGGAAGTGATCCTGTAACTAGGACCTGTCCTCCAGGTGATGTAAAACCCTCTTGCACCGAGGAAGTTTCTCCAGGGCGATGTGCCCATGAGGGAAGGGTTAGGACAGCCATTATAGTTGGTGATTCAATCATTAGGCATGTAGATAGCTGGGTGGGTGGCGGATGTGAGGATAGCCTGGTAATATGCCTGCCTGGCGTGAAGGTAGTGGACCTCACGTGACACCTAGATAAGGTCTTAGTGCTGGGGAGGAGTCTGCTGTCTTGGTACTTGTCGGTACCAATGAGATAGGAAAACGTGGTATGGAGGTTCTGGAGGCTAAACTTAGGCTTTTAGGTAGGAATTTGAAATCCAGAACTTCCAGGGTAGCATTCTCCGAAATGCTTCTCGTTCCATGCGCAGGACCTAAAAGGCAGGCAGAGCTCTGGAGTCTCAATGCGTGGATGAGACGATGGTACAAGGATGAGGGTTTTGTGTTTGTTAGGAACTGGGGAACATTCTGGGGAAAGGAGGGGCTCTTCTGGAGGGATGGGCTTCACCTTAACCGGGATGGAACCAGGCTGCTGGCATTAACCTTTAAAAAGGAGATAGAGCAGCTTTTAAACTAGATTACAGGGGAAAGCCGACAGTCGCACAAGAGCACATGGTTAGGAAGAATGTATCCTTGAAGGATACTACCAAAAGCAGAGAGGTTCCAAAAAAGAGTAAAGTAGCCCAAATGCCCTCGAGTATGGAGCAGACAGAGCTTAAAGATCCCAAATTACCCATGCCTACTAATAGCCAAATTAATATGAATAAAATACAGTCTCTAAAATGTTTGTATGCGAATGCTAGAAGTCTAAAAAATAAGATGGGAGAGTTAGAACATATAGCACTAAATGTGAAGTTAGATATGATTGGAATGTCAGAGACATGGTGGAAGGAGAAGAACCAGTGGGACACTGTGATACCTGGGTACAAACTATATCGTAATGATAGAGCTGATAAAATTGGGGAAGGGGTTGCGCTCTATTTTAGAGAGGGCATTGAGTCAGAAAGGATTAAAGTTTTTCAGGAAACAAAATTTGCTGTAGAATCTCTATGGATTGAAATTCCATGTAAAAAGGGGAAGGCGATGGCTGTGGGGGTGTACTATCGACTGCCTGGCCAGAACGAACAAATGGATGATGAAATGCTTAAAGAAATCAAGGAAGCTAACAAAAGTTACAGCACAGTAATAATAACACAGGTACACTAAAAAAATTTTTTTTTAAACTGCCTCTAATGTTTCGATTGATTTTTACGTTTTTTGGTGCGCTGAATCCAAATCTGGTAACCAATTTGCTCCATTACGTACAGATTTTTTGCTACTTTGGGTTAGCAGTTTGAGGTGAACGTTTCAGATTGAGTGCGATCGAGATAAAAGTTTCTTGGATGAATTCTTTATACTAATTGTTTAGTAGTTATTCAAATAAGAATAAAGAAAATTGTAACAAGGCAGCACATAAGAATAGAGTAATGTCAACAAAACACATTGTGATGGTAGCAAAATTGTCTGCACTTAAAACAGCCACATACATGTGCACAAACATTGAGCATATAAGAGCGAGGTTAGACACAAAGCAAAGCAAAGAAATGTGCAAAAAATGTTGTACAGGTATGTATGTAAGAATAGAAAACGCAAACCGCACCATTGCAATACATGAAGACAAACACCCGATGGTGTGAAAATAAAATTCTAATAAATGATATCCGACACTGTGGTAATAACTAGCAAATTTTTATTTCAAAGTTTAGTAAAAACACGATATTTGTTAACACAGTTTAGATTTTAAAGTCATTCTTGGGTCAATCAATCTCCTGGTGGGCACGTTTCTTCTTCCCCCGAATGCTTCTCTTGGGGGCATGTTTACTAAACATTCTTATCGTGCGGGGCCGCGGTAGTGTACCTGTGCCATATAAGGAGTGGGCGGATCAGGCTGCCAAAAGAAAAAAACCGGGAGTAAGCAACCGGACGTGTGCGCGTCGCGATAATGTGCAGGGTCGACATTAGCGCACCAAAAGGCAAAGTGGCGCGCTGCTGGGTATAGAAAACAACCGAGCCGTAGTACAACGGTGAAGACACTGACCAATAGTGCAGGGGCCATGGGTTCAATCCCCCATTGTGCACAACGACAAAGGCCAGCTGAGACAGCAACTGTAATGATTAAAATTGTTTTAGGAGGCAAATTAATTTTGAACGGCATAAGGCGGTGCACAGTTCTTTTTCGGCGGCATAAGGCAGCGCACAGTTCTTTTTGGGCGGCCTAAGGCGGCGCACAGGTCCTCTTGTGCGGCAGAAGGCGGCGCACCGGTCGTCTTGGGCGGCAGAAGGCGGCGCGCTGATAGGCACAAGGCGGTGCACCGATAGGCACAAGCACAGGAACGGAGCCACAGCACATTGGTTAAAACACTGACCAATGGTGCCGGGAGCAGGGGTTCAATCCCCCCCCCCTGTGTACACTGAAGGCAGTTGTCGGTGTTTGTTTTCTATTGGAGTCACAGAAATTATGGCCGCCAGAGGTGCGTGCGCTGCTGTACGTAAAGCGGTGCACTAATGGTATTGGAGGCCTCTGATGACTGGGAGGCATAAGTCGCGCAATGATGGGAAAGCAGAGGAACCGAGCAACAGCATGATGGTTAGAACACTGACCAATGGTGCTGGGAGCAGGGGTTCAATTTCCCCCCCCCCCCCGTGTACACTGAAGGCAGTTGTCTGTGGGTTTTATTTTGTAGTCCCTGAAATTATGGCCGCCAGAGGTGCGTGCGCTGCTGTGCGTAAAGCGGCGCACTAATGGTATTGGAGGCCCCTGATGACTGTGAGGCCTAAGTCGCGCAATGATGGGAAAGCAGAGGAACCAAGCAACAGCATGATGGTTAGAACACTGACCAATGGTGTAAGGAGCAAGGCTGTGAACACCCGCAGTGCACACTAAAGACAGCTGGCTGAGGCATAGGGGGCTGTGGTGCTGGTCAGAAGGGTGTGTGGCAATGTTTTTTGAGGAATAATAATTTGGGAGAGGTAAATGGTGTTGTGCTGATTTGCAAGCACCCAAACACAATCAGTGTGCAATGGTGCAGGGATCAGGGGTGCAATCCCACACAATGGCAAATGAACATGTCTGGCAGAGACAGCACCTGTAAGGGGTAAGATAGCCCCATTAGGGTGTTATCGCATATCTGTGGAATAATTGGTTTCCAGCAAATGTACTCTCAGAGCACTGTAACATAACGTGCCCTTGAAGTCACCCCACAGGACACATCTCCAAATGCAGTGTCCACCACGCCACCCAACAATGTTGGTGAAATAGTGGCCGAGGGGGCGCCACATAGGGTGCCCTATGAGGCAGGGAAAGGTCACAGCACTCTTTCTGCTGTTAGCACTGTGCATTGTAACGTATGGAAAACATAAGTAGTTGTGCTGACACAGTTCGTGCATATGTGATTTATCAGTGAGGGACTGCAGACAGCCCCTGGCGTCTGATATCCACAGGGTGTCAGAGTTAATCTCATATTGCAATCCTTAGCCTGGGCCTGTCTGCAGCCCTTTGCTCCGAGATCAGCAATGGCAGACCTGGGTCAGTCATTAGTTACACACCAAGGAGGGGCTGCAGACAGTCCCAAGTGACGCATATCAACACAGAATCAAAGTCAATATCATCCATTAAACTGCCCCATTACCTCTGGAGATTGAAATCCACAGACTAACACAGCTCCATGACAGCCAAGGTCTGTTGAAAAAACACACACCCCTATGTCATGTATGTAGAAAACTGGTGAATACACCAATGATGTTGCAGGGGTCATGGTTTGCTCGTTAATTAATAAGGGTGGGTGAGGTATGTTCCCACTCTGTGATCAAGTGTACAGCAACCACTCCTGGCATAGTGAGACAATTACACCCTTGTGCCATATATTATTGCACCTTTTATGGTGCAGCAGATGTAACATCACAAACATACCCTGTCAGCAAAGGTGAACTGTAATCTATTTCCATAGGCCATGTTGAAAGGCTGTCCACTCCCAGGCCACTATCGTAGGCACATCATAAGCTGTGTCAATCAAAGGTGTGCCAGAAGATGCCATAAGGACGTATAGGTAAAATCAGAAAGCTGAGCCAATAACAGTAACATCCCCCAAGCTGAATGCAAACAGAGGAATGTGCTAAACACACACATAACACAAACACTGCACAGAGCAGAGAAGACAGACAATATCAAATTAAATGAAGGACCTACATAAGTTGATGGGCTGCCGAAAGCAGCTGCAGGCCATGTGACACCCATAAAATGTGAAAAACGTATCATGGGCAGCTATATCCATGCACAGATTGATGGTAATGTACCCTGCTACACTGACAGTGTGAGACAGAGGATGTGCAGATGTGTGTAGTAGGGGAGTCTGAAATGGAAGAATATGTGAAATATCAGGATGACGGTGGAGTACAAGTGCTAGGCAGAGCACACACAGGAGAGGCAAGCAGGTTGAGATGCAATGCACGAATGTGTGTTAGTCGATGACGTGGTTTAGCAGCATGCACATCAGGGTAGGATGGCACATAGCTGGCAGAGAAAGGATGGATGGAAGGATGTCGCACAACTCAGTTAATGGTACAATGTGGGCATGCCACTGATGTACACACATATGACTATCACACTAATGAAAAGCACATATGCAGGACAAGCAATAAAATCCAACACTGCAGACAGGAACCACACAAACGACCAGTACTACAAATTTAGACGCCTAAAATGGTAACACACACCGCCCATGTGAGGTCACTATCAAAGTCTACATAACCAAAAAACGCATGCCAGTACACAAAACGCCTGCTGGCTGCCATGACAAACAAACACAAAAACAACTAATCTGTAGTAAATGCACATGCAGATACACCATGTACAGAAAGAATTTGCACTCTGTATCTTGCAACAACAACACCTGCACAAACACAATGAAATGTCCTGCACTGAATACAGCATGCAAAACAGGGATATAATTAAACACAACGCCATCAGAGGATGCTCCCTGGATCAGGTGAATAATCAGGAGAAGAACAGGAGACAGCTCAACATGCAATAAGGTTTAGCACACCAAACACCTGAATCTCATCAAAAAGAAAGGGCCACATGCAACAGGATGTAAAGACCCTAAAGTGTGAGGTCGTTATTACACAACAAATGTCATGGCTAGGCAACACACAGGATGCACCCTTTTCTACAGTGAAGACAGTAAAGGGTGTGTGTAGAGCTGAGGAACCTGTTGGTACCTCATGGCCGAGTGAGGCTATTAGAGATGTTAAAAACAAAACATGTGTGGAAAAAACATGCATACAGCACACGTCAAACACATGACCATAGCCAATAACAAAAAGCAATCAATGAGCACACTCTAACACAAAGATCCCAAAGGGCGTGTGTGGATGTCAAGCGTACATAGACAGTGATGTGCCATGTGGCTGTCACTAACACAGCTGGCACTGTACAAGGATGTGAGCATAGGTGACCCATGTACATGTCCAGCAAACAAACACATAAAGGGGATGTATGTTCAAATACCGGAGGACTAACATAGTGAAGTGAAACATGGCTTGCACACCAAACAAACAGTGAACAATTCACAGAAGCACCCCATGTGGCCCATGGCAGGTCATGTAACCCACCATCACCTAGCAACAACAAAAACATCATCTACACCCTGTGACATTGAAAGGAAAATGATGGATCCATGGGCTCACAAGGAGTCATGACTGATACAAAGTCACACATTGAGCATGATGACAGACCTGAAATGCAAACACCACACGAAACAAATATTGGGTAAATACAGAACTTTATTTGGTTTGCACATCACAAATAGTGTAGACAGTGCCATCATAATATCAGGGCTGGGCGCATCACCTCGGAAAGTGCTCAAAACCTTTAGCATGTCACAAAGCCACCTCCTACAGAAAGGCAACTTGGTTGACAACAAATTATCCACACCAGATATAATGTGCATCAGGTGCATACTCTGCACCTGACACCAGACCCCAAGCGCCCCCTTGCTGCTGCATGTCACAAATGTGTCACCCACATATGAGTGCATGTACAGATGAGATGATGCATGCTGAAGACCCAATACACCTCATCTGTCCCTCAGAAAATACCCAACTGTCAAAACAGGGGTCAGACTAACTCCAAAAAGATATTTGGTGCAAAGGATTTTAATGTACAAAAACATGACAGAAAAGTAATGATGATACTCACATCCCAATGCCCGATATGGGATTACAAGCTACACCACTATGGACACAAACAATCATGTAAATCACAATAAGCATCTGCTAACAAATACCACATGCACATGACCACAGACATAATACCAACTCAACAACCAGCAGAAATATGCACATATTACACCATCAAGGAGGTCAACATGAAGTGTTGGTTTGGGGAAACAGTGCATCGTCACATATACCCGGATACATGGAATTTCCCAGTAAACAAGTAGTATTGACACCCACACTGCCACACTGCAAACATAATGTGGCAATGTGAGTGTCGCTAACACAAGCCATAGTCATGACCGTGAAGACGGGAAATGCAAGGTGTGTACAGACATGCAGACTGTCATGTATGCACAGTACGCAAACACAAGAAGCAGCATATAAATAAGGAAATAATGGACAAACATATCACCTAAATCCACACAGAAGCCATAGGTCCACATGTGGTGTCACAGAAACATAGTCAGTGAGATGCACAAGCACCAGCCACATGGCAACATGATACAGTGATGCCACACATGCATGTAAACACCCATGGGTTACTGAAAACATCATCCCAAGATGGTGTTGTGCTTGAAAACATTGTGGAGTTTAAATGGGGATCATGTCCAGGTGGCAAATAGGTTGACGTAGACAATAGGAGCACGCCATCGTTGGCCACATGACAAATACATGGGCTGTATGCTTGTGTTGTAAGAAAAACATTAGAATATCGTCGGTGCCATGTCACAGCCATGGTACAAAACATTAGACACCCAACTGTGACAAAATGTAACACCTACAATGTCCATGTCAGTTGCTGCTGCACAAGGGGGGATCATCGTAAAACGTCAGAATTTTATCTGAAATCCAAAAACTCATGTTAA
The DNA here is from genome assembly GCA_033557465.1 of Ichthyophis bannanicus. NCBI lineage: Eukaryota > Metazoa > Chordata > Amphibia > Gymnophiona > Ichthyophiidae > Ichthyophis > Ichthyophis bannanicus. The sequence continues at coordinate 412,522,612 of CM066033.1, forward strand.
AAGTGTCTTTGAGGCTCAAGACATGCATAGTCAGGTGTCTGTGATCAATATACCATAGCCCTTCTAAGTCCATGTGTGTCCCCCACAATGAGGAGCACGTCCTGCCAATCAATTGCATCAGCAGTGCTATCGACACCTCTGTCAGGGTGAAAGCAGTAGTCAAAAATCAATAATGTCTATCCCAGTCATGTGTTGCACTCTCAGAGGTAAAACATCCAATGGCAAAATGTCATAGCAAAGAGTTGCATGGTGGTCTGTCCTCAAACAGGTGGGTGTTGTTGACAACAGTTGCAGTGTAAGAGATGTGCCCGGTATGTCCACTGTCCTGTGTCAGGAGAGGAGAGGTATGTAATCGTCAGACACCTTTGAAAAGAAACACAAATGTCATAACGTCACAGCTGTGCAAATGCTGAAGAAAGGAATGCAAAGGCAAACAGGACCTGATAGCAATATGAAACATAACCATGTGGCCAACATCATTATGCCTCAACACAGACATGGTTGTCACATGGATATGTTAATGTCCATGCGCCTGTCACACAGGTGTGTTGCAGCTACACACCATATGCAGCTGTTCATGTGAGTCTAGAGAAAATGTTACATGCCCATCAGAACAACATTATATCATCAACAGTGAAAGACAGATGTAATGAACCCCAAAAGAAACCAATACACATACCGTGTGTGTGCATCAGGTGTAGCTCATCAATCGCTTGAGCCACTACACAACAATATCAGGAACACCTGAAGGTAGACAATGTCAGCAAAAGCTCGAGATTCACCATGGCAAGCCAACGTTGATGACGGTCCAGATTATGTGCATATCTGTAAACACAAATGAAAACAGACCAGTGCTTAATGACAACAAAAGAAACATGTTTTCTCAATGCACACAACACATGTCCATAATGTTGACAACGTTTACACCACTATGTAAGAGGTAGCATAGTCACAACAGACACCCAGAGGCACACACCCCTAACATCACATGATAATGTATGATGTCGGAGCAATGCAACATCACACAGGCAAACGAGAAATACACACACCCACAGTATGGAAATATCAAATTGACATCTGTAACACATGGCCTGCATGTGCACAGGTGTAGATCTGTAGATATAACGGCCCAGTGACCATGCAATGATATCCTGGTGTTGTCTGAGAGTACATTGTTTGGGGACAGAAAACGTGCAGCCAAACATCACAATACAACAACCTACACACACATGCAGGTCTGTTGCACATGTCACAGTGAAAGTGTGGTAGAGGACATGCTTAACCAAGACACAAGGGAATATGAGTGACACCAGCAAGAGATGGTTTACTGATGCTAAACCTAGAATATTGGAAAACAAATCATCTGTGCAATATGACAGATCAATAGGAACATATGATTTCAATTAGTGCGGTCACACACAATGTCTATGTACAACCACCTACCAAAACAAAATGCTTATTTGCTGATGTAGAGACACATGGCAAAGCACCAGACCAACACCATCCAAACCACGTATGTCCTCTGCACATGGAGACACAAGATAAGCAAACAAATGTCATGTTATAGCCGTGAATCACACACTGCACCGTCATGTCCCCAGCTATCACACCCCACAAGAGCCCACAATTAATGACTGCTCCCTATCACAATGTACAGATCACATACATGTCAGAGGCATCACGGAGATGTCTAACGAGATCCTGAGGTGTGTGTAGTGTCTCCGACCCCTCCCTTACCTCTCTGTCCGTGTACACACAGAGCAATTCAGGGGTATGCGCACACCATTCTGTTGTCTCAGTCGCAGAGTGCACTATAAACCTTTTATCACCATATTGTGACAAAAGACTCCTCTACCTGTTTAATGTTGTGCCAAAGTTGTATGTTAATCCACTTACAATAGGGAAAAGCATTGGAAATCTGCGCTCCCACCTCATGTATTCCCGTATCATAAACATATCCTGGTTTGTACATCTCATACCGTCTGTAATATTAACAGTTATGTGCTGATGATGTGCACAAATAACATGCATAATGTGTTGCATGTGTTAAAATGGACCACCCCATGTCTGCATGTGACAAACCCCTGAGGGCTGCATGCCATCCCAATGTGTGTTAGTCTGAACGTTGAAACATGCATACCCTACATGTGCACCTCTGATAAATAGCTGGCACCTACGTCTGTGTATGTAAGTCAACATAATCATGCCTTGCTTGTGTCTGCAAGATATTTGCTCATATGGTCTGTGTTCACGTTACCTACACACATACACAGCCTGTAGCTAACACATGATGGATGATGTTGCAAGAGCATCAGCAAGATATGCCATCCAATCCATTAAATACCTGCTATACCACAAGCAACACCCACATGCTGTGATCCAACTGGCTAATGTAAAACACCCTTTGCTGTATCTGGCTGATACATCTCACCATGTGTGTAGATACCCATCACTGCAGTGAAGGTAGACTCACCAAGTTAAAAGTGTTTTATCACAACCCCCTGGCTGCACAATGCAGAAGGTCCCCATCCCTAACCATATCCATGTCATGGCTACCTGATCAACAATACATTTTGACACACGTCATGTTTGACATCCACATACCACCCAAACTGTTTATATCATCTCCCCATACTAGCATTAACTATGTTTATTGTGCTTTATGTGACATGTTGCTACACACATGAAGAGCACACAAACATAGGTATGTCACAGGAGCCTAATACCAACAAAAGCATCACAAATGTGTCTAATCTTAGCGCTCCACAATGGACAACAGTCAACAAACAGGGAGTGACCGTCCAACATGAACATATCAACATATGGCTGACACTGTGTGGCACACATATCATGTAAGATAACACCTTCTGGTCTGACAACAGCTGTTTATATCAGAAGCATACACTACCTGTGAATGTCACCCTCCAAACAAACCACACAGATACCAACAAACCCCCACAGCATCTGCCACCAACTGCTGTTGTGCAAATCCCACATTATTTGTGCCACACCCATGGACATATGTGATGTTGGCATTTAGAGTCAACTGGTACTGCAGTGTGTCATCCAGATTCCATGTTAACATTAACACATAACACAATAAACATTACACACATTGTATAGCACATGTGTGTCGTAAGCGAATTAATACGTACATGAGAACAGCTCTGCAATCAACCTCCGCCTGAACGCTGAGCCCTCCCGTGTGTCACCACTGGCACGTACAGGGGGGCACAATGGATCCTCCTCAAGATCCTCATTAATTTCTGCAGGGATATCGTGCCTGAGAGCAATGTTGTGCAGGATGCAACAGGCTATGATTATCTCGCAACAGTGCGTGGCTTATATTGTAAGGCCCCGCCTGTCCTATCCAGACACCTGAAGCGACTCTTCAAAACGCCAAAGGTGCGCTCTATGACAGAGCGGCTGGAGGCATGGGCCTCATTGTACCTCTGCTCTGCACGTGTCCGTGGCTGACGAACAGGAGTCAGCAGCCAGGGGCGACAACCATATCCTGCATCACCTGCAGAAAGAAATGTTGCATGTAAATGTAGGGGGTCCATGTGACACAGTCCTGACAGCTGTGTCGACATGAGAAAGAAACCAACAAGACCAGTGTGACAACAATATACCGCTGAAAACTATGCAGCTCTATCAGATATACATATGATGACATACAAGCTAAACATGGCTTATCCAGCCCGTAAACACATATCGAATATCACAAACGACCATAGTCACCCTTAAATAATGTGTGTGTGTGTGTGTGTGCTACATGCGTATGGTGATGCAGTTACTGTCCACATCTGCAAACCCACAATGGTGACACCACAATAGCAATCCAATGCTCCCATAATCAGAGGGTATGTCTCATCATAACCAAGGGAAAACACACAGCCATTTGCATGTGGCACACATACACACCATGTATGCCATGGTGGTAGGTAAGAATGTAACGCATCTCACCTGTAGACATCCTGTTTATGAATGGCAACATATGATGTTTATTTTGTCAGGCAAAATAGACTGTGTATTGTTGCGCGCCAATGCCTGTCATAGCCATACTCTTCCCAGTCCCCATCCTGTACACATCCCTCTGAAGGTGCGGTCGTCCAACATGCACACTGTACCCGTCATTAGTTTGCCCCCAAAACATATGCATAGGCACATAACCGTCCGGTGTAGCTGGTTCCCATACCTCTGTGTATGCACCCACGTAGTCCCCTTGCTGTAACTGTACATTTTACACAATGTGATGTGAAATGAGAATGGCCAGACAAGATGACACAAACGTACCCTCACCTACAGTGTCAGAGGCTACTGTAAACACTACATATTGTTGCAAGTCTGCTGTGACATAGGCAATATGTCTGGCCAAATATATGCACACGTGTTTCCCCTGCTGGAAACCTCAACATCATCTATCAGATATTAATATACACCTACTCATGTCAGATATTGAGCCCTGGGTGACAACTCCATCACAGAGTGCGTGCGTCAAACTGACACACACATGACATGTGTGTAATATTAGGGTTATCCAGAACCAGACATGTTCAATGACGGAGAAACATTATCCAGCAATTAAACATCATCACAGGTGTATGTGGTGGACAAAACCACCCCACCAACCACCCCATGTTTGCATATGCTACCAACATGCACTATGAGGTCATCATCAACAACATAGATGTCTGCACTGAGGTGGCAGCACATGTACAACATGTGCATATAACGGTCATAGACTGTGAGGATAATCATGATGTAGGGTTAATGTTTCTAGTCGTACCAGACGTACAAAAACATGTAATAATGTATACCAACACCAGTCCTGTGACTAACATCAATCATATGCAAAGTGCATGTGTCAAACTATAAAAAACCTCTACTGTGGATCACAAATAGAAACATGTTATAATGACATACAGAAATAACCGACCCTGACATACTCACCCAGCAAGATACAGTCGCAAAACAGTCCCTCCTCAAATTGTGTGAATATTGCCGAGTGATGCAGGATATAGGAGTCATGGGTGGACCCTGCAAACCTAGGGACCACATTCAGAATATGCGATTTGCATCACATACAACCTGAACATTCAGGGAATGGTAGTGTTTTCGGTTGCGGTACGCTACCTCCCTGTCTCTAGGCGGGACCAGGGCAACATGTGCTGCAATCAATAGCTCCCATCACGTGTGGTATCCTGGCTAATGCCTCAAAGGCCTGGTTCAGGGTCCACCATTGTTGCCTAGTGTGGGGTATGGCTATGTAATCCCCCATCCGGCTGACCATGGCACGCAGTACCTGGTGGAGACATCGTGAGAAGGTGGGGGCCGGCTCATGCCACCCACTGCGGCCACAGATGTCTGAAAACAGCCGGAGGCAAAGAAATGTAAGGCAGCAAGGAAGCTTGACTAAACCAGGTATGGCATTGGACCGATCAGTCAGGGGCTCGAGGTTCAGGTCTAAGCTCCTCATAGAGACCCCTAATAGCCCTTGTGCTCAGTCGGTAAAGGTAGATGACCTGGTCCTCTCGCATGTCATGGAGCTGGGGGACGGGGCCTGTAGAGGCGTGGCTGCCGAGCCTGCCACCTCGGCACGCCTCCTGCGCCGTGCACGAACAACACAGGCTTGGACCGCCACCACAGCTGCAGGTCTGAGTTGCTGCGGGACTATACCCATGCCCTGTGCCCCAGCCCCATCGACACCATCTCCCGTGTCCGGCAACCCAAGCATCTGCCCACTGCACAGGACACATGCAGAAGCATAGACATGCCGCCATAAACTCCTCCCACCAAACTAAGAAACAAATAACTATGTCACACACAAAAAACTATCTAAGCACTGTACAAACTACAAGACACACCAGACCATACACACACAAGACAATACAATCCTCAATACAAACACCAGCCAAACAATCTACACATACACCTGTTCGGACTCCCTTACTGTCTCTCACCAAACACACTTCTACTCTTCTCCGCCTACAACCCTCAACATCGACAAGCTGTTCTGCCCTCACCTATATTTCTTTTTCCTTGCCGTGACGTCCAATGCGCATGCGCATCTGCTCGCAGACGAAGGTCTAGAGTCACGCGCATTGCGCGACTCTACGCATGGGTGTCGGCATGTGCGTGGTGACACGCAGATGCGCAGCGCCTTGCGCATGCGCAAAACGCACCCAGACGCCCATGCGGGACTCCACGTAATGCGTATGCGTGACCATCCACATACGTACCACTATTTCCCTCGGCGCATGTGTGTGTTGACGCCTGCAAACGCCCATGCGTATGCCGTCACGCTCACGGCGCACGAGCAAACGACGCACGACGCGTCCCACCAAATACACGGCTTGCACAAATGCGCATGTGCCAAATCAAACGTGCAAATACCGTATAAATAGGCCTCAACACGTGGCACACGTTGAGGGATGTTAGAGGAGTTTCACAAACAGACACAGAGGTAAAGAGTGCCAGACAGCAGCCCAGAAGCCACAGCCATAGGATAAGAATAGAGCGTCAGTCCAGAGCGAAGCGAGTGAGACATAAAGGTACAGTTGTGCAATAGGCGAGAAGTGAGGCTGTGGTAGGCAAGAAGTCAGAGGAAGGCTGGGATATAGATATTGACAAGACAGATGTCACTGAGAGAGAGATAGAGAGAGGCCTGAGGTAGGGGTACGGCCACAGGATAGAGGGAGAGGATAAATTAAAAAAAAAGTCACTGTAGTACATACTGTCGTAATGTTCTCATATTTACTTGACACAGCACCTGTGTTACAGTGTACTGCTATTGTGTCCTCTATGTGTAAGTGTTATTGTTATCTGTGTTTGTGGCTTGTGCTGTGTTTGCATGCTGTGTGTTGGGTTGCTGAACGGGGGCTTGTTTGAGGAGGTGCCTTGTTGGTTCAAGGTGGAGAATGGAGATGCGACAGTGACAGACTGAAGGGCCAAGGTGTGAGGAGGCGGAGGATGTGGGGCAGCCACAGTTGGTGATGAAGTCACGCCAGAGGCCACAGACATGCCACAGTCCCCTAGCCACGACAGCAGGGGCACATCAATGCTGAGCCGACAGCCGTCACATTTACAGAACCAAACGGCCAAAAAAGAAAAAGCGGTCCCTAGTGGCCAGAAACAAAAAGGCGGAAGAGCCTGTAAGGTTTCAGTGACAGTGAAGTATACACATCAGATATTATTTTTTATTTTTTTTTTTTTTTTTTTTTTCGTTTTTTTTTTTTTTTATTTTTGTTTTTTCTCTCATCCCATGTCCTTGACAACTACGATGTTATTATTTGGCAGAATGAGCACACGCACATCTGTTGCAAACAGAATGCGCCAGTGTGGGAGGATCTGCGTACTGCAGCTGTGTGCGCCGGCAGGGCGGCCCCACACGTGATGTAGACAGACGTAAAAAAGAGGCTTTTCTGACATCAGAGACGAGGGTGTTCCGCTAAGCACATGGTTTGCCTGTAAGACAACATGCTATGCCGGCACAGGTGCGAGGACCCCCCCTCACAAATACCAACACTCTCAGCCCCTGGACAAGAACTTGCAGCAACGGCCTGGGGAGACATCTACCTTCGTGGACTGCCAGCAGGCCCTAGGATAGCCCGCACATCCCATGCCGCGTTAATGTATACACTTAACCTAATCTTTTCTTTCCTCATAGTACAATTATCCATATTCCGATACACGTGCAGTATCCTATGCAAATACACTCCCATATGGTGATACACAAAATCAACATCATGGTGCCATCCTGTTGTGATTATAGCGTGGTGCAAGTATCCTTACCTCACCAGATTCTGTGACATGTCCGGGGGGTCACATCCCAATGACATACCTCCTCAACCCATCCCCCGCAGAATATGGCACATAATGAAGCACACACACACTATGAGTCCACCAGACCCAAAAAACACACTGGATTTCCATACACTGCATGACTGTGTTTGATCATTTCCAAAGGCCATGTTTGCTATGACATGACAAGCAATACAGTGCTGCATCGTGCAACCCCAGTGCCAACGGCCAAAGGTTGTGATGCCTAGTTGCCAGTACGCTGCACTAGGGGTGTGGTCACATGCCGAGTCACATGCTAGCACTGAGGAGAATCATATGACATACAAATATGACCCATACTCACAAACCAACACACACATGGCCAGTGGATTTGCATAAAGCAGGTGTTTAGACGGTGGCGGTGCAAGCAAAACAAGCATGTGCTTACTGAAAATATGTTACAAAACAGAAGCGAATAGGGATGCCTATGCGGCAAACATGTGCAATGTGACCTATGCAACAGGACATAAGAGGGCAGATCTGCACCTGTGCATGGCACAGCACACACATGCTGTCCCTAACCCAGACACATGGTGGTGACACACAACGTATGGGAGTTTTGTACCGGGGTTGTACGGTAATGTCAGCACACATGAACGACGACGCCCAAAACATCCTGTCTGCTATGCCTGTTTATGGATTGGAACACTGCCCCCCTAGTGGTAGAGGTCGTGGCACGACAGCAAGGGCGTGCGCCACAAGAGATGGGAAAAGGTTCTGTTTAGGGAGGAGGTTGGTTCTTAGGCAGGGCCCAGGCTTCTGTAAGGCCTGGTAGCCTTCTTGTACTACTATACTAACTCCAAACGAAAATATAGTACGAATTAGGACCGAAATGGTTAAAGCTTTTATTATCCCTCTTTGCCAAAACAGTGTTCTTAGCCCACGAGATTTACAAAAACAACACATAAAGAAGAAAATGTGCCTTGATTCAGGTAAGAGAAAACATAAGCATTGAAAAACACAATGTTTCGCTTCACAGTAAAGGCACTATGAATATAATAACATTCAATTAGCTTAGCCTAATCCCCAGCTATGCCCTCTCTTAGGGCTCAATTCTTTCAGAACAGGCAGTAATTCAACTTCCCATTGGACGTGTCTAAAGGATCCTCGTGGTATTCCACTCTGCCTTATGAGCGTTTGGGAGCGTTTCCTTAAGGATCTCATGCTTAGTGATGGATTAAACGCCAGTAGTCGAGCATTGCAATGGTAAGTGCTGTATTTTGATAAACTTCTCTGCTGAGAGATCTAGTTTCGCGCTTGCATACAGATCCTTTCTTTGTTAAGATTTTTTATTAAGTGCAGTCGTTTGAACATTGTTTCAGAGCAGGCCTCCCTGTGATTGGGACAACGAGCGCTCTAGTAGTTTATGCCCCTTTCTGGGTATCAGTATTCAAACTATACCATATTAAATAGCATTTACCTTTGACTTCCATGTTGCTCTCCTGCATGTGAAAGTGGAGGCCTAGAGGTGCTTGTTGGGCCTGCGCTAAGGGTACTAGATTATCTGCCTACACAGTGTAGAGGCTCAGGCTCTATCAAAATTAGGCCTGTCCGGTCCTCTCTCTTATAGTCCAATTGGCCTTCAGGTGTCAGCCAGCTTTATAAAAGCTTTCTTCCTGACTCGAGGGAAGAATTGATCTCTCCCTTCTTTAAAATGTTTACAGTAGATCTCCTGCCTACCTTGGTTGTGGCTGGCACACGGTGCTTAGGCTGGTGTTTCCCTATGGTCAGGAGTCCTCTCCCTGCGATTGACCCGAGATATCCATGTACCGGCGCGGGAGTTGAAACTTCTGTAACAATTTCCTGACAGTCTCCAATATGTCTGTATGCAAGCCATGCCTGCCAACCTCTTTGCTCTTTCTCTTTGTTTTTGTCTCCAAACCTCTTAGGCTGTACAGGTCTACCTTGCCATGTCTCCTTGACTGTGTTCTGGCTTGTCTCCTTGCGCCATCTTCTTGAATGTGTTCGGGCACGTATCCTTGCCAGTCTCCGTGTCCTACTCGACTGCACTCTCTTTCAGACTGCCCTACTGTGGCGGCTGCTAGTCTCCTGCACTTCTCGCCTCTCGCTCTGCTTCGTCTCTCGCTCCAGTCAACTGACATTTAAGAGGAGTTTTTTCCTTTTTTCCCCCCATGCCTTGGGTGTTGGCTGGAATTATAGTCATTGGCTTTAAGGCTGTGACCGTCTTTCAGAACATCTCGAGGTACTCCTCTGGCTTCACTCTAGGCGTGCCGTCTCTCGTGTCCGGCAGCTGACTGCTTTACACTCTTGTTTTTCGGTTTTTAAAACTTTCCCTTGCTGCTTGCAGCTGGTCTGCTGGGCGTTGCCAAAGTAGTCCACCACATGTATACATATGTGGTTTTGCTGAAACTTATGTGTGCTCTCTCATGATTGACCTCCCAAGCCCCCAGGTGAGCTAACAGTCAAATGGGTTGCCGGAGGAAGAGGAGGAGGAGGGTGCGGCAGAGGCAGGGAGCAGCGAGCAGGGAACTGAGGCGGTGCGCTGGAAGAGGAGGAGGGGGAGGTCTCACATTTGCAGCACCTATGAGTCTGATGGATGGCAGAGTGCTGCCGGTCTCCGCTGGGGCATGCACAACGGTGCTGGAGTGATGAAGTCCCTGGAGCGCATCACGTGCGAGACCCTTGACACCATTGCGTGAAGCCCGCCCATTAGAGACCCAGCCAACCACACCATGCCAGCCCAGCAAACAAACACCTACACCTCTCCCGGAGTTGATGATGGCCAGAGTTTGAGGGCCTATGCGCTGCCATCATCACATTCGTGAATGAATGAAGGTGGCGTGATCAATAGACTGTCACAACCACAACACCACACCAGTAGGCCACAGTTGGTTGATGCTGTGAGATGGCATGTGTCAAACATTCTAACCTCCAACACGTTACATGTTCGGCTTGATTACCTTAGATGTGTGATCACCCAAATGTTGTAGGGAGAAGCGCCTACCGTGAAATGATAGAATTTTTTTGTAACCCCCAATAGAATAGTGTATGTTCAGCGTTTGATACACCATTGGATTGCAGAACATTCTGAGGAAGTGTGTTCCCTGAGACAGCCAGCAGCAATCTAGTGACCAACATAAATTGATTACAGACAGTTGGGAAAGCATACATCGCTGTCCGCCTCTCTGCAGATACCCAAATGTCTTCGTAACACAGCAGGATGACACAACTTAGGCCATAGTCCCCCCCCCCCCTGCTGTATTAATGAGCATATGTTAAAGATATTATGAACCATTCCTCAAGGTCTGGCATTTGCAGGTAGCGGGAAACATAGCCATGTCTTTGTCAGAGCTCTGCAATGTCACCCCTTCTGTTGCCGTCCCTGCCCTCTGCTCACAACCCAGAAAGAAAAGCTGTGTAAAGTGTACTAACACAAAGGGAAATTTCCTTATCGGTCCCCACTTATATGGAACATCTCGTCCCTCCCGAATGTGAGATCCAGGTGATGATTTAAAGGAGTTCAGAAAACAAACTGACAATGTGTACTCTTCAACTGAAGTACTATGGCAAAGACATCTAACAGTATCTATTATTATAGCATGGCATGTAACGTGTTTGTACTGTTAACAGTTCCAGGATGTCTGTGTTTGTTGCTCATCCCAATTTTCCATGCACTCTTTAGGTTTAGTCAGTGTATGCCCCCCTGTCTCTGCTTCTAACCCTCTTGTGTCCTTGGTAACCGCATGGGGATTTTAAGGAAAAGGCAGTATAGAAAACCTGTAAAATAAATAAATAACTAAATAAAATACAACATTTGTTACATGCGCGCCTACCATTATCTGGACCAAGGAACCTCCTCTGTGTTACAGTGAGGGGGTGCCTTCCCGTGCCATGTCTCAACTCAGGCAGTCACATATGTGCAGGCAGTGAGGTGCACATGTACAGCTGTAACGGTGGGTCATCCCTGTGCCTTCCCAGACATCCCATTGCTTCATTAACAACAACTGATCCCTGTCATGAGAATGTGTTTTCCCTAAACATGTTGAGGATCCACTCAATTTGGGATGTCATATATCTCGACCTTCCTTGTGTGTTCATCTCCGTTGGTGTCCCGCTGATTGTATTGTGGCGCTTGTGCATGCGCAAAGCTCCCATACACGAATGGTTATGCGAGAGCTGTCATTGGCCAATCCTGTTGCCACAACTTGTAGTATATGGGTGTTTCTTCCACAGCCCTCGTACCTAGTGGTCGAGGGCAGACCACAGTACGTCGTGTGACTGTGTTTTATGACCATCTAGGGTTTGTATTGCCTGACAATATACTACTGTGGACATCATGATATTGCCCCTCTCCATTTCGCTTTGTGATGGAGTCTAGCCCTATCAACATCACCAATCGTGTGGCATGCACATTAAATCGTTTCTGTATGGCGTTGGAAGTAGATGGATTTGATGTATGGAATATAACACATGACGGCCATCCCATGCGCAGGCAGTCGACGAGTTCTGAGAACGCGAGGGATACGCCTTGCATGTGGAGCAATGGACACAATGGGAGGTGTGATGTGAGAGCCGTCAATTACATGAGGCGCGATCAAAAAATGCCCGTCACCCGGATATGCGAAGGCCCTTGCAGGGAATGACTGGATGGTTATGCGCCTGACCTACGCTCCTGCAAAAACACCAGCAACGGGTTCGAGAAGCAGGGGCGTGGCCGGGCGTGAGGGGGGAGGGGGCCCGACGTAGTCAGGCCTGTGGGCGACCACGGGGCCAATAACGAAACTGATATATGCAATAACATGCGTTATAATCCTAGTTTTTGTTGATTTTATACTGCCTCAGTTATGCGCAATTATGACTATCCAGCTTCAACAAATGTTTTTGAGGCTGTTCTGTTATGTGGTGTCATGTCAAAAGCTTACATATGCAGATTCATATGTTGTGTGGGTGTCCGGTAACACTTAAATTTGTAACCGCACACAAATTAGAATATCCATGTGTATATGGAAAGATAATTGTAGACGACTTACGCTCAGTGACAATAAAACAGCGGTCATTACTATACATACAGTGTTGTGTGTCCAAGTGAAGTGTCCATGTTGTCCCATGTGTATCAGGGAGGCGGGGGGTGTTGTTGAAAACCATATATGCAGCACTGAGCCCAGGTCATCTAGTGATAGGGACAGTATATGACCCCACACACAGGTTCCCTGCTGACAATACCTTCAACAGAGTCCAGCGACGATTGACATGATGCCCAAACACACACATTGTGATGTGTCACGTGACCATCCTTGTTTCCCAACATCCCTTGGCGGATGACAGCCGGCACAGTGGGCAATGACATCCATGTGCAGTCACAGCGGGGGGAATATGCTTCCAATGGACCGTGTTTAAGTCACCATACTCATCACCATGAGAAACCCATCATAGAACACGCATTGTTTCTAGTCTTCCTCTGGACAAGGCGCCTGGACATATATTGTCCGCTTTTTCCCTTGACAACACTCAATAATCTCCTGACTCCCAACACACCATAGGTACTGTCTGCCGACAGAAGCCGATATGGGTGGTCTGCCTATGTTTGAGACTCAGATATGCCTGAAGACCTTTGTTACTACATCGAAACTATTCCGGTGCCATGTACATCAGTGAGACAAGCTGCTACGTTGCAATGCGTTACTGTAGACCCCTAATTGATGAACATCTACACCTTATTTGGGCGGTGCTGTTGGTTTCACACACATGTTTGAACCACAGAAAAATATGTGCACCCACACATATAACATGCCCTGACATCAGCCACACTTTGCCCATAGAGTCAGACACGTGAGCATTACAGGTTTTTTCAAAAAATATATTTTATGATGGTAAAACCGAACTGGGAAGTAAACTACTGTAAAGACTGTGGGAAGGGGGAAAATACCATCACCCTCCCCCCCTCCCCAAACATCATCCCATCCCCCGCATACATGAATCCACACGCAAATAGAAAACACACACACACATTAAACAAACACAAAGGTTTCACCCACCCTACCCCAAGCATGACCCACTGATGAAAGAAAGAGGAAAGAACGAGAGAGAAGGCCACACATCGCGTGACGTCACTAGCGCAATCACTGAAGCCAGTGAATGCATTGAGGGGGTGCTCTGCCGACATGGAAGAAGTAACACCTCGACGCAACCCAAACTCTCAATCACTAGCGCCAGCCACTGCCTGAGAGTGACACATCTAATGTATGCACGTTGGTGCCCACCTTCCATCATCACCGGCACAGACAGGTGGTTCCACGCATATGCAACCACACACACACATTGCTCAATGTTGTCTGTGCTGGTGGCATACTGCATAGGGCCTGTCTGATGGCCCTGCGATGGTGGATGGCAACGACAGGGGGGCCTGGGGGGAGGCCACAGTGACCCTGATGATGGCCTGTCTTCAACATCACTACTTCCCAAACCCCTTCTGGGAAATCCTCCAACCCTCTGATCCCTCGCCAAATCATCCCCCTCCTCCACATCACATGCCAGCCGCCCTCAACCCGCCCTCCCCCACAGACCCACCCTTCAGACGAGTCCTTCTTGGCCCTCCTGTGATCCTTTCTTCAGGTGATCCAGGTGTCTTTGCCCCCGACTCTCACCACCTCCACCTCACCATCCCTCGTCCAATCCTCCTCCTCTCTGCTCCTCCTCCTCCTCTGTGGTGGCAAGAGACCACAACCTCTGCATCAGGTGGTGTTGGTGCATCCTTCGGAAGAGAGAAGAGGTGTGCAGAGGTGGTGGCAATCACTTCCTCGGTGTCATCACAATCTGGGGAACATGACAGCCATCAGCACATTTCTCTGTCAGAAATATAGCACATCTACTCAGGCAGGTAAAACAAAGAGCAGATCTGATAATGAAAGACATAAGTTACAGATCACGTGACAGTATCATTATTCTACATCATCACCCTTTTGTGAGTTCTCACCCTGGGAGGCGCTGAAGGTATGCAGCTATGAGGGGAGGCGCAGACTCCCTGCCCTTTCTTCCGGAGATCCTCGATCTGTGGATATGCAAAGGAAAGGTGAGGGCATTTTAGTGACTGGTCACATTACTGATGGTTTTGCCCCCCCCCCACACACACACACACACCACACTGTGCAAAGATTCTTGCTGCTCCTGAGACAGTGCTGTGTGCTAGAGGTGTGTCATGCTACTGCATAGTTTGTCACCTGTCAGCAGGCAGTTAAAGTCGGGCAACACGCATATGTCATGCCAAGCGGTCTCCGTGGACTGCTGACAAGGGAGCCGCTGTGTGTCACAGCTGACCCTCATCCCTTGTGAACGGTGGTGTGTCAGGATCCCACCCAGTGTGAATGCACTGCCCATCCCCTGTCCAACATGCCTCTCTCTCCAGGTGAGGTATACAGCTATACACAGGGCATACACATTGAGAAAAAATGCTAGAGTGACACGGACATGGAGGTGGGGCCCCCCCCCCCCGGAGGATTGGGGGGGGTGCTTATCTCATCCTCATGCGGATGACTGTTACGCAGGGTAAAGAACGTCTGACAGGGGTTTGGCTATGCCGGGGATGTCAACAGCTACACAAATAACATGCGTCTATCACCTGGATGCCAAGTATATGCTACATGGAGTGTGTTTTCAAAGGTTGTGCCTGATGGACTGGGCCTGCCTTATTATTCGCCCCCTCTTTCGAGTAGCATCCTGTGTGAGTGTCAGATAAAAGTGGCGTGTCGGTGACATCTTTTGGGTGTGGACACAGCGAGCAGTCAGACCCCAACGGGCCATGCCTGGAAGGGCCGCAGGGAAGCCTTACATGAGTTAGTGGGGGTTGGACCAGCACGGCTGTATTAAGTATTCATATTTCATTATGGCCTCAATGGCAAACGAGGGGTCGAAACCTACAAAGTGACATACTCCTGTTATCTCATGGCTCACGTGTGTGTGTGGGGTTATGGAACATCCATTTGTGCGAAATTGTGACATATAGGTCAGATGACACACAAAATAAACACTACACTGCCACACGTGTTATCACTACAATAAATCGTGTCATGCAATGACACGACACGAGTGACCTGCTTAATGTTTGGCAATCCAGTGACCTAGGAAGAGCAATTTTGGCAAGCACGGCCAAACATCACAAACACACATACACATTAGTTTGCGTATGATGTCATTTAAACTGCGACACTGAGGGGTTGTGTTAATTGCATCATGGGGTTTCATCAATATAGACACCACATGGAAGGCCTACCTCCTTTTGTTCACAGACAACTTTGGGGGGTCACAGTTACCACCTGCATGAGTTGCTTTGTCTGTGCACATTGTGTGAAGTGACCCCTGTGGCCAGTGTACCTGGCTCACGCAGCACATCCGGTTACATACCCTATCGGCCCCTTGACATGACCTTGTAGCAACATTGCACAGTTTGACCAATGATGTTGTCCATGCTAGCCACAGTTACACTGCATGTGCTGTGTTACACACATCTATGTTGAGATTCGCTTTAGGACATCCTGGTAATCAACCCCACATGGCAAACTGAAATGCAAAAACCAATCATTGGCGGAGTTGTGGTGAGAGGAGTCATTGTGTGGGTGGCCCTATTGACGGTGACAGGGGACGACTAACATAAACATTCACCTTTGACAGGGCCACCAATATCAATGCTTGCACCAATGGCTGCATTGTGGGAGGTGTGTCATATGGGAAGCAAGCTGATGGATAGGTGCAAATACGTTGCACACACGTGATGTCAGCGTAATGTAGGGGTAGGGGTGGGGATTGTTCCTGTATGGCCTAGGTTATGTTGTTATGTTCATATTCACTGGTTCAGCTGGGCTGACAGAAGGTGTTCTTGTGGAAGCAATATCGACAGGGCCCAAACCAACATAATGCTCTTTCGCACCAGTGCTCATGTGTGGGTTTATGTATGTGTTATCAAGCTATTACATCAGTTGCATGGGTCACTGAAACACCAGCAGTGATGTCCATGTGTCTGATGTTGTTGGAGATATTAGGTGTTAAGGTTTGGAACAACAACTCTGCATGGCGGTATGGGGACATGTATAAGGCTATCAGGGTTTCTGATAACACATATAATGGCTCAGGGGGTTGGGGTGCTGTTACACCCCATGAAACTCTGCAGCTAGCATATCATCTGGAGGACATCACAGAAATTTGTGATGAGAGATTCACTTCACAAACTATGGTATAGCGTCCAAACTACCTGCCATGAACATACACAGGATCTTACTGAACATACCCACCATAGCTATTGCTGATCTGTCCCATGTGGGCTGGTGGTCCTACCACAGATCATCAGCTGAACACACATTAGCCAAAAGGTGACTAACACGACGCAATTGCGCAGCTCACAGGAAACGGGGGATAGGGAGAATGCATATAACTGTTAGGCACACACAAGGCATCTCACCATGGTGACAGAGTAGATCACTGGGATGGTTTCCTGGATCCAGGGGATAGGGGCATGAAGCAAAACTGTTTGTAGAGTCAACACACAACCATATCTCCTGGGTGCCAGATGAGCAACTGTCGTGGCATTACTGGCCTACAGGGGATAGGGAGCATAGAGCAAAAAGTTGAGCGCCCACAAAACCATATCTCCATGGTGCCAGATGAGCCACTGTAGTGGAATACCTGGCCTCACAGGGGATAGGGAGAATACAGACAAAATGGTTAGAGCACACAAAACCATATCTCCATGGTGCCAGATGAGCTCACTGTAGGGGCCATACCATGGCCTCCAGGGGATAGGGAGGCATACAGCAAAAACTGTTAGAGCACACACAACCATATCTCCATGGTGCCAGCAGAGCCACTGTCAGTGGCATACCTGGCCTTCACGGGGGATAGGGAGCATACGCCAAGAACTGTTAGAGCAAACACAAACATATCTCCATGGTGCCAGACAGATGAGCCCTTGCGATTGTCCACATGGAATCCAGGGGGGATAGGGCGTATGTGTTAACATGCCCATGCACAGACAAGCATCTTTCCATGGGTTTCTTAGAGCATACTGGGATGAGCTCTATGGAACTAGGCAGTTAGGGGAAACGGTGGGGCTCTGACAGAACACAGACCAATATCACAGGGCTGACAGCAAACACCCTGTGATGGGCTCTCCTGGCCATGCCTTGTGGATAGGGGGGATGCCAATGAAATTGGATGGGCAAGCACAAGCATTTCTCCAGGGTGATTGCTAGCCCACTGTGATTGGCGTTGTCCTGTGAACCCCATGCAGATAGGCGTGTGTATTGAAACAAATCATGGCCAACAATAACATCTCATCTGGGTGTGTGACATACAATCAATGCTATGTTTCAATATCATTGTGCTTGTCCAAGCGTGCTTTGGTACAGGTACTGCTCCCACCATATCCATGGTGTTGTTTCTATTTATATCTGCTGATTCAGGGTCGAGCGTAAGTCACAGTATGTTGTGGCACAGCCATGGCAGAAGCTGACATGCCACAAGGGTAGCATGGACACCTCTTCTGACACATCGTCCATCACCACATGGGGTGCCGGGTCAACACACTCACAACAGAGACAGATACATTGTGCTCGGTCTTCTCATCTTGTGCACACTACTGACTCACCTACATCAAAACAACCGAATGGACATTTGCAATTAGCACAGGCTACAGATCTAATTTTGAGGTACAGGCACCATAC